>JARFYF010000046.1:282307-303804 GCA_030265395.1 Rhina ancylostomus
CACACACACACACACACACACACACACACACACACACACACACACACACACACACACACACACTATCTTCAAGGAACACTCACTAATAGTCCTCGTGACAAATGGCAAGGAATAGTCAAGATTATCAATGTGGTCTGGTCCATGTGAAATCCTGTATAGACGATTTGATTTTGTTCAAACAGGTAACAGAATTACAGGCGAGAGCTCAACTCTTCACACTCGTTCACTCTTTATAACGTCATAGATATGTAGTGAACAGAAACGGGCTCTTCTGCGTAACTCGTCCATGCCGACCCGATGCCCTTCTGCACTAATCCCATTTGTTCTCTACTTTCTTACCCAAGTTACTGATTAATTTCCTATCTTATGTGATAATTGCGTCATCCTGTACGTTTTCTTCAGAAATTTCGTTCCTTGTAACCATTATCCACTGTGTGAAACAAATCCCACGCATCCCGTTTAAATTTCTCCCCTTTTCCTTCAGATATAGAGTCTAGTTTTAGACCCATGAACCCGAGGACAATATCTATATCTGCCCGGTCTATGCCCCTCATAATTTTATATTTTATGCGGTCACACCCCCAACGCTGCATTGAGGCAATACCAGTCCATCTGTCCTTTATTGTAAAGCCTTTCATTCCAGGCAACATCATGATGAAGGTCTGCGCTATTTATGGTGCTGCCACGACCATCTAAAGTTATGACCATAATTGTACACATTACTTCAAGTCCGGCCTGACCAATATTGTTTGCAGTTGAAACGTTACATTATGATGTTTCACCCTAAGTCCAAACTTGGAGAGGACTTTTTTGCTGTTGACGTCTTTTGGCAGTGGCTGTGTGTGAGTTGCAAGTGCTGTGTTTGAGGTGAAGTGCTGAGGCTTTGGCGTGTGAGTCTTCGGCAAAGAGACAGAGCAGTCGTAGAGGTGAGTACAGGTTAGCTTGCTTTCACCTTTATATGTACACAATGTAGTTGGGATGGCAGTCTTGGCCGTGGTTTGCTCCTCCTGCAGGACGTGGGAGAACATGGAAACTTCCAGTGACCATGGAAATTGCACCCGTGGGATGTGCGCCTATCTGCAGTTCCTGTCTGACCGTGTCAAGTAACTGGAGCTGAACGCATTCAGGACCATCCTGTTTGTTTAGAGCCATAAGGATTGCAGTTATAGAGGTGGGCACACTTACGCTATTGGTTGCAGGTAGTTGGGTGACCACGAGGAAAGGTAAGACTGTGCAGTGTTCCCCTCTGTCCATCTCCCTCAGTAACAAGTATGAAGGTCTTTTGGATACTGTTTGGGGATGACCTTTCAGTGGGTAGCAGTAGCAGTCAGGTCTGCTGCACCGTGACGTGCTATGAGACACTACAGAAGGGAGGAGTCCGAGAACTTGATAGTGGTAGTACACTCGATAGTCAGGGAAACAGACAGGACATTCTGTGGTCGCAAACAAGACACCAGGGTGATATTTTGCCTACCGGGTTCCAGTATCAAGGATATCTCGCAGCGGTTACAGAACATTCTCAAGTGGAAGGGGGAGCAGCCAGATGTCGCTGTGCGCATTGGTATCACCCACGTTGATAGAGAAGAGGATGAGGTCCTGTGGAGTGAAAACAGAGAGTTAAGGAAGAAAGTAAAATGCAGGATCTCAAGGGTAGTGATCTCTGGATTACTCCTAGTGCCACGTGCCCGAGAGGGCAGAATTCAGAGGGTAGATCAGATGAATGCGTGACTGATGATTTGGTGCAGGGAATGGGGATTCATTCCCTTTGATTGTTGGGATATCTGAACGGATGTGACCTACACAAGAGAGCCAGATTGGACCTGAACAACATGGGGCCAATGTCCTGGCAGAAAGATCTGTTCGTGTTACTCGGTAAGATTTAAATTCGATTAACAGGAGTAACTCTGCGCAGATATGAGGCAACTGAGAAGCTGGGGAAAATACTGCAGTCAATGAGAGCAAATTTAGTAGATAGTATTCCCAGGAACACGGGGAGAAAGGAAGACCAATGGTTTAAGTGAATCTATTCAATGCAAGGTGTGTAAAGGTCAGGCGGACAAACGCAGGAGGTGGATTGGCTCAGGCAACTGGGATATCAAAGCCATAACAGAAACGTGGCTGAAAGAATAGCAAGACTGGCAGCTTAATGTCTAGCATAAAAATGTTTGCGGCGTGATAGGGGTACAGGTAAGGGAGGAGGGATGCCTTATTGATAAAGGAGCACATAATAACAACGTTGAATAGTTATTCTTGGGAGATCGTCCAGTAAAGTTATCTGGGTCGCAATTAGAAACAAGGACATGTTCACTCCGATGCCACTGTATTATTGAGCGCCCCACCCCCCAATAGTCAGTGTGAATTAGAAGGTCAGATGTGTCGGGTGATTGTAGATGGTAAGAAAAATAAGAAAAATAGGGTGACAGTAGCGGAAGATTTTAACTTCCATTACATTCAGTGGGTCACCTATAAAGCAAAGGTCACGAATGGGATGGAATTTCTTCTGCTTGTCCAAGACACTTTCCTTAATCAGTATATACAAGGCCGACGAGACAAGGCGTAACACTGGGCCTCCACTTTGGGAACGAGGTCGGATAAGTGACTGAATTGTCACCGGGGGAGCACTTTACAACCAGTGACCACAACTCCGTTTGATGTAATACAGTTATAGGGGAAAACAGGACTGATCCACAAGACAAGATCTTAAATTGGGGCAGGTCCAATTTTGAAGACATTTGACGGGAAATTGCAGAGGTCGATTGAGTGAGACTGCAGGTAAAGGGATGTCTGGAAAATGGGAGGCTTTTGAAAGAGTTCGGTGACACCATATTTCTGTTTTGGCAAAGAATAAGGCTGCACGTTTAGGGAGACATGGTGAATGAGGGAATTGAGGGTCTGGTCAGGGAAAAAGAGGCGTATCTCAGGGTTACGCTCTCCGGATCAAGCGAATCCCCCGAAGAGTAAAATAAATGTTGAAATAGACTTAAGACTGAAAGGAGGACAAAAAGAGAGCAGGAAGTTGAACTGGCAGGCAAGGTCAAGGAAAATACCAATAAATTCTACAGTAATATGAAGAGTAAAATGATGACTAGGGAAAGGACTCGATCTCCTTAATGACCAGCAAGGACGTCACTGTTTTGAGCAATAGGATATAGTAAGATTTTTTGTGAATATTTCGCATCAGATTTGACTGTGGAGAATATCATGGAAACAAAAGGAATGAGGAAAGTGAGTTGTGATGTCTTGGACCATATACGAATTACCAAAGCTGAATTGTTGGTGGTCCGAATGCTCATTTCGGTGGTTAAATCCCCAGGCCTTTACCACGTGCAACTTCAGATATTTTGGGAAGAGAAGGAAGAAACTGCGGAGGGTTTTGCTTTGTCCTTTGTCCATTTTAGCCACGGGTGAAGTTCTGGAAGACTGGAGGGTGGTTATTTTACCATTACTTAAGAAGGGCAACGAAGACATCACAGAGAACTACAGGGCAGTAAGCCTGATAACAGCAATGAGTAGGTGACTGGAGGGGGCAGTGATGGAGAACATCGACCAGGATTTGGACAGGCAAGGTCTGATTAGGGAATGGTCAGTGCGGCCTGGTAGTTAGGAAATCATCTATCTAAAATTTGTTCGAGTTTTTGAAGAGGTTACCAATAGGATTCATCGGGAAAGGACGGTGGATGTTGTCAATATGGATTTCAGCAAAGCCTTTGCAAGGTTCCTTGTGGAAGACAGATTTGGAAGATTAGATCAGATGGGGTCCAGGGAGGGCGAGCTAAGTGAATACATGGTTTTCCTGATGGTAGGAAGCAGAGAGTGATGGTGGACCAAGCTTCCAAATGTCGTCTTTGCGGTAAGGGACCAACAGGTCTCAACGTATTTTCCCGGATCTATCCACCAACCTGTCCGCTAATTGCTTTACACATATTGCCTTCGATTATCAGTCCAATTGCTGAAGACAGAGTGTAACGTCCTGATCTCGTAACGTTAGAAAGAAATGATTGCCATCGAGGAAGTGCTCCAATTGTTCAACAGTCTGATTCCAGACTTGCTGGGTTTTGCGTATGAAAAAGATTTGAGGGGACCAGTCCAGTTTCTCTGGTCTTTAGTGGATTGAGATACATAGTAAAGTCCTACAGGGTGAAAGATGAATGTTTCTATCAGCTTACAGGGTTTGTTAAAGGAGACTCTCTACAAAAGGTGTTGGGCTATTTCGGACTTAACTGTAGGCAAGTATATTCAGCCGGCTGAGGAGGTTCACCTCTCGAGTTCATTCCAGAAGAGATCAAATGTTCCTCGATACTACAGGAATCTATTTGGTATTAGTGCAGGAAAATGGGGCCGAGATGGAATATCAGGTATTATCTTGATGCATAACGGAACAGTATTGTAGCTTCGAGAAATAGGCTCATGTTTCTCAAATCTACATCCTTCTAACAATCACGAACCTACAGCTCCCGTGTCAGTGCTCCTCCCCTCACATGCCCAGCACACGGGATGGATATTGTGAAACAGAGGACAGTCCACACCATCCATTCCTTGAAAGTCCCTCTTAAGGAAGGTCCGTGGATAAAAATAAGCGTTTTGTAGACGAGCGGATTGGCTTTGTCGGTTGCTTCGGGGTTTCCTGCAACTCCTGATGGGTGAAACGAGGCATTTCCACTTGACTTCAAACCCCACACCCAAGTACCCATCCCCTAGCCGCAATGAGGATATCTCGCGCCGAGCCGAGCTGGGACTGCTGAGCAGATTCACTCGCTCTCTCCCTGAGTCAGCGAGGCCGGGTGGCGGCCAGTCTTCCTGCCCTCCCGTTTGCTCGCTCTGTCTTCACAGCTCTTTATGTGATGCTCATCCACACAGTATTTCTGTACATTTCCACATAGGAACCGGTCGGGTTATGATCCGTTCCCCAGAATGGATCTTCCTCCAAACCTGGGGACTGCCTGCATGTGAAATTGTGACTTCCCGACTCAGAGGCACTGAATGTGCATTAGGTTCCGAAGGCCACCCACTGGCTGTGCTGGGAGTTCCTTATGATAGGCAGTAAGGTCCATATTAAGACCTTTCCACACCTCTTGGTGATCAACTTCAAATACAAGCTGATTTAGGGGAAGTATTTTGCCACTCCGCCAATGAACACGTTTATGATTGATCTGTTTCTGACCCCAACTCTATATTCTCGTCCATGTGGTGTCTTTCGCCAAATTGTTTATCAATAATCACCAACCCCGCCTTAAGACTATTGAATGTGTTTCCTTCCACTACACTTTGGAGTTGAGAGTTCCAAAACCTCAAAACGTTACCTCAGTTCCATTTTGAACAGGTGACTATTATTTTAAATGCAAATCCCTCAATCACCTTCTCTTTCAACTTTTTCAATTTCTCTCTGCCTCTCTCCCACCACCCTCTTCGTCCCCTTCTACGCTCCGGGGGGAGGGAGGACAGACTATTTACTGGTGCAACTCAGATGGATTCCAACTGGTCTGGCGGGGGAGGGTAGTGGTGGCGACGAGTGGAGTGGGGGTTGCCCAAGGCAGCAGTGAAGCAGATGCAGAAGCAAACACAGCAGTGAAATCTAGTTTAGTAGGTAGGGCAGGCAGTTGCATGACAAGGATTAAAGAAGATCGGAAAGACTGATCTGCATTTGTCTTAATGCAGAAAGTCTGGCAAGAGAGACCGATGAAGCGTGAATGAGGTTGCGATATTATCGCTCTGGCACAAAATGTTAGAGGGATGGGCAGGACAGGGCAGGTACCTCAATGTTGCAGGGAACAGATTATTCAGATCTGTTATAAAGGAAGGTGAGATCGGAAGCGTAATTGTGATTTTTATTTGGGAGAATATCACAGCAGAACTTTGAGATAATATTCCAGGTGGAATTCCCAATAAGCCAACTTTGTTATCAATAAGAAGCGGATAATCATTTTGAGGGGAGTACTCTTAGGGACACCAATAGTCAGCGGAAACTGGAGGAGCGCATATGTAAAGCAATAAACGTAAATCTCAGAATAATAGGGTTCGAATAGCAGGTGAATTTTAACTACCCTAATATTGACTTTAAATTTCAAGTTATTATATGAGCAGAATTTGTTCAGTGTTTCCAGGTAGGTTTTCTGCAGGAATTTTAGAAGGTTCTTATAGAGAAGGGTCTGCACTCGATCTTGTTCTGATAAATGAGTCTGCGCAGGTGAATGTGCGGTCGGAAGCTCGGTGGGAACATTGCCTGTAATTCTGTTAGTTTTAAAATAGACTAGGTAAAACGGAAGGACGACTGCACAAATTTACGCCCTAAATTGTTCAATTTTCGATGCAAAATTTCAAGAGCCAAATTTCGATGACACTTGACAGGAACTTGGAAGGATTGTTTTAGAGAGTCTGTAAGCAGGTCAAGGGATGTCTGTAAAGTGTGAATCTTTTAAAAAGTAGATTGGTAGAGTTCAGGTCCAATAATCACGGGCAAGACCGGCAAGATTAGGGAATCCTGTTTGCCGAGAGAGCTTGAGAGTCTGTTCAGATAAAGAAAAGGAGTAATGTTTCAGATCTAGCCAGTCAGGATAAAACGAAACTCTGAATAAAGATAAAGAATAATAAGTACAACGAAAAACAAACAGACTAAGAGAGAGATAATTTGCATGCAACACAAAGTTATTTTTGTTCTACATCCGTACACGTGAGAATATCAAACATTTTACCAATTTATCAGGAGGTCCCTGGCAGAAAAGGTGAAGAAATATCCGAGAAAATTCTGACGGTATTTTAAAAGAACTTACGCATAAAACTATTGTGCTCGTCGACGTGTGATTCACAGGAGATGAGCGAGGTCTTAGATAAATATCTCTCGTCTTTATTAGCCATTGCGAAGGTCAAGGTAGTTAGTCAGTTCAGACGGGGTACAGTCACGTCCAGGAATATGTCACCTTTACAAAGGAGGAAGTACTCACAGTCTGGAAGGAAACAAAGGTGGATAAAGCCCGGGCACTGATCAAGGAGTGGGAGCAAGGGAAAAATTCAGAGGCCCTGTCAGATGTATTTGAATCTTCCTCAGCCACGGAAGAGTGGAGGGAGGCCGTTTATTAAACGCTGCAAGGGCAAAGCAGGGAGCCCAGTGAGTACAAAATAAGTAAAGGGAAAATTACTGGAAGGCATTCTGAGATAGAGAGATATAGTATGTATCTGCATTTAGAGAGGCAAGGGCAGGTTATTGAGAGCCAACATGGATGTTGGCAGAGTCTTGTATGAGGCTCCGCATGGTCGGCTGGTCGAGAAGGTTAGATTACATGGTATCGAGGCTGATCGAGCGAATTGGATGCAAAATTGGTTTGATGGTAGTACTCGGGTAGCGGTAGTCGAGGGTTGATTTCAGAATGGAATTCGATGACCAGAGGTATCCCTCTGGATCAGAGAGGGGAAACCGGAAGAGCAAAGGCGTCATGTAAATTCCACTTCCAGTATCGGTGAACTCCTTACGTCGTTTCCGTTCACTGGGATTGCACTTTACATCCATCAGTGCATGCGCCGCCACGCTAGAAGCTTTTCTTGAGGAAAATGAGATTTTCGACTATTGAAAGATCCACACACCGAAGTGAGACAAACTAAATGATCTCGGCGACAGGGTTAGGACAATATCAGTCCCATGGGTGCCTTTTCATGCCAGTATGTTCTGATCCTGGCCTTGTAATAACGAACGAGCGGTTTCATTGGAGGGACGTGAACAGTATGATGTGTTGCACTTTGGGAGATCATATGTAAAGGGATATGGCAAGACCCTGTTGATGTGCATACAGATCTTGCGGTACAAGTGCATACCCCCTGAGAGTGACTGCACAAGTTAGGGTTAGGTTCTTCTAAAATAGAAGGGGAACTCGGAATTAGGAAATCGCCCGCACGCCGCTGGCGATTTTCACTATTTGTCCTGGAATTCTGTCTTTGACAGTGCACATGTGGATGCGTGTTCAACTCATTTTCAACAGCTGACTTCCCCAGTGTTACCAGTGTGTGCAGGAGTCAGCTCAGTTCAACCCTTCGGTGCAGCTGGATATTTCTCATTGGCGATGTGATGTTTCTTGTGTTGTGCACACAATACAAAAGAGTGCTGGAAACCTATCACAGATTCGGCCGCATACGAAGAAAGGTGCAATCGAATCTATGAATAATTAGCAGCGTTCTGAGAGTCATAGAATTATTAGCATTCTGCATAGCAACAGGGTCTAAGGTTCATCATGCCACAAGAACCATCACACACCCATCCAGACTCTTCGCATCTACCAAACCATGTTCGTCAACCGTCCATGCCTTGGCGATTCGAGTATTCACCATATATTTATGTCATATTCATCCACTAGCGACTCGGGAAGAGTGGCCTCTATTCCACCAGCCTTTTACATGAAAATCTTCATCGTTAGATACTTTCAAATCATGACACCGCTTAGCCTAACCATGTCCCTTGGTTTTATATACCTCAACCACGTGGAAATATTTCCTACTACCGACCCTGATAATGCTCCAAACAATTTTGTCCATCATCTTCTTTCTCCCCCACGGCCTCCTCCACTCTAATTAAAACAAACGCAGCCAGTTCTAGCCAACATCCTGCTAAGTCTCGACTGCAGCCACCAGGATGATCGCCTGGGGCATCGCGATATGAACTGTAAACAACAATCAGCTGCGGCCCAAGAAATGCTTGATAATGTTGGATATCCATTCTCCTAAATTGCAAGCCCCGGAGAGTGAAGCCATCACTGCAACTGACCTTCTGTAACACCTGTGCTATCTATACTGCGGATTTTAGTTATCCTTCAACTTGGACAAAGACGTTCCTTTATTTTCAGAGAACTCCTTGGACCATACAAGTTCAAGTGCATATCTTGCCCGTATTCGTCCTCGTAAAGTGCACTACCACCCTGTTATCGGTATTAAATTCTACTCATTTCCATCTTACCGTCTTTCCAACACATGAATATCCTGGTGCTTAATGTTGTCCTCTTCACTGTCATCAATAACTCCAAGGTTCGTGCCATATAATAACCTTATAGTCATGCCACCGACCATGGAAAGTGTCCTGAGATACATTTCATCAGATTGTTACCATTCAACAAGCTTAAGCATTTCAGTTGTTAACTACCTCTTTTTAAATGACAATGTCGTTAACAAAGTTACCTGCACCTCTTCTTTAAATTATTCCATCACGATGTCCTTCATTCAACAGCTATTCTCCTACATCCTCACGTTCCTAAAAATATTTTTCATTTTGGTTTTTAATGGAATTGTGAGTTTCTGAGGCGGGAGGAAACCGGAGAAGTAGGTCAGGGGAAAAAGGGGATTGGGAAAAGTTATATCAAATAAGTAGAGAAGCATTGGGGAAGGAGAAACAGAGTTACAGGCCATAAAAGTAGTAAGGTGGATGGACTGGTGCATTTACGTAAATGCAAGTAGCGTCAGGAATAAGGGAGATTAACTGAGGTCTTGGATAAGTATGGGGGGGCTATGACATTGTGGCTATAACAGAGAAGTGGATGACGTCAGGACAAGAGTGGATATTGAATATTCCTGGTTTTCGGTGTTTTAAAAGGGATCGGGAAGGTGGGAGAAAAGGAGGAGGTGTGGCGATACTGGTCAGGGACACTGTTACGGCTGAGGAAAGGGTTGATGTTGTAGAGGGATCGTCTCTAGAGTCAGTGTGGGTGGAATTAAGGAACAAGAAAGAAGCAGTTACTCCACTGGGAGTATTTGATAAGCCCCCCGGTAGCAGTAGAGCTATGGAGGAGTAGATTGGCAGGCAGTGTTTGGGGAGAAGAAAAATTAACAAGGTTGTTATAATGGGAGACATCAACTTTCCAAGTATAAACTGGAACCTGCTTCATGCCAAAGCTTTAGACGGGACGGAATTTGTTAAATGTGTCCAGGGTGGATTCCTGACGCAATATGTCGACAGACTGACTCTAGGGAAAGCCGTGTGAGATCCAGTTTTAGGAAATGAACAGGACAGGTGAAGGATCATTTGGTGGGAGGAGCATTTGGGGCTCATTGGCATGGACAGGGACAGGTGCAGAGAGGACAGGGAGATACTTAATTGGGGAAGGGCGAATTATGTGGCTGTAAGGAGAGAACTTGGGAATGTAAATTGCGATGTCTTATTTGAAGGGATATGTACTATGGAGATGTGCACGATTTTCAGGGATCTCTTGCAGGATGTTAGGATAAATGTGTACTGGTGAGGCAGAGAAGGAATGGCAGGGTGAGGGAACCGTGGGTGACGAGAGATGTGGAACAACTGGTTAGGAAGACGAAGGCAGCATACATAAGGTATAAATAGCAAGGCTCAGATAGGGCCCATGAGGAATATAGAGTAGCGAGCAAGGAACTTCAACACATCAACTCTCTTGATATCTACACCCTCGAGAACATTACCCTTACCAGCATTCACTTACACATCATCAAGACCCCTCTCCCTGGGGAATACCGAAGAGAAGTATTCATTGAGAACTTCTCCCACTTCCGCCGCCTCCAGGCACATCCTCCCACCTTTGTCTTTGATCGGACCTACCTCTCTCGAGGGCTGAAGAGAGCTAGAAGTGGGCATGAGAAGACGTTGGCTAGTAGGGTGAAGGAAAATCCCAAGGCCTTTTTCACGTACATGAAGGGTAGAAGGATGGCTCGGCTGAAGGTAGGTCCGATCAAAGACAAAGGTGGGAGGATGTGCCTGGAGGCGGCGGAAGTTGGAGAAGTTCTCAATGAATACTTCTCTTCGGTATTCATTAGGGTGAGGCGTCTTGATGATGTGGAAGGAAGTGCTGGTAAGTGTAATGTTCTTGAGGTTGTAAATATCAAAAGAGAGGATGTGTTGAAATTGTTAAATAATATTAAGACAGATAAATTTCCGGGGCCTGCCGGCATATTCCCCAGGCTGCTTCAGAAGGCGAGGGAGGGGATTGTTGAAGCGCTGTGAAGGATCTTTGCGTCCTCGTTGTCCACGGGGATGGTTCCGGAGGATTGGAGGATGGCGAATGTTGTCCCCTTGTTCATAAAAGGCAGTAGGGATAGTCCGGCGAATTACACACCGGTGAGTCTCACGGCTGTGATGGGTAAACTGTTAGAAAGAATTCTAAGGGATAGGATCTATGAACACCTGGAGAATCATGGACAGATGAGGGACAGCCAGCATGGCTTTGTGAAGGGAAGATCCTGCCTCACAAGCCTGATGGAGTTCTTTGAGGAGTGACGAGCAAGTTTGATGAGGGGAGTGCGGTAGATGTGGTCGATATGGATTTTAGTAAAGCGTTTGGTAAAGTTCCTCATAGTAGGCTTCTTCACAAGGTCAGGGGTCAAGGGATACA
Organism: Rhina ancylostomus; assembly: GCA_030265395.1. Taxonomy (NCBI): domain Eukaryota; kingdom Metazoa; phylum Chordata; class Chondrichthyes; order Rhinopristiformes; family Rhinidae; genus Rhina; species Rhina ancylostomus. The sequence goes on from JARFYF010000046.1 coordinate 293,638, forward strand.
GGGAAGCTTGGCTGTGTGAATGAGAAATTGCCTGCAGAAAGCAGAGGGTTGTGGTGTAGGGGGTCCTCTCGAGGGCTGTGGAGGGCTGTGACTAGTGGTGTCCCGTAGGGATCGATTCTGGGACTTCTACTTTTTGTTATATTTATAGATGACTTAGATGAGGGGGTGGAAGGCTGGGTTAGTACTTTTGCGGATGTCACGAAGATCGGCGTTGTTGTGGATAATGTGGAGGGCTGTGGGAGCTTACAGAGCGATATTGATAGGATGCAGAGCTGGGCGGACGTGGCAGATGGAGTTCTATCCGGAGAAGTGTGAGGTGGTACACTTTGGAGGGACGAAGTCCAGGACAGAGTACGAGGTAAATGGCAGTGTAGAGGAACAGAGGGATCTGGTGGTTCATATTCACAGATCACTGAAAGTTGCCTCGCAGGTGGATAGGGCAGCTAAGAACGACCATGTGATGCTCGCTTTCATAAATCGTGGGATTGAGTTTACGAGCTGCGAAGTGATGATGCAGCTTTACAACACTCTAGTTAGACCACACTTAGAGTATTGCGTTCAGTTCTGGTCGCCGCATTATAGAAAGGACGTGGAGGCGTTGAAGAGGGTGCAGAGGAGATTTACCAGGATGCTGCCTGGACTACAGCGTATGGAATACAAGGAGAGGCTTAAGGTGCTAGGGCTTTACTCACTGGAGAGGAGGAGAATGAGGGGAGACATGATAGAGTTGTATAAAATATAAAGAGAGATAGATAGAGTAGATAGCAAGCACCTCTTTCCAAGGGCACCAATGCTCAGGACAAGAGGGCATGGCTTTAAAGGAATAGGTGTGTTCAAGAGAGATGTCAGAGGGAGGTTTTTCACCCAGAGAGTGGTTGGTGCATGGAATGCGCTGCCTGGTGTGGTCGTGGAGGCAGATACGTTAGACAGTGTCAAGAGACTGTTGGATAGGCATATGGAGGAATGTGGGATAGACGGATATGCGGGAGGAAAGCGTTATATAGTGTGAGGTGTGGTTTGATGGGCGGTGCAACATGGTGGGCCGAAAGCCTGTATTGTGTTGTATTGTTCTATGGTTCTATGGACTAAGTTTATTACTGGGTTTCGCTTTCCCTTTTGATATACTTTTTAAATGCCTTGGGTCTTTCAATAATTTTGTGCGTTCATGAAATTTCGTGTCTACCTTTGCTGTCCAACATTATTTCACAGAACTCTCCAGACATCCAATTCTCATGACTAGTACCATCTGCTTTCTTTTCGTCTATCGCACTTCCATTTGCTCAATATCGCTTGTAATTTTCCCAATTGTCCTCCGGTCTCTCAGAATTGTTTTCAAACTTATTAGCCCTGAACCCAAATGTTACACTGCTGAATGACTCCATCTTGTCCAATGCAGATCTACATAACTCTCCGTCCACTTCTCCAGTCCTATAAACCTGAAATTGTCCTTCCATTGCTTGAAGGATTTATCGAATACATAAAATAGAACATAACTCTGTGTGCCAGAGAACTGCTGAGATTAACTGCTCCCTTCTCGAAGAAATATATTCGTATTCTCGGTAGACCGTCGGAGTCTTACCCTGTAACTACGCAGGTCGTTGGAGACTCTGTCCTGATCAAGTACATCTCAATATCTACTCCGTGTGGTATTGGATCTTATCAGTTTCATTAAGACAACCCTGTGTTCTTCTAAACTCCAAAGATTACGGACCCAACCAATTCACTCTCTCTCTATGTATCGAAGTGACCAGGACAGAGAGGATATCGGGATCCTGCGATTCAACTGAGGAGTTTTTCAGATTCTTGTATGCTCTTTTCATCCAATCTATCTGTTTTCTTCTGAAAATTCGAACGGTCTTCATCAGTAAAGTCTGGAGGAAAAAAATGATTTAACCATCTGCCTTTTACCTTGTTTTCTAATATTAATTCACCAGCCTGATTCTCTGGCAGCCTCGCACTTACTTTAGCCATCCATTACGTTATTTATCCATGGAACCTTGCACTGTTGGTTTTGATATTACATGTAAATTTAAATTATAAAAAATGTTTCCTCCTTTCTAGTCATACTTTTGCACGTGATTTCATAAAATGATCCTGTCCTCTAGTCTACTACCAGACTTTGTAAATTTTACAGGCCCTACTTTTTATTTACCATTATCCATTACCTTTTTTGTTCACCGCAGAATGTTCCTCAGTTCACTGAGTCTTTCTTTCTTGTTGGATATATTTCTGCTGCTCGTTATGAACTGGCCAGTTAAATGTCTGCCAGTGCTCATTTACTGATCTATTTCGACGCAAATTTCCCAGTCCCGCCTTAACAATTCCACCTTCACTTCATTGCGGTGCCCTGTATCTACGTTGAACACACTGGTTTTGGACACATGATGTTCACCATTAATCTGTGTCTGGAATTAAACATGATGTGGGAACTACTCCCCCACGGGATCCTTAACCATAAGATCCCTGATTTATCTTTCAATCTTGCACATGACAAAATCCAAGACTACCTGGTGCGCGCTATTTTCACCAATATGCTGCTCAAATACGCTGTCCCGAGGTACTGGGCAAATTCTTTTCACAACATAATCTTGCCGTTTGGTCAGTCCATGCAATGCGCAACTTAACAGTTCCGAGGAAAATGCAGTTCATTTTTCATACATGTCTGTGATATTCCCTCGTTTGTAGCTTGCCCTACCGATGGACAATCTTCAGTTAGTCTGTACATCACTCCCATCCGTGTCTTATTTCCCCTGAAAATTATTATCTCCAACCAAAACCGTTCTATAGCACCATCCACAAGACCCATATCTCGGATCCGCACGATACCTATACCTTCCTTGATTTACAATAGCACATCGCCTACTTGCATTGACGAGTGTGCACCCACAAAATTATTACCGGTTTTAAACTACAGACCCATAGAACAATACAGCACAATACAGGACCTTCGGCCCACCATATTGTGCCGCCCATCAACCCACACCTCACATTATCTAACACTTTCCTCCCGCATATCCCTCTATCCCACATTCCTCCAAATGCCTATCCAACAATCTCTTGAACCTGTATAATGTATCCGGCTCTACCACCACCCCAGGCAGCTCATTCCATGCACCAAACACTCTCTGGGTGAAAAGCCTCCCTCTGACATCTCCCCTGAACTTCCCACCCATTCCTTTAGAGCCATGCCCTCTTGTCTTGAGCATTGGTGCCCTGGGAAAGAGGAGCTGGTTGTCTATATCTATCTCTCTTAATATTTTATACACCTCTATCATGTCTCCCCTCGTCCTCCTCCTCCCCAGTGAGTAAAGCCCTAGCACCTTAAGCCTCTCCTTGTATTCCATACGCTCTAGTCCAGGCAGCATCCTGGTAAATCTCATCTGCACCCTCTCTAACGCCTCCACATCCTTCCTATAATGCGGCGACCAGAACTGAACACAGTACTCAATCAGAAAGCCCAAACAGAAGACCTGGATGAACTGGGAGATTCATAATCTGTTGATGATTGGATCTGTGGCATTCAGAAGTGGCAATCGATAATGTAGAACGTACAGCACATTACAGGCCCAACGGCCCAAGATGCTGTGCCAGCTTACATTAGGTACCTGGACTTCTGATATGGAGAGAGTTATATCAGAAATCCAGATACGACCACTAGAAGGCCATGTCGAGAGCAAAGGGGCAATTTCTGACTAACCTGTAATCACAGATGTACACTCGACAGCTGTGGCAACACCTGCAAAATATAGCTTGCTTCGAGAGAAATTTGGTAGCATAAGTGACAAAGACCCATGTCTCCGATGAACTCAATGCTTTTGTTGAACGCTTTGATAGGGAGAACGATAACACCCCTACACGAGCCCCCACATTCCTGTATCCTTGTAATTTCAGTCCCTGATTTGATGTCTAGGCATCGTTCGAGAGGGCAAATCCACGAAAGGCATCTGATCCAGACAGCGTACCTGGCCGATAACTAAATATCTGTGCGGCCAAAGGACTGCAGTATTTACAGATGTTTTCAACCTCTCTTCTCTGCGGTCCCTACCTGCTTCAGAAAGGCATCCATTTTACACGTTATCAAGCATAGAGTGGTGGCCTGATTCAATGACTGGCATTCGAGAGCTCTGACCTTAACTGTAATGAAGTGCTCCGAGAGGTTGGTTCTGTCTCGAATCATTTCTTGCCTCAGAGATGAAGTGATTCTACCCCATTTTTCCAGCGCTGCAGCAGGTCAACAGCAGATGCGATTTCTCCGGTCTTCTCTCCGCTCTGTAGCATCTAGACGACAGAAACTCATCGGTCAGCCTGTTCATGAGCAACAGCTCAGAATTCAACACAATCACCCCATCCAAACTCATCATCAAGCTTCATCACCTGGACCTCTGTACCTCCCTCTGCAACTTGATATTCGATTTTCTCATCGGCAGAGCTCAGTCGATGCGGATCGGTAACAACATCTCCTCCTCGCTGATCATCAGCGCAGGTGCATCGCATGGCTCTGTGTTCTACTTTCCACATATACATGACTGTGTAGTTAAGCACAACTCCGATGGCATCTTCGAAGTCCACAACGACACTACGGTGGCGATAAGTCAGCTCACCAGATCGAGATAGGATACTTGCTTGAGTGGAGCTACAATATCAACCTCCCGCTCAGTCTCAGCAAATCTAATAAGTTGATTGTTGACTGTCTGAAGGGAGAGGAGGGAGAATATGCGCCAGTAAACATTAAGGAATTGACGGTGGATAAGGTCCCACGCCACCAGGTTAAAGAATAGTTACTTCCCTTCAACCATTGGATTCTTGAACCAACCAGCAGAACCATATTCACCCCTAAGTTTAGCCACACTCTGACAACTGATCACTTTGCACTCAAATGGACTTTGTTTCTTTTTGTTCTAATTGTGTTCTTTTGTGTAAATTGTGTATAATTTATGTTTAATTTATATTTTTTTCGTGAATGCTGCTTATATGATGTCATGTGTCTATAATGCTGCTGCAAGAAAGTTTTTCATTGCACCTGTGTAAACATGAACGTGTAAATATGACAATAAACTCGAACTTTACTCCGTATAATCTTTTGGACATCACATAATCTGGAATGCGGAGCATCCAGTCATTGTAACACGAAAACGACTTCTCCGTCGTCGCCGTTTAAACTTCCCCACGTACATTTTACGTCAGCTCATAAATGTTATTGCAAGTAAATTCATGAGTGGAAAGCAAGAGCAATGATGAACATTGATGTGGACTGCCAGCAACATTCAAATTATCACTTTAAATGTCGACGTATTCCAGATCGTCATGGAATTATCTCTCCCCTGTAGCAGCAGTGTCCAAGGTACAAGACGGAGACTACTGACAGAGGCATGTTGAACTCCAAAATCCAACAGCAACTGAACAGGTATGTGTCATGCCGAGGGTTTGAGGCCGATTCTGTTTGTACAATGTTCTGCCGCTTAATAGATGTTCCTCACAGGCAGTAAAGCCTTTTTCACCGGGATTCAGTAAACGAGACAAATCCTGTTGAACGGAAGCAAGCATGTTGTTGTAGAAGAAATACATCGGATACCGTATGTACAGTTCCTGTGGCAAAGGGCTGTTTCGGGTGAGAGACACAAAAGCAGGAGCAGCTGCTGAAGTCCGGTAAAGGTCAATGCAACCTGAGTACTTTCAGAGTCCAGTCTGTTCTGTTCATGTTAACGTGGAGAGTGGTGCTGCTTTGGTAGCGAAGCCATCAATATCGTTCCGGCATTTGTCAACCAATCCCACAGCAGAACGGAGAAAGGGACAGCGGTGGGGATAGGAACTTCGCAAAGACGTCCAGAAATTTCTGTTCATTCTCACTTTTCTCCTACTTAACAGTAGTCCCTAAGTAGGAAACGTGCCGTCGGTTAATCTTCAAGTCCTTAGTATTCAGATGCAATCCTAAGGAGTGGCGTAACAGAAAGAGCTCACTTCCATGGTGACACGGTAATTTGGATTCAGAACTGGCTTGCCCAGAGACCACAGAGTGCAGTGGTGGATGTGTGTTATTCTGGCTGGATATCCGTGACCAGTTCTGCAGATGACGCAAAGACTGATGGAGTTGTTGACAGTGTAGAGGGAGGTCATAGGACACAGCAGAAGATTGATCATTTGGCAAAGATTGGCGAAGAAATGGAGATTGGAGTTAAATCCGAGCAAGTCTGAGAACTTTAGGAGGGGAAAGTTAGGGGGACAGTGTGCAGCTAATGTCGTGGATTGCCGAAGTTCGAGAATAACCAGCAGACGCAGAAGATTCTTCAAGAGGATAAACCTTTATTTGCAAACAAAAGCTGTCACGGTCAGAGAGCTAGTCATTGATCGCCCCCGAACATAGCTCACGGCCTCTTTTTATACCTTGTCCAGTTAGCAAAATTTAATCATGTTAGTTTCAACTACATAGTTGCATCTAATCACAGATCACACGTCCCTCAACCAAGTGTATTTCGCCACATTTATTTTCTGTTCTAATCACAATGTGTCCTAGTTTTCTCTGCAGTGCAGACATTGTTACTGGTTACCGGGTCACGCTTAGGTTGCGGCGCATTACCCGCAGATCACCTGACTCTTCCCACAAGCGGGATTTCAATGAAGAAGGAGGAGGACCCAGCGCCATCTTGGGCTTAGAACAGATTATCGTTGGGTATGTGTGTGTTGCCTTCAGTTTCCATATTTTCTATACTAACGATAAGATTCTCAACATTACTGATGTGCAGAGGAACATGAGGGTCCAAGTTCACAGCTCTATGAAAGTGCTAGGCAAATAGAAATGGTAAAGAGGACAGTAAAGTGGTAAATAGACATGTGGTATGTTTGCCTTCATCGGCCGTGGCAATGAAGTAAGGAAGTCAAGTTGTAGCGAAATAAAACTTATGTTCTGCCGCACTTCAACTGTTATGCACAATTCTGTTCTGTCCATTATAGGAAGGATGCGGAGGCTTTGGAAACTGCAGAATATTTTACCAGGGTACTGCCTTGAATAGACGGAGCATCCAGGTAAAATAGAGCTATCGGTTTGGAAAAAATGGAATGTTTTCTTTGGAGTTTCGGAGGTTGAGGGGAAACCTGACAAAAGCTTTTACAATTATGAGAGGCATTGATGTTTTGCCCCTAGTGTAGCAATGTCAAGTAATAGAGGATATTAATTCAAAGTGAGATGAAAAAAAAACTTAAAGGAGATGTGCTGGGCAAAGATTGTGCACATAAAATGGTCGGTGCCTGGAACCGACTGCCGGCGTCACAGGCTGAAGCCTCTCGGATTGTGGCTTTGAGGAAGCTATTGGACAAACACATGAATCAACAGGGAATGGAAGAATGTGGTACACGCAGAAGAGATTTTGTTTAAGTCGGCCTCGTGTTCGATGTCAACAACTTGAGCTGGATGTCCTGTTTTTGTGCAGTACAGTCCCATATTCTATGTTCTCAGCAGAGAAGTGTTCATCCTCATTGTACATCTGTGCAGCCCTCGGTCTTTGTGGACAACATAAAAGAATTCATGTACACTTAACTGCTGAGGCAATTTTCCTTGCTGGCTCCGTAAACCGCGTGACGGAAAATGGGATTTCATAATCTATAACTCCTTGTGCCTATTAATAGACCAGGCATGGAAGGACATTGTATCACTGGAAATTTATGACTCGATTTATAAGCCAGAATGATGAAAAAATCGAAAAATCTAAGTTGAAATCAAGAGCCGAGCCTGTTAGAGGCACCAATGTTCACCGATTTCTCGGATCATATTTGTACAGTCTTTAAGGTTTTGCAGTTGCAGAGCAAAACCCTGCACCACTCAGGACAACTGGGATTTCGCTAGAATGACGTAATGTTGATTGAAAGGCATTGGGTGTTGAGCGATGGAGCTAGAAAAACACCAGGGTATGTATTAATAGCTATGGGGAGGCACTGGCTCACAGTTTTCTTCAGAGAGATCGCGGGCAGTTCGAAGAGAGATTCTCCCACAACATGCTTGCCGCATTTTACAGTGTCAGGAAAATATATTACACGTTAATTTCAGTTATTGGCATCATTGGTAAGAACATTGTCAAACCATCTCTTGCAATTTGTGTGTCGTATATCTGGATGCCCCGTGTCCTCGTCGGTCATGTTGTGCAGATGTATCAATATCCTCCGTGCCGACGTCGCGAGTAGGTTCTGTCTTCATTCAGACGTTACTTTGAGTTTTATGCTGTTACGTTCGTCTCAGAATAATCAAAAAGTTAAAACAGACGTTGAAAGAAGATGTGGGTCAGGGACTGGTACTGCAGATGCGCAGTACGCTCGTATTGTTTAATCATGTCGATGCCGTTCTTAGTTAAAACTCCGACAATCTGACAAGTTCTCCACGTCCGAAGGTATTTCTGAATTTCAAAGCGATCGTGGGAAACAGCACCCGGTAAGTTTCAAGGAACACCAGGTGAAAGAACCAGGTGGACTTAAAACAAATGCAACCAACCAGAGCCCCGGTGAGTGTTCGGGGAGTGGCGAATCCGCAGTTCCGTTGGATGGGGAGAGAAAAGGAAATGAAGTTCACGATATGTGGATGATCCTTGATGGACCATCGATGGTCCTAGATGGACGGACAGAGGGTACGATGGCTTTACAGAGTACAATCATACATTTTCCAATGAAACTGCTGTTTAAGTGATATTAATGAAACGAAGTTCCAGTAAGTTTCAAGGAACAAGGGAACCAGACGCAAATGATTTTCAAGGGACCATGGGCAATAGAACAAATAGATTCAGTGGTGTGATGGAAACGGGGCGCCGGTGAGGGGTAGGAAACACTGGAACCACTGTGCAGCGAACCAGTTGATGAATTATCCGGTTTACCGAATTATCGGACAGAGGAGTTTGGGACATATCCTCTATCCTTTGATAATCCATCTCCCCAACCCCGCTTCACTCGCGGTGCCGCTCCCTTCAAACCAATGAACACTGGATGCAGGCGGTAAAGAACTGTGTTTGAGACCTTGTCAATCTCCAGCCCTAACCCTAACCCAAACCAAAGTCCGATTGTGGTGAAAGTGCCCCCAATCTGCCTGTCCTCATTTTCACTGTGCGAATGGTGAGTAATTTCAGACATTATTTCCTTTATTCTTGCAGTGAATTCAGCGGCGATAGTGATCCTGTCCCGGGAAAAGTGCGGCCTCTCCACCTGCACCACTCGCTACCTGGTGGCCATGGCAACTGCGGATCTACTGACCATCATCACAAACGTCATATTGTGGCGGGTCAGTTATTATTATTTCCCTGGGACTTTCCTGGATATCACCCCCGTGTGTAGTGTTATCGCTGTCCTGCTATCTGTAGCAATAGACTGTTCTGTCTGGTTCACCTTCGATTTCACCTTTGATCGATGCGTCGCTATCTGTTGCCGGAAGCTGAAAACAAATATTGCACCGGGAAAACTGCGGCTGCGGTGTTGACTACAACAGGCGTTCTGCTTTGTATGAAAAGTATTCCATACTACTTCTCAATGCAACCAGGGAGGGTTGTCAACAAAGTACCATGGGACTGTTTTCGGAAACCGAACTACTATAGAGATGCCGGGTGGGTAGGATTTGATTGGCTGAGTACCGTTTTAACTCCATTACTCCCGTTCGTGTTAATCATGTTCTTCAACGTTCTGATAGTCAGACACATTATCGTGTCCAGTCGTGTTCGCAAGGGTCTGAGAGATCAGAACAAGGGGAACAAAAAGAGTTACCCAGAGATGGAAAGCAGGAGGAAGTCTGTCATTTTACTCTTCACCATATCCGGCACCTTCATACTCCTCTGGTCATTGTCTGTTGTCCATTTTCTTTACTACACCACTGTCGAAGCAGATCCTAAAAATTACAACTATTCCGAACGGATATTTGAACAAACTGGAGCCATGTTGTTGTCTTTAAGTTGCTGCACAAACACGTTTATTTATGGAGTGTCTAAGTCCAAATTCAGGCAGCATGTCATGGTTCTGAGTTCTGGCCCTCAGTTTGGCTCCATTAATGCCTTGTTGTCCAGCGCATGGATTCCATGCTGGACTGATTAGATAACAATACACACCAGAGCCCCATCAGGGGCCTAGTATAAGAACCTGTGTTTCTCTGGCACTAGTTGCCAGAGTATTGGTTTACCTTTAGGTATACTTTGGTTCCAGTTGCTT
>JARFYF010000046.1:322915-343529 GCA_030265395.1 Rhina ancylostomus
CCATATCCACAGATCACTGAAGGTTGTCTCACAGGTGGATAGGGTAGTTAAGACAGCTTATGGGATGCTAGCTTTCATAAGTCGGGGGATCGAGTTTAAGTGATGATTCAGCTTTACAAAACTCTGGTTAGGCCACACTTGCAGTACTGTGCCCAGTTCTGGTGGTCTCCTTATAGGAAGGATGTGGAAGTGTTGGAAAGGGTGCAGTGGAGATTTACCTGGATGCTGCCTGGATGAGAGAGCAAGGTACATGAGAGACTAAAGGAGCTCGGGCTGTTCTCATTGGAGACGAGGAGGAGGATGAGGATGAGGGGAGGCATGATAGCGGTATACAAGATATTGAGGGGAATAGATAGTGGACATCCAGTGCCTCTTTTCCAGGGTGCTAATGCTCAGAACACAAGGGTATGGCTTTAAGTTAATGAGTGGGAAGTTCAAGGGAGATATCAGAGGGAGGGTTTTCACCCAGACAGTGGTTGGTGTATGGAATGATGGGGTAGTGGCGGAGTCTGAGACATTGGACAAGTTCAAGAGATTGTTAGATAACCAAATGGTGGAATTTAAGATAGAGGGATATATGGGAAGAAGTTATATATGGGAAGGGATATATGGGAAGCCTTAGTTAGAAGGTCATCTTAACATGGTGGGCCGAAGGGCCTGTATTGTTCTTTGGTTCTATGGAAGTTCATCCAGCTCCAGCTCCCTAACTCGGTGTGTTAGGAGCTGCAGCTGGATGCACCTTTTACAACTGTGGTCATCAGGGACAAGCGTGCTGTCCCTGACTTCCCACATACTGCATACAGAGCACACGACTGCCCCAACTGCTGCCATCACTACCTACGTCTAATCTAATTAAAATAAAGGTACTTACCTGGCCTTACCTCTCTGGGTGCAAGCTCTTCCTCAGCGTCTGCTCGCCGAAGCCCCTTGAGCCAAAGCCTCAGAGCTGCACGCCTACCCTGCGCCACTCACACTGGCTGCTCCTCTTCAGTTACCCCTCCTTATATTTGTCCCTGTCGACTATCCCAAGTACTCACTCCCTCTAATTAACCAATCAACATTATGTTTTCAATAATCACCCCCCTTAACTGCTAGAGACCTGCAGCTCCAAAGGCTCCCGGGCCGATCCTGTAAGTTCTGTGACAATACACTAAAGGGAACTCAGTGTTCCTCCTACTCACCGCATGTTCTTGTCTACTGAAATGTCCCTCTTGTTGTAACATCAAGATGAGTCCTTCAATCCTTTCTTCAATTGCCTGTTTCAGTCTCTCCCAATAGAACTTTGCCAGTTGGAAGAGTAGGTAATCATCGCACTGTGCCAGCTCAGAGATATTCACAGCTGTAAAGTCAATGATAAAAAGGAAAATATGAAGACCAACTCAAACACCCTTCATCACCCGCACTCTCCCCCCAAACACAACACTCAGCAATCCACTCAACACCCAATGTTTAACTGCCTCCAGCCCCAAAAACAGACGTTGTCCCAATCTCTGACACCAACACACCTCCATGGTCCCAATCCTCAACGAGATGTAGCTGGCCCCAAGCCCAGTCCTCACCGTCACCTCCCCGCCGGCCCCGGGCCCAGTCCTCACCGTCACATGAGATCACATCTCTCCTGCTTCTGACATTTGAAACATCGCAGAATATAAAGCAGTACAGCACAGTACAGGCCCTTTGACCAATATAAACCTTCCCCACATTCTAACTGTCCCTCTCTCTACCTCACCTCCCATGACCCTCCATTTTTCTTTCCTCCATGTGCTATTTAAGAGTCTTTTAAATGACCCTATTGTATTGGGCTCTACAACCACCCACCCCCCGCCCCCACTCTGTTCCCCCAGCACTGCATTCCAGGAACCCACCTCTCCGCATCAAAAAACCTTCCTCTGACAATCCCCCCTGAACTTAAACAAGTGCCCTCCAGTATTGGCCATTACCGCCCTGGGGATAAGATGCTGTTGTCCACTCTGTCTATGCCTCTCAATTTTACATCCCTCACTTAAGTCTCCTCTCATCCTCTGTCTCTCCAAAGAGAAAAGCCCCAACTTGCTTAGCCTTTCATGTTCTGCTATACAGGCAGCACTCCTGCAACTCTTCTCTGGAATCTACTTGGAATGTTTTTTATTTAAATTGAAGAATACGGCATTTTCAACGCCAAGAGCCAACAGCCATGACGGCCTTCCCTCCTACTGCCCTTCCCAGACTGCTACCTTGAGACGACTGTATTCCTGTGACACAGGAAACCCAATCACCAGCACTCTCCCAGACTGTGTCTGGCCTGCCTACGACCACTGCTCTGCTCGGGGCATCCTGCTGCTTCCCGGCTCACTCTATTCCTCACGATGCCTCTCTCCTCATTCACTATCTTTACACATATCAACAAAAGTCAGTGCCAGTGATTTATCATCCAGGTCCTGTTACTCCCCCTGTGACTGTGCTGCCCCTGTAGCTGCCTCTGTTCTCTCTGTGCTCCACCCCTTCCCTGAACCCACTTCCTTTGTGAAGCTGTGGAATTTGTACCAGATCGCAACTCACCATCAGGACCACATTTATATTTTACAGAAGACGGTGCAAACCTGTGTGTTTCTTTGATGCAGAAGCCCCCGCATCCCCTCTCCTTTTGGCACCTCTAGCCATGATGGTGACAAGCATTCACAAATTGTGGCGATCTGTAATAATTAATATTATTAGACGGTGATTGATATGGAAAGGAAAACAAAACATTGCTTTGTGAATCAACACACACAGTCTGATCACCCCAGGCCCATGTTCTGCAGGTCATATACCGTCTGACCCCCACACTTTGCCTGCGGCTACAGTTGGTGATTTCCCCACCAATGCCTGACCAGAGGTTTCCACAGAGCCATAGAACAATACAGCATGGATACAGGTCCTTCAGGGCCCACATCCCTCCAGGCCACACCCTTCATCTACCTGTCCATGTGCCTGAACCATTTTCTCTGGCAGGTCATTCCATCTGCTCACCATCATCTGTGTGAAAAAGTTGCCCCTCAGATCCTGTTTAAATTTTTCCCCTCACACTAAACCTATGCCCCCTAGTTTTGGACACCCCTACCCTGGGGAAAACACTTACCATCCATCTTATCAATTCCTCCCATAATTTTAAACAATTCCATGGGGTCACCCCTCATTCAGCTGCATTCCAAGGAATAAAGATGTCGCCTGACCAAACTTTCCCTATAACTCAGGCCTTTTAGTTTAGGCTACTGCCTTGTAAATCTTTCCTGCACTCTTTCCAGTTTAACCATGTCTTTTCTATAACAGTGACCAAACCTGTACACAGTACTCCAACTGCAGCCTCCCTAACGACTTGTACAACTGCAACATAATGTCCCAAATCCTATACTCAGTGCCCTGACTGATCAAGGTCAGTGTGCTAAACACCTTTTTAACCACTCTGTCTACCTGTAATGCCACTTTCAACAAACTGTGCACTTGTACTCTGAGGTCACTCTGTTCCATTACACTCCCTAGTGCCCTACCATTCATAGTACAAGTTCTACGTTGGTTTGACTTTCCACAATGCATCACCTCACATTTATCTGTACTGAAATCATTTGCCACTCCTCGGCTCACTTCCCTAACCGATCAAGACCTCCCTGTAATTTACAATAAATTTCTTCACTACCAACACCTTCTAATTTCACGTCATCTGTAAATTTACTGATTAAGCTTTGTGCTTTGGCATCCAAGCCATTCATATAAATAATGAAAAACAAGGGTCCCAACACCGATCCCTGCGGCACACCACTAGTCACCAGCCTCCATGCCAAGAAACAGCCTTCAACCACAAGCCTCTGCTTCCTACCTCCAAACCAATTTTGAATCCACTAAACCAGCTCTCACTGAATTCCATGGGACCCAACCTTCCAACTATGTGGGAGCTTGTGGAAGACCTTGCTAAAGTCCAAACAGACAACATACACTGCCATACCTCATCTACCTTTTTGTTTACCTCTTCAAAAAGAAACTCAGAAATGCCCACCAACCATGACTTTCCATGCACAAAGCCATGGCTCCTCCTAATCAGACTTTTCTATCCAAATACTGGTACTTCCTGCCCCTCAGAATTCACTCTGGTACCTTCCCACCACTGATGTCAGGATGACCAACCTGTAGTTCCCAGGCTCGTCCTTACTCCCCTTCTTAAAGAATGAAATAACATCAGCCTCCATCCACCTTCAGGGACTTCACCAGTGGCTAATGATGAAGCAAATATCTCCACAAGGGCCTCCACAAATTCTTCTTTGGCCTTACACAAAATCTGAGGATGCACTGAGTCAGACCCTTGGGATTTATCCAGCATAATCTGCTGCAAGGCTGCAAATCCTTCCTGCCTGGTTCTCCAAAACATCTCCACTTGTTTGTCTTCCCTTAAGCAACCATGATTATCTCCTCAGTAAATAACAAGTATTCATTCAAAATCCCACCCATCTCCCGTGGCTCAAGACAGGGGCAACACTACTCATCTCTAAGGGGACCTATTCTCTCCTCAGACGCCCTTTTACTATTAACAGTTACAGAATCTCTTGGGATGTTCCTTAAGCTTGCCTGCCCGACCCATCTCACGTCCACTTTCTGCCCTCCTGATCTCTTATGTGCATCCTTAATCTTTTTATAGTCATCAGGGGATTCACTATCCCTGAACTCCTAAATCCAATGTCTGCCTCCTTTTACCTGACCACAGCCTCAACATCTCTCCTCAACAGCCAGAGTTCTCTGAACTTGCTCGGTTTACCCTTCACCCTAACAGGAACATGCTGTTCCTCGACCCTTGATGTCTCACTCTTAAAAGCCTCCCATTGAGCATTTGTTATTTCCCTTTAAACAGGCTCATCCAATCAACCTCTGCTAGATCCAGCCTAATTCCCTGAATCTCAGCCCTGCTCCAGTCTCGGACCCTAACCTGTGGGCCTGTCCTTTCTTTGTCCATCACTATCTTAAACTAATAGAATTACGGTCACCAGAGACAAAGTACTCCCTGACTGCCACTCAGTTACCTGGCCCTGCCTCATTCCCCAAGAGGGAGGTTCAGTAACGCACCCTCCAAGGCAGTGCCCTCAGGAAATGTTCCTGCACGAATTTCATCCCTTCCAGGCCCTTATCATACCGGGTGGACCGGTCAATACTGGGGAAATTAATATTTCCCACTAATACAACACTGTTATTCTTACACAAATATCAGCAATTCCTCAACACACCTGCTCCTCAAGTTCCTGCTATTTGGGGGGAGGGAGGTCTATAATTCAGCCCCACTCGAGTTACCCTCCTCTTCTTGTTTCTACCCATATAGACTCACTGGACATTCCCCCAAGAATGGCTCTGGAAATACTGCAGTTACTTCCCCCCTGCCCTCCTTATCAAAAGGCAACACCCTCCCCTCGCTTACCTCTATCACACTTGTACCGTTTGTATCCTGCAACACTGGCCTGCAGTGGCACCCGTCTCTCAGCCATGTTATGGATGCCACACCCCAGTGCCCAGAGCCACACTCTGAGTGTCTCTGCCTTACCTGTTAAGCCTCGTGCATTAAAATAAAGGCAGTTCCAGTTCTCTCTTTCTACTGTGCCCCTCACTATCCTGATTACAAAACTTCCTCTTTCTGTCTGCTGATTTATCTCATGACTTGTTCCCGCTCAGGTTCCCACCCTTTGCCAATCTAGTTTACACCCTCCTATGTAGTACCTGCAAATTTTCCTGGAAGGATACTGGCCCCTCTCTGCTTCAAGTGCAACCTGTCCGTCCTGTACCGATCGCCGCTCCCCCAAACATCATCCTAATGATCCACAAACCTGGATTCCTGCCCCCTCCACCAACTCCTCAGCTGCACATTCATCTGGCCTTTCCTTCCATTTCTGACCTCACCAACATGTGGCGCTGGGAGTCATCTGGAGGTCCTGCTTCGTTTCTTAGCCAAATCCCAATACTCATTCTGCAGGGCCTCATCACTTCTTCTACCTTTATTGTTTGCACCAACGTTTATAACGGCTTCTGGCTGCTTGCCGTCCCACTTGTGCATGTTCTGCAACTGTTCAGAGACATCCTTGACCCTGGCACCCAGAAGGCAACACACCATTCTGGCAGCTCTTCTGTGGCCACTGAACCTCCTGTCTGCCCCCCTTACTGTCAAGTTTCCTATCACTATTGCCCTCTGGCTGTACCTTTTCCCTCTGAGCATCAGAGCCACTCACAGTGCCAGAAACCTGAGTGCTGCTGCTAACCTCTGAAAGAACATCCTCCTTGACAGTATCCAAGGAGGTATACCTGTTAATGAGGGAAATGGCCACAGGGGAACCCTGCACTGTCTGCCCACTCCCTTTACTTTTCCTGGTGATCACCCATCCCTCTGAAGCATGCGCCTTAGCTGTGACCACCTCAGTGGATACCGTTGAGGAGGATGAACTCAGCAACCTGGATGATCCCGAATACATCTAAACCCAGCTCTAGTTCCTTTACCCAGTTTGTCAAGATCTGCAGCTCGGTGCACTTCCAACAGATGAAGTCATCAGGCGGACCGAGGTTCCATGACTTTTTAAAAAACATACCAACACAAATTTTATTCATAACAAAAGACAAACTAAATACAATAATAAAACAGTGCAAACTTTTACATCTCTGTACAGATCAATCATTATTATTACCTTTTTTTATTTAAAAAAAACAGTACTGATGCCACGCATGTGGGCCCTGGGATGGTGCCCCAATCCCGTATTTACAATATTAAAGCGGCTTTCAGGCTGAATCTGTCCCTCCCTCTCCAGTGGCAGAAGAACCCTAAACTGCAGTCCGTCCCCACCTGAGTTTCCTTGATTCCCACATCTTGCAGGAGGAGCATTCCACTGCCCTGACTACCATCCTGCCGACCCTGAGTGAAGGGCTAAAGACACAACCCTGTTAATCTCACTATGAACAATCTCTGTACAACCTGCTCCTCAAGAGAGGAAGTGGGGGGGGGGGAGGAAGTTGGGGGGTGAGGAAGTTGGGGGGGCGGTGGGGGGCTCCACACCTGCGCAGAAAACCTGCTCCCGTGCAACGTCGAAGGACCCCACAGCGTCACCAGAGGCTGGAGTGCCGAGGGACAGTTTCACTGGAGTGACCCTCCCTCCCTTTGCTGCTCGTCACCTCTACCTCCTCCCCAAAGCCTCGGCTCCCCACTCTCACAATGAAGGGTCTGGGCCTGAAGCATCGACGGTTTGTTTCCCTCCATGAATGCTGCCTGACCTGCTGAGATCCTCCAGCACTTGTTGTGTATCGTCCCTAACGACGGGCCACTTTACGTGAGCTGACCCTCTTTTTATTGGCTGCTGTTAATCGGCGACCCATCAACGAGACTGGTCTCCTTTCAAGTTTCCCGCGCTCTCTCCGTCCCCATTCCTGTTAAAATGGAAGTTATTAACACTGAGACTTTAGGAGACTCCCGCTCCTACGATGTGAAACACAATGAAGAAGATGGTCATCCATTGGGGTCAGGAGGGTGGGGACTGCAACGTCACGGAGGAGGACGTCCACAATTTTCTGTCTCAAGTATTTCCACTCACCCACCCGCCTTTGGCCCTGGATTCTGCGGTTCCTTCCAGCGCATCGGCGGAACCTCCACCCGGTGATCACAGCCCAGGCCTGGGTGTTTCCGGCCCCGTCTGCAGCCGAGAATCTGCCCACGGCCTCGCCCTCCAATCCGAACCAGAACTCACTGACCCTGGCTGTGGAACCTGCTCCGGCTCCGGCATTCCAGCATCGGCAGTCCTTGGTCTCTGTGGTAAAACCGGCCTGTGGGTCAGCGGGGAGCCCACGACCTCCAGCCGTCGGGCCGAGCTCGGCCGCGGTATTTCGGTCCTCCAATCCTCCCCCCATCTATCCGAGCCCCTACCGCCCCCCACCCACACATAACCGGGTTGGCAGTACGCCTGCGCAACGCTGGAGCTCCCCACAGCGCCGCCAGTGCCTGGAGGTCCGCAGGAACAATGCAGTGGGTCCGACCGTTCGGCCCCTTTAATGGGACACCCACAATTTTTGCTTAAACTCCACCCAAGTCTTAAATTAGAACATTAATATCCATCAAACATTATTCTTATCAACAATCAGCTGTCCAATTGATTCGGCCACAGCTGCCTTTCAGAGCAATGGCTGCCTGTGGTACACATTGTTACAGTCTTTAGTTTTCTAATTTGCTGAGTGTAGACTCAGCTGGTGATTATAGTTTATTACTGCCAGTAATTGTCTGACGACATCCGTGGAAGCTCCAGTTCTGTGTTAAACAGTGCAGCTTCTTGTCCCGTCTCAGCCAACTTCTCCATCAGAACTTTAAACAATCTTTAGGTGCTACATTGAGCACATTTTCTAGTTGCCATCACATTGTTGTGTGGGTCTTTCTCAGCAGAAATGGCTGCAAAAAAACCTCACAAATTATGTTCAATGTGAAAACTCAAAATGCTGGAAACATTACATCAGGCAGCATCTGTGCAAACAGAAACACCCATCGTCAGAAATGGGAGATTTCACAGATGTTGTCTGACCGGCTGAGATTTCCAACCTCAACAGCTTTATTTTGATCAACAAGAAGTATTGGTATTGGTATTGCTATTGGTATCGGTTTATGATTGCCACTTGTACCGAGGTACAGTGAAAAACGCGTCTTGCATACCGATCGTACAGATCAAATCATTAAACAGTGCAGTTGCATTGGGTCAGTACAGAGTGCATTGATATAGTACAGGTAAAACAATAACAGTACGGAGAAAGTGCAGTGCAATAAGGTGCAATGGCAAAACAAGGTATTAAACTGCTACAAAATATTTTGAACTCCATGGTAATGATAAACAACCTCAGTTCAATCCCATGTTGCACCCAATGCGCCTGTTAGTTTATTTCTCACTTCTACATAAAGTTTCACACAAAACCTATTCCATTGAATTTATTCCCAAAGCGTCGGTTTGCCCCACGATCACTCTGTTGCATCTGCTCCTGAGCCCGCTCACGCCCTGCCCAGAGGCAGTGACTAGATAGTGACAAAAATGTGCAACATTTCTTGTAGCTCAGGCAGGCTGTTACAGTGGCAACAGAATAAATCACTCATTGACTTACCTGAGGAAGGAAATAACACATTGAACCACATCCTCCGAGCTCCGTTATGACAAAAGCAATTTCTGAAATTCTGACGCATTTTCTAAATATGAAGGAGCAATTCCAATGGAACACACACAAAGTGCTAGACGAACTGAGCAGGTCAGGCAGCATCAGTGGAGGGAAATGCACAGTCAAGGTTTCAGGCCGAGACCCTTCCGGAGAATGGCCTTTCTAGTCCTGATGAAGGGTGTCGACGCGAAACGTCGTCTGTCCATTTCCCACCATAACTGTTGCCTGACAGCTGAGTTCCTCCAGCATTTTCAGCGTGTTGCTCCAGATGTCCAGCATCTGGAGTCTCTCGTGTGAAGCACATCCGATGTGTGTTTTTACCCGCTCCTTTTAGTCGTTCAGTAAATCCACTGTCAGTCCAGCTTTACAGAACATTGAGTTGGTGCCACAGCCACAGGCGCAGGGCAATAAAATTGCTGCTAACATGCCTTGTCAAAAATATATGAGGGTTGCATTTCAATCACACAACCCTGAATTCAGTCCTGATGAAGGGTCTCGACCTGAAACGCCGACTGTTTATTTCCCTCCGTAAATGCTGCCAGACCCGCAGTGTTTTTCCAGCATTTTCTGTATGTTGCTTCAGTGGTGAAACCATTTTGGTTTCCTTCATATACAACCATATCATGAAGATCATAGTAATGCAAATACTAAAAAAAATAAGAAATCCATTGACAAAAGCCTCTCCAAGTCAGACAGTGCTGTAAAGTCCTCCTAAGAAACATTTGGGGATGTGTGACCCAGCCCGAGGCAGACACCAACTGTCCAGTCTACCAACAACTCGGCACGGCAGGGCACACAAAGGGTCTTTAGGGATACTTTAAATAGCTCTAAGCTGACTTCATAGAACATAGAACAGTGCAGCACAGGACAGGCCCTTCAGCCCATGATATTGTGTCAAATTATCCAAATTAATGGCTCCTGATTAATCTAAATCCTTGCACATTGACCATGTGCCTCACTTCTCTGCAGATTCATCTGCCTGTCTAATAGTCTCTTTATACTCTGCATCGCATCTGCCTCCACCACCGGGCAGCGCATTCCGGGCACCCTCCGCTCTTTGTATAAAAACCTGCCCCGTACATCTCCTTTGAACTTACCCCTCACTGGCTGTCTGCTCTATCGATGCCTCTCATAATTTTATAAATTTCTATCAAATCTCCCCTCAACCTCTGCTCTGGAGAAAACAGCCCCAACGTGTCTAACCTCTCCTCATAGGCCATATCCTCCACATCATCAGCCTGTGAACATCCCAAAGCCTCCATATCCTTCCTATAATGAGGCAACCAGAACTGAACACAATTCTCTAAATGTGGTGAACTCAGTGGTGAACCCAAAGAATCATCGAAAAATTCTATCGAAGTATTTCTGGAACAAAGCTCTAAGTTGGCCAAATTCTCTCGGGCACAGTTGACCCTGCACTTAGAAGAAAACAGGACGGTGCAGGAACTCGGGTCAAGCAACAAAAGGTGCAAGTCGACATTTCAGACCAAGAATGGAGATCCTGCATCGGAACTCAGGGATCAGCAAGACTGCAGTATGTGACATTGGGTGGGTGGGTGGGAGTGGAGAGGGAGGAATAGAGACTGGCAGGAGACAGGTGGAACTCAGTGGGGAAGGGATCGTTGGCAGATGGAACCAGGTGAATGGATGGGATGAGATAGGAATGGCCAACAAAAGGAGAGAAACCTCAGTGCACTGGTGAGTGTGTGGGATGGCATGAGTTACCTGAAATTTGAAAATCCATTGTTTCCTTTTTCATTGACTTCCATGACTGGTTCAAGGTGGCCATCATTGCCTCCCCGTCTGGTCTGCCATCAGCTATCAGCCTGTGTGCAACTTCCCCTGCCCCCAGACCTGTGCAAACTTCCAACCTTTCCTATTCTCTCTCAGCCCTGACGCAAATGTCTGACTCAACACATTCACCATCCCTTGGTCTCCACAGATGCGGCTTGACCCACTGGGTTCTTCCAGCAGTTCACTTTGGAACCACAGAATATAAATTCTTTTTTTTAAAGAAGAGGCTTAACCTACTTGATAATTATATATATTATAAACCCACCATTCTAGACACCAGAGAGGTAAATATTCATTGTAATTTCTGTGCCGCAAGTACTGTGTAACTGATATAACAAGGACACCTAGATGTTCCACAATATTCCAGGTGCAGTTTCAACAAAGCTCCTAATAACAGGTGTATGGTCATTTTCACACTTATATCCAGTAACTCTTGCAGTAAATACAACTTACATGTAACCACCCTCACTTCCCACTGCACCTCAGTGCCTCGCCATTTAAACACATTCAGCATTTCTGTCCCTTCCACAGAAGTCGGTGACCTCACATTTTCCACACTGGACTCCAGCTGCCCTGTTGTTCCCACTCACCCACCTTGCCAACGTCACTCTGAACCCTCTGGACATGATCATCACCACTCCAACCTCACTAAGTTTTGCAAGTCCAGTCGGGTTCATTGCCAGGTGCACAAGTACAGGGAGTGACAGGTCCACTGAAAAAACCTGCAGCAGCATCACAGGCAGGTGGATCCAGACAACGCACAGAACATAAATTGCACAATTCTGTGTCATTAACAATATACAAATGTACAATGGACGGGTAGAGAGGGAAGTAGATCATGTGCCAGCCGATGCATTATTGCGGATGGGCATCATGGTACAGTACAGGCATGGTGGGCCGAAGGAGCTGTCCCTGCACTGTTCTGTGTTCCATGTTCCCCGACAACAAAGCCCGGAGAGACAGTCAGAGATCAGTGGGACCAAGTACCTGTTTGGTCGTGCCTGTTGGGCAGTGGGACCCAGTACCTGCTTCCTTCCTGCAGAGCTGGATCCTGGCCACTGCCGGCCTGGGGCAGTGTGAACAGGGATATCCGACCTTTTCTAAAGCAGCCCCGACCCCTGTCTGTCAATAACAGACTTGGAATCCCTGGTCTGGGCTCAGGGTCATTTCCCCCGGGGCACGAACCCGAGGGGATGAGGGACAGCAGGAAGGGGGCGGTTTGTCCAGACTTGAGGGGGCGGGGAGGGCGCTACCTGAGCTCAGGGGGTAGTGAAGGGGAATGTGGGCCGTTCCCTGGCCCCACACTGAACCCACCTCAGGGTGGAGGTTATGGGCACTGGGCCATTAACTAGGGTCGGGACAGTCTGTGAAATCACTGGGGCAGTAGCATGTCCCGTCAGGGGAAGGTGTTGTGAGGAGCTGCAGTTCGGGGACTGAACCTTGTTCACGTCGTGTTCTGTGCCGGACGTCCCATTGGGCTTCCTCTCGGCGGTTCTCTGTCTGTCACAGCACTAATGTGTCGGCGTCTGGTTTAAGTGTTCAATTGTACATCAGCGGGGAACAAACCACAGAGCCGCACAGGATCAGTTCACGACCCCCTTCTGGCAAACAATGACACTTATTGGCAGTAAATTCAGCAGCAACTTGCGGGCTCCTGCTGTTGATCACCGGCCGGGTCCTGAGCCCAGGAGCTGGAGTCCTCGGTGCTGCTGTAACGCCGTCCGCACCGCAAGTGCCCGCTTAGGACAGGTGGGCTCGGGGCTGCTTTAGAAAAGGTCGGATATCCCTGTTCACACTGCCCCAGGCCAGCAGTGGCCAGGATCCAGCTCTGCGGGAAGGAAGCAGGTACTGGGTCCCACTGCCCAACAGGAACTACCAAACAGGTACTTGGTCCCACTGATCTCTGACTGTCTCTCTCCGGGCTTTGTTGTCGGGGAACATGGAACATAGAACAGTGCAGGGACAGCTCCTTCGGCCCACCATGCCTGTACTGTACCATGACGCCCATCCACAATAATGCATCGGCTGGCACATGATCTACTTCCCTCTCTACCCGCCTATTCATGTGTTTGGCTGAATGGTTCTGAAATGTTGCTGTCGGATCTGCTTCCACCACTTCTCCAGTAGCGCGTCCGAGGAACCGTCCTCCCTTTGTGTCTGAAACCTGCCTCGCCCATCTCTTTTAAACTTCACCCCTCACATCAAACCTTTGTCCTCTGGTATTTGAATTTACCACCCCGGGAAAAATGGCTCCGACCATCTGCTCGTCCACACTTCTCATGACCGTACAGACTTCTGTCAGTTTCCCCTCCTCCTCCATCGCTGCAAGGAAAACAAGCGAAGTCTTCCAACCTCTCTCTCTGGTGCACACTCTCTGATTCAAACAACATCCCGGTGAACCTCTTCTGCACGCTCTCCAAAGCCCTCACACCCTTCCTCTAACAGGGCGACCAGAACTGCACACAACGCTCCAGATGTGGTCTGACTGCAGTTTTAAACAGCTGCAGCGTGACTTCCTGACATTTATGCCCACCGCCGACCGATGTTGGCATGTGTGCCGTCTGCCTCCTTCACCACCTGACCTACCTGTCTTGCCGTTATCTGGAAGCTATGGAATTTCACGCCTGCTTCCGTCTGTACATCATTGTCCCTCAGGGCCCTGCCATTTACTGCATATTCTTGCATTTGATCTCCCGAAATGCACGCCTCACATTTGTCCGGACAAGTCCATCTGACATTTCTCTGCCCCTTCTCCCAACTGTTCTATGCCCCACTGAATCCTTCGACAACCCCCTCACTGTCCACAACTCTGCCAAATCCTGTGTCGGCGACAAGTTTTCACACCATCCCACTCAAACTGTATGCCACCCAGAGTAGGATAGGAGATCTTTATTGGTCACATGTACATCGAAACACACAGTGAAATGAATCTTTTGTGTAGAGTGTTCCGGAGGCAGCCCATAATTGTCGCCACCCTTCCAGCCCCATCGTAGCATGCCCACAACTTCCTAACCCGTCCATCTTTGGAATGTGGGAGGAAACCGGAGAACCCGGCGAAAACCCACAGAGACACGGGGTCCTAACACTGAACCCCACAGAACACCACTGGTCCCAGACATCCAGTCAGAGTAACACACTCAACCACTGCCTTCTCTCTTCTGGACAAGCCAGGTTTTAACCCAAACTACCAATTCTCCATGGATCCCATGTGCCTCAATGTTCTGGACCAGCCCGCCATGGAGGGAGCTTGTCGAAAGGTTCAGGAAACCCCATGTATGTGCCGCCCACTGTCGTATTCCCATCAGTGATCTTCATCCCCTCCTGAAAAACCTCAGTCATGTCTGTTGGACCTGACCTCCCCTGAACAACCCTGCTGACTGTTACGAATAACTCTATGGGACACAAGAGACACGGTAGGCGCCGGAAATCTGGAGCAACGCACACAAAATGCTGGAGGAACTCACCAGCTCAGGCAGTATCTACGGAGGGAAATAAATAAACAGTCGTCATTTCGGGCCGAGACCCTTCATCGGGACTGGAACAAAGGCCGAAGCCAGAATAAAGGGTGAGGGGAGCAGCGCAAGCTGGCAGGTGATAGGTGAATCCAGGTAAGGGGGAAGGTAGGTAGGTGGGAGGAGGAAGTTGGAATGATGTAAGAAGCTGGGAGGTGATAGGTGGAAAAGGCTCAGAGCTGAACAAGGAATTCGATAGGGGAGGACAGTGGGCCATGGGATAAAGGGAAAGAAGTGGGGAACCTGAGGGAGGAAGGTGTGGGTGAGGGGCAGGTCGTGAGGGCGGGGGATGGGAAAGAAAAGGGGTAACGCGGCCACTGTGATGGGGGAAATCCAAAGTAGGGAGAACGGGGGGAGAAGTTACCGGAAGTTAGAAAAGTCGATGTTAATGCCTCAGGGTGGAAACCACCAAGACGGAATATGAGGTGTTGTACATCTAACCTGCGTTTGGCCTGAACTTGTCAGTCGAGTGGTCAGACTTGTCCGTGTGGGAATGGAAAGTGGAATTAGAATGGCTGGTCACCGGAGATCCTGGCTGTCCATGCTGACTATCCCCAGTAACTCTCTGCTTTTCCAGGTGCAAGTGGATCCTATCTTCTGAATCTTGTCCCACAATTTCCATGCCACAGTGGAAAACGCACCGAACTGTCATTTCCTGATTTGTCCCCATGCCCCTTCGGGGAACAACATTGAATATTCCAACAAATACAGTGAAAAATATAACACTGGCGGCATGGGGTCACATCCACCTGCAGGTCACGGTGTTTGTCCTGAAGCGCAGATGGAAGGCTTAATGCCATCATTGTCGTTGTTACCGAGCAACGCCCGAGTAACAGCGGGAAAACAGTAACTTGTTACTGCAGTTCTGTTTGTACACAACCATGTGTGGTTGAGTGGCAAAACAAATTGTGAAGAGGATGCAGAGAGTGTGCAGAGAGATATAGAAAGGTTAAGTGAGTGAGCAAGGGTCTGGCAGATGAAGTAGAACTTTGGTAAATGCGAGGTCATCCACTTTAGAAAGAAGAATGTAAGATCAGATTATTGTCTAAATGCTGAAAGACTGAAGCATGCTGTTGTGCAGAGGTACCTGGAAGTGCTTGAGCATGAATCGCAAGAAGTTGGTTTGGAGCTGCAACAGGTTTTCAAGAAGGCAAATGGAACGTTGTTCTTCATTTCTGGAGGGGTTGAATTTAATAGTAGGGAGTTTATGCTGAAAATGTACATGGGACCAGGAGTACTGCGTGCAGTTCTGATCTCCTTACCTGAAGAAAAATATCCTGCATTGGAGGCGGTGCAGAGGAGATTGATTCTGGAGATGAGGGGGTTAGCCTATGAGGAGAGATTAAATCGCCTGGTACTATACTCGCTGGAATTCAGAACAATGAGAGGCGATCTTACAGAAACGTATAAAATTATGAAAGAGATAGATAGGACAGTTTCAGGAAAATGTTTTGACTTGTTGGTGAGACCAGAACTAGGGTAAATAGCCTCAAGTTTGGGGGAGCAGATTTAGGACGGGAATGTGTAGGAACTGCTTTTCCCGGAGAGCAGTGTATCTGTGGAATTCTGTACCCAGAGAAGCAGTGGAGGCCGCCTTAATAAATATATAAGACACAGCTAGATGTATGTTTGTATAAATGTGGAATTCAGGGTTTTGGAAAAGACAGGTATGTGGTTCTGAGTCGACGGCCAGATCAGCCATGATCTTAGAGAATGGCGGAGCAGGCTCACAGGGACACATTGCCTCCTCCTGTTCCAATTTCATATGTTCTTGTGTACCAAGGAACAAGACACAGTGAGATCGACTGATAAAGACGTGGGTTTAGTTAATGATTATCACCAGGAGCTGATCTTGAACCAGGGTGTGTTCATTTACCTGCAGGACCCAGAACACAGCCTCACTGCGACTCCCTGTGAATAGCATTTGAATCTTCCATACAAGGTAAGACACAATAAATTCTGAAAGAAAAAACTTTGGAGATTTATCACGAGAAAGGCGCATTAAGGTTTTGAACTCTTCCCTGAAATTGAGAAATTACTGAATAGTGGCTATGTAACAAATTCGCTCTTGAGAGAACCAACGATTTTCTGACCATGTCCAGCGGCAAACCGGTGCTGTTCCAGGTGTTATTGCGAATGCGCACTTTCCGCCCAGTTAGGAATAACGAGCAAACGCTGGAGAGGTGGGAGCTTCCCGCAGCGCCAAACCGTCAGCACCCCAGTGCTTCCAGCAGCAGGACGCTGACCATTCCACCCGCACTGATCTCACACCCTGGGGTCTACTGATCCCATACGAAGTAAACAGAGGCTTCGGTATATTTATTCTTTCGTGGCGAGATAGACACTATGTGCCCATCCCCGATTACCCTTCACTGGGTAGGTACAGAAAATAATGAGGAAAAATGCCCACGTTGTCTTTGGAAATTATGCTCCCAGTATGTGGTTGTTGGTAAGACCTGTAGTGGATCACTGCATGCAGTGTCGGTTTCCTTGTGCCAGAACAGATTTGAATGGGACATTAGTAGTTCAAGGAAGGGTCAGTAGAGAGATACACGGACAATGTGAGTTGTCTTGTGAGGAAATCTATATCAACCCTGACTTTTTTTCGCTGATTTTGAAGAGTTTGACGTGACTTCATCTTATGTGCTGCCATTGGATGAATGAGGGGACTTGAATGTAACCGTTGGTATTTATATGAAAGAGGGGCTGAGATCACAGACGGATCAGCCGTGATCATAGTGAATGGTGGAGCAGGATCGAAGGGACGAATGTCCTGCTGCCAATTCAATGCCAGCAGCAACTTCTGACCAAAATGGCACCCAGTGAATTTAATGTCAGAAGTTTTAGATCACTGACTAACGATAAGCGGTTGATGTATTTGTAAAATAAATGTGATCTCAGGGAAATACATCAACAGGAAGGAAGTCAATGGTAATACATTTATTTGTTTGCTGCAGTGATGTAACATTTCCAGTAACTGAAGGTAAAGGACATCCTTATGTTGCTGTGGCCTTTAGACGTGGTTACCTCCCGGAGATGATAATCTCGGCACAGTTGCTGCATTGTCCATTACTGTAATGGTCCAATTGGACAACACTGTTGAAGTTAACTTTGTAAACGGTATGATGCCGAGATTATCGCAGCCCCAAACAGCGGGTGCCCAGTTAAATCTGGAGAAAGGAAGTGTTCAGAAGAAAAGGTTATTCCAAATGTGGAACGCTTCACCAGAGTTCAAAGCACACTTCGTCGTGCTGTCTCTGTCCAATAAACCCACAGTGATCTTTGTCCTCAGCTGTCGCTGGGGTTCATAGTCTAACAATAAGTGGGTTTCAAGGTGAACAGCAAATCAAAGTGACGGCACCAACCGAACCGATCCAGGATGCGGGTCGTGACTGCTCTCTGGAACAGACAAAACTGTCGAGAGAACCGTAATCATTGTCACCGTGTACTGAAGCGGTAATTTTGGATCGGGAAACATGTCAGAACTATTTGCTTGAATAAGGCTTTGCGTGGTTCAATACAAGCGGTCGGGACAGAGTGTGGAGTTCTGTAATGATGAGGCTGAAGTCCATGTTTGTAAGTGTGTTATAAACTGAACCTCACCCAGGATGTGTTCACTTAATGTTGGGACCCATAAAATTCAGGTGCTCGGATACGCTGGAACCAGAATCAGGAGATCAACACAAGGTGATGGCACAGACTGTACTGGGAAACATTGTGGCGTTTCACCAAGCAAATTTGTCACGGCAGTATTCTGGCAGTTCAATATTATCGATCTGTAAGAAATCGTGCTGCTTTGCAGAAACAAGGTATTTCTGGCAGCGATATTTCAAATAAAACTTCCTGAAGTCACCTCCCCGGCTGGTAACGATAATGTTGATGTCCATTAACTATTTAGACCACACCCCATCACCCCCCTCCTCACACACACACTCCAGGTATGAACAAGGGTGAGATCTGGAGAAATTTCAGGCTTCAACGCAGGCCTAATTATGACCAATTCCATTGTTTCCAGCAATAGGATCTCACAAACAAAGGTGTGGACCAAGCACAGTGAAGATGGGGGTGGGAGAACATAGACAGGACCCATGACTGAAAATAATAGTTGCAACGAATTGCAATGTTATAATTCATGTATATTAGTGTCGATGAACAAATGCATTCGAACATGGCACAGCACCGTGCTTCCTTTTACGGACAGACGATTGAAACTGAAGAGAGTAGACAGAACTGTTTGAGCGGGAGGCCCTCTGGTATCAAGAGAAAGATATAGAATAACACAAAATATTCAATTTGCCTCGTCAGACGGAACGTATTGTGGGACGATGCAGCTCATGTTCTTAACATAACATAAATGAACACTGTAAAGCAGTGACTATTTAGAATGTTCAATTATTTTAAGTTTTGGAACTTCAGTTTTTTTCATGAAATGGTTCTAAGTTGACAGAATTGGTCAAACCATTACTAAATTCATTAACCGGAAGAAAAATAACTATGAGATAGACAAAGCAGAAGTCCCCTTTCCCGCTGATGTGAAACTTCAACATTGCAATCATTAACTCCAGGACAATCTTATCTCAGCCTGGAACTGTAATAATTAACCAGAGCCTGATCTCCAGGATGTTGTATTCATGGACCTGCCGCACAATATTTCTCAACTGCAATAATCTAGTCAAGGCACTGTGATCAGATTTGTTTTATGAAAGTCTTGATGCCAAGATTATCATAGTTACAGACTGTATGTGTGCAGTCATGTTATGGGGAAAGTAATAGGCAGTGTAGTGTGCAAGAGAAAAAAATAATCAAATATTTGGCGTTTCTTGTGCCCGCTGCGTCCTTCCGTTGCTTTCTGGAGGCCAATGAAGTCACTGTGGTCTCTCTCCCTCTCCCTCTGGAGGTTGTTGTTGGGTAATAAACGAGTCATGTGTTCAACAATTTAATTAAACTGAGACGCGATGTCATATCGGACCACAGCTAATGGTATTTCTTACGAAGCGCAGGTAGAGGAGCCGAGGGAAGCGTAATCATTGTTACGTACCAGGGAATTAGTTAAGCAGGGGAAAGTGAACATTTTGTTCCAAAATTCTGAATCATAGGGAACGGCGCGTAATTCGGATCAAACTCTGCACCCGGAAGTAGCGGGTGGAAGCATCAGTGATAAATTTGTGAACTTGGCGGCTGACTATCAAAAGTAGCTGAACTTTACTCAGAGTCTGCTCATTTACCGACAGAACCAATAACGCTGATTCACTGGGATCAGAATCAGGAAGCCCCACACAAGGTAGGACACTGGAAAACAAACGCTTTTTGTAGTGTTAGTCTGAATCACAGTCACTTCGCACTTTCAAATAACTGTTCGATAAGGTTCAGAAATTACTGCACGATTGTACTAATTCTGGATCTGTAACTGGATCTGTACTAATTCTGAACGTGTTGGTATTTGAATGAATTAGCAATTTTCTTCCATTATTTAAACTAATAAAATTTCTTAGCACCAAATCCTTACCCAGTGTTGTTGGAAATATTATTGGTGTCCCATTTCCGCACAGTTACGAACAAAATGTCAGAACCGTAGAATTTTGAGCAGCGCACAGCCCCAACGATCTCCAACCCCCAGTGGTTCCAGTAGCGGTGGCTGATCCGTCCACCAGCACTGATATCAGACTCCGGGTTCATAGAGTGGACGAAACACATTGTTTTGTTTATCCTTTCACGACACATGAGCATCGCTTTCAAGATCGGCCTCATTTCCTCATATCCTTCTGCGGTAGAATTGAATGGATTGCGTAGTCATTTATTGCGGGTTTCATGGTGGATAAAGGCCCCGGATATGGAGAGAAACTACGTTTCCTAAAAGGACAAAAGCTTGGGTATTATTTGTTTATCCATATTCCAGTAACTTCACCATTACCAATAATTACCAGCTTCGGAGCGGACAGCGGCGTCACTGGGCAGCTGTCATGGTTCTGAGTTCTGGCCCTCAATTTGGCTCCATTAATGCCTTGCTGTCCAGAAAATGGATTCCATGCTGGACTGATTAGATAACAATACCCACCTGAGCACCATCAGGGGCCGAGCATAAGAACCTGTGTTTCTCTGGTACTAGTTGCCAGAGTATTGGTCTACCTTTAGGTATACTTTGGTTCCAGTTG
>JARFYF010000046.1:381901-406026 GCA_030265395.1 Rhina ancylostomus
ACTTTGGTTCCAGTTGCTTAGAGTAGGTTTACTCTAGAGCAGTCTTGTGTTCTCTATTCCTTTGTGAAGATCCAGTTCGTGTTGGGATTCATCGTTAGATCTCCGAGGCAAGATTCCTTCCAGTTACTGCCTGCGTGTTCTGACTCTAGTCTTGTATCAGTGTGCCGCATTTGGGTTCTCTGAGTTTGCTCTCAATCAACATTGTGACAGCATTTCCTGTGACTGTTTTGTGTTTTACTGAAATATGAGTTATATTAAAATTTTCACTTCTTATCAGTTGGAAAAAAAAATCATCCTCGGCTTCTGACACGAACTCGTGGGTCCAGAGACCGTGAATAGCAATGAGGTCACCTCTCATTCACTGAACTCCAGAGAGTGTCGACCCACTGTGGCACCATGACTGGCTCTGAAGAGCAACAAGGACGGGTGAAAGCAGACTACGGTAGTGATAGTCGACCAGATAGCTAGGGGGCAGACAGGAGATCCTGTGGCCACAAAACGTACTCTAGGATGGTGTGATGCCTCCCTGGTGGAGGATCCATCTGAGCAGCTGCAGAACATTCTCAAGAGTAAGGGTGAACAGCCAGAAATTATTGCAATAATTGGGATAAATGACACAGGCAGACAAGGGATGAGGTCCTGCAGAGTGAATATCGGGAGTTAGGAAACAGGGTCAAAAGGAGGACCTTCAGGGTAGTGATATCTGTATTACTCGTCGTGGCACGGTGACTGAGCGCAAGAACTGGGCGATATGGCAAACATATTCGTGGCTGGAGAGTTGATGCGGGGGGGGGTTCAGATTTTTGGACGACTCGGATCTCTGTGGGACAGAGGTGCCCTGGACAAGAGGGAACTGTTGAAGAGTTCAAAGATTTTTGGAAGGTGACCAATAATTATTCACTGGTTCCAACATGACTTCCTCCAGTATAACTCAGAGGATGTCTGCAGTTGAAAAGAATGCAGCCTTTGACAAAGCGCGGCATCAACATGTGTTGAGAAAACTGAAATTAACGGGAACCAAAGGGAGGATAATGCAAGGGTCAGATTTATCTCCTGCGCAGTTGAAAACTGTTGTATTTGTCAGCTGTCCATCATACCAGCCCCAGAACATCACTGCAGGAGTTGTCCTTCAGGGTCAGCCATATTCAGCTGTTTCATCAACGTCTTTCCTTCCATCACAAGTGACGATGATCGCTGACTATTTAGTTATCTCCCCACTCCCTGGAAATGAAGCATCACATTCCTGCGTGTACCAGGACATCCGGGGTTGGGCTGACCATTCGCAAGCGATATTCACGCAACAGAAGTACCAGGCAATGACCATCACCGACAAGAGAGGGTCCAACCATCCAACATCGGCATTCCCTTGTTTTACCATCAGTGAGTCCCCGAACATCCTCAGGTGTTACCATCGACCAGAAACTAAACAGGGCCAGCGAAAGGAAGATCTTGACTTTGTGAGATCGGAGTGCTCCAGGGTATTATTAGAAATCCGTGCTCTGAGGGACTTGCCGGAAGTGTGACTCAATTTTGGGGTAATCTGTGTATCACTGAAAAGGAAGAGTTTTGATTGATTCACAGCTGATGTGAGTTACAAGAAACTCTTTTCACAGCTCATCAGTTGGGTACAGATGTCGACTCTCTGCGTTGTGCAAATGCAATCGGTTGGAGGATGGGGACATGAAATGGACGGAACAGAAACTGCAACGGCGGAGCACATTTCAATTGAGTACGTCTGAAACTGCAAAAGATGAGACTCGCCGCGTCAGCACAGTCAGGGTTTAATTTCCGAGTATAAATTCATACAATTTTTTTTCAAAAATTGAGATTGGTAATGAGTGTAAAAGAGATTATCTCGTCACCTTGAAAGCAAATCAGGGATATAAATCTCATCAGCCATTTTCCCTGCTCAATCAATGAACGGATCAACGCATTTTCCAGCTCTCATTCTCTCTCCATTCCAGATGCCTGCAGGAAACTGTCTGTCTACAGATGCCCGGCATGTCCTACATGATGTCCTCACGCTGAGTGACGTCTGTCTATTCACTACTCGCTCGTATCTGTGTTTAGCCGGTGGAATCTCTCTCCTCAGTCCCCCTCTATTCCCAACAGAGACTCAGTCCCCTTCTTCTGCACAGACCGAAGTCATGTCTT
Source organism: Rhina ancylostomus (assembly GCA_030265395.1). Classification (NCBI taxonomy): domain Eukaryota; kingdom Metazoa; phylum Chordata; class Chondrichthyes; order Rhinopristiformes; family Rhinidae; genus Rhina; species Rhina ancylostomus. The sequence continues at coordinate 384,056 of JARFYF010000046.1, forward strand.
CATTCAGAGTCTCAGTTACTCTCCCTGCTCCACAAGAACATTCCCGTTTGTACCCTGAGCGCTCGCACTCGACGTTGGAATTCCCGTTTCGGTCTCAGGCCACATTCCCTGCTCCCTCGGTGTTCAGAGCTCCCATCGTTTTCCGATAATTCACTTCCAGTCCATTTACTCCTGTTCCAGTCCCATCGCCACCGGGAGCGGCTTCTCTCTGTCTACTCTTCCTACATCCTCTGTTACTTCACGCACCCCAATTACATCACGTCGCATCTCCGCTGTTCCAGAGGGTTCAACCTTCATAACGGAAGAGACATCTTGATGAATCTCCTCCGTACCCTCTCTCGCGAAATCTGGCCCTCCCTGCAGTATGGTGAACAGAACTACACACAGCCCTCCAGTGTGGTCCGAATCAAACTCTAACATGTTTGGAACAAAGCCACGCAGCTGTGAAATTCCAGGCACCGACCGCCTTATGTAGGAACTGCCCCGTTTGGATGCGTCACACACTTAACTGCATTTGCTGTCACATTCAGTGTCTCTGTACTTGAACACCAAGGCTCCTCCACCCCCTTAATGCTCATTAAAATATACTCGTGCAAGTCAGGGGAGAATTTAACGCAGCGATGTCAGTCTCGCTCCAGCCTACGTCCACCCTTGTATATCCAGTGTCAAGTCCAAACAGCACATAAGTACTGCGGCTGCTGGATATTGGACATAACAGCAAAACATGGTCTAACTCAGCGCGTAACACAACGCCCGTTCAGAAAAAAGACAGAAGGGTCAGGTCAATACCCTATGACAGCAGACGGAATATCAGCTCAGCCACGCCAAACGATCTCAGTGTCTCCCACCTGCTGAATCCCGGGTGCTGGAGGAAGAAAACCCGGCGTTCTCACCATTTCTGGACTGTATGTGACTCCATCCCACCCCAAATGAGTTGTCTGGTGACGGCTCGGCAAACGCATCGTGTGGATGAGAAAGGAGGAGAATGAAACCGGCCCGGCCGCCCAGCCCAGGGCACCCTGCAGAGATCCCATCGCCATCGCTAGCTGGGCACCGGGTCAGGATCCTGGAGCCCCGTCATTGAGAGCCCAGTAGGAGCTCCCTCACCACACGGAGCACAGCGCCCGAGCGAGGCGGCCCGGCACCACCTTCTCCAGGGCAGCTGGGGAACGGCAATAACCGCTGCCCCTGTTGCTGATGCCCACAGTCAGAGACTGAGAGCAAACTGCGAGGTCTGGGAATGTGGTGGTGGCGTTAGGAAACCCTGTCCCGCTCTGAGTGAGACTCTCTCCATCCAACTATCCTTCCGGAGTTCAGAGTGAAAGATCGTCGACCTGAAACTTAAACTTAATTTCTCCCTCCACAGACGCTACTTGACCTGCTGAGTATTTACAGCAGTTTCTGTTTATAGTTCAGGCTCAGTCCTGTTTCTCTGACTCCGGAATCGGTGTTGTCCCCGTCCGTCCCGGGATCCACTGATCGCATCCCATGGCCGATGTGCTTCTGTCTGCCGAGCTATGGGGAGAGTGGTAGTCGTGGCCGAGTGGTTAAGGCGATGGACTAGAAATCCATTGGGGTTTCCCCGCGCAGGTTCGAATCCTGCCGACTACGTGTTTCCAGCATTTTTTGTTTTATTTTGTCCTTGACCCCTGAATCCAAACATGGATGCAGATTGTGAAAAGCTGGTTCCCAGCACCAGTCCCTCGTCGCCGCCTCCCAAAGCGGGGATGCATACGCACACGAAATGGTCCGGAGAGAAATAAGCAGTCGGGGTTTCAGGCCGAGACTTTACATCAGCTCTGGCATTCATGCCGCTTACGTCAGGGTGTCTCTGTGGCGCCATTGGTCATTGCGTTCGGCTGTTAACCTAAAGGTTGGTGTTTCGAGCCCACCCAGGGACGCTGGCGATCCGGCTGATTTTGCTGTGCGTGTCATTGTCATCTAGGTAACACTGCGCTGTCCGGAGGCAGCCGGTCCCTGCTGCTGCCTCACTGGGCTCAGTGGGAGCCCTCCCTGTGGGGTCTCACGTCCGGGAGCCCCAATGTTGCGCTTCCCTTTCACCGGGATGTGTGTGCTTCCTCCAGCAACATCCTTGGAACTGACGGACTTGCCGGGGCTACTGCACCGGGACTACTAAATGGTTTCGGCCCACAGGTTCTGGGGGGAGAACGGGACTAGGGATTGTACTTGGATGATCAACCATGATGCACTGAATGGTGGAACGGAAGGGCCGAATGAGCGGTGGCAGCCCTGTTGTTTATGTTCCAATGTCCACGTTTGTAGCTCCACGGGTGATACACAACAATCAGCGGCCTTTTGAAATTACGGTGTGGCTGTCTAGATGGGGGTTCGCATGCTTTGCATGCTTGAGGTCTCGGGTTCGATCCCCGGCATAGCCACGCTTGTGATCTTGAATTTTGAACAATTCCCAGTGCAATTCCATGGAAAGACTTCCGACGGACTGCAGAATGGACTTAGGCCGTAAAGCCCAAACCTGACGTGCTCTCTGGGAAAGTGACATCCAAGATGGATAACTCATCTCTCATATTTCCATCGTCAACACCCGAAGATGCGTCTCTTAATCTTACTTTGCCCAATAACAGAGGATATGTTTTCACATGAGAGGGGTAAATTCAGAAGAGATAGGCGGGGCATTTTTTTACACAGTGCTGTGGGTGGTGTTGGAGACAAATGCAAAGGGGGAGTTCAACAGGGTCTTAGACAGGCACATGGATGTGTAGGAAATGGACGGTTATGGACATTGTGTTGGCAGAAGGAATTAGTTTAGTTGGGCATTTGATTACTAATTTAAATGGCTCGGCCAACATTGTATGCCGAAGGGCCTGTTCATGTGCCGTAGTGTTCCATCGTCTCTGATGAAGGAACTCAGCGGGCCAAGCTTCATCTGTGGGAGGAAAAGAACTGTCGACGCTTTGGTTTGACAACCTGCATCAGGAGGACCACAAAGAGACAAAGTGATCTGCCGGCCCTTCAACACTGAGGGAAATCTGACATTTATTAAGTTACAGTGACATTTAGTTAATGAGACCTCGGGATTGGACAAAATTAGCTACCGCCAGGTATGGGTGAAGCCATTGTGTGGTGTCCCGCGGAGTCTGCAGCACAGACCGAGCCCTCTGCTCTGTACATTCACAGTTGACCCAGAGAAGGCGGAAGAGGCACAGGAGAAGATGAACAGAATGTTCGACAGCCGGGCCGCAGGAAGAGGGTCAATTAAATAATGTCAGACGCGGTTACTGCTGAAATGTTGGGAACGAGGATCCGACAGGGATAGAGTACAGACAGCACAGGGAAGGTAACCGGATGGAAGAGGGAATAAGGAACAAAGTGAGCTGGAGGGAGAGAGAGAGAGCGAGAGAGAGAGAGAGATTATGGGAAGAAATAAAGTAGTAATTGAAGGGGAAGAAAAGAGAAGCCAGCAAAAGAAACAGTGAAAAGTCGGAAAGAAAAAGGGCGAAAAAAAAGAGGAAATACAGAAAGATGAACCTCGCTTGTGTCGCAGCAGAGTGGCGCAGCGGAAGCGTGCTGGGCCCATAACCCAGAGGTCGATGGATGGAAACTATCCTCTGCTAATTTTCATCTGAACATTTTACAACAGGACGCCGTCACGTCACACATCCCCACAATATACAGTTCACTTCACTTGGTATTGAAATTTCGCGTTTCAATATTACAGTTCCTTTCATTCCATCATTTTATGTGGACAGGTCCATAGATGAGAACGACTGTACCTGTTGCGCTCCGCTATAGTCCAATACGCATTGCATTCTGATGCAAAAAGCTGAGCTGTGTTATAGAAAAGAAATGTTGGACACACTCATCAGGACAGGGTGCGCCTGTGGCAATCGAAAGCGATTTCGCGTTTCAGTGCCGGGACCTGTCATTAGCACTGGGAGAGAGAGAGAACAAGTGGATGTTCAGCGGCGGAGAAGGTGGGGAGTGGGGAGTGGGGAGTGGGCAGTGGGGAGAACAAGGGGAACATTTCTGACAGGGTGAGACCAAACACATCAGGTGACGGGTCTGTGGGACACACAGGACAGGCCGGCTTTAACCAGGGAAAGGGGAAACACGGAGCCACAATGACAGACGGGTGACGGGCAGAAATGTCCAGTTCCGAGATGTGAGAAGGGGTTTGGAGACGGTCTGAGGAAGGTTTTCCTCCGAAGGGTGGTTATTGTCTGGTGTGCACGACCTGAGGGGGCGGCGGAGGCAGGAACTTTCACAACATTGATGAAGTATTCAGATTAGCATTTAAATCGCTAAAGCAGAGACGTTGGTGGGACAGGTTCTGAACAACGGTTTCAGCACAGAAGGCAATGCCATGGTCGGTATGGATATTTCTGTGCTGTGTGACACTGGGACCCTGTTTTACACCTGTCATTGCAGAAGCGCTAGGTTTAGTCCGTGTCGGAACGGAGGGGGAGTGAGGGAAGAGATTGAGCAGGGTGACTATTGAAAGAGAGCGGGGGTTGAATAGATTGACGTCACTCAGTGTAAGCATGTCATCTGGGACATGTTGGGATCATGGAACAGAACAGTACAGCAAAGGAACAGTTCATTCGGCCCATCATGTCTGCAGTGAATAAGATGCCGACTTGAACTAAACTCTTCTGACTGGACATGATCCATATCCGCCCCCTCAATCCCTGCGCATATCCTTCCATTCCCTCTATACCCACGTGCCTATTTAACAGCCTGCTAATCAACAGTATCGCATCTGCTTCCACTATTGCACCTGACAGGTCGTTCCAGACACCCACCAGTCTCTGTGTAAAACACTTGCCGCATACAGCTCATTTAAACTTCCCCTCTCTCTCCTTCAACGCATGTCCTCTGGCATTTGACATTTCTGCCCTTGGGAATATATCTGCCTGCCTGCGCTGTCCATGTGTTTCATTGTTTTATAAACTTCTGTCAGGTCTCCTCTCAGCCTTCAGACGCTCCAGAATAAACGAAGTTTACCCAATCTCTCCTTATAGCTCATACCCTCTAATCAGGCAGCGTCCTCGTAAATCTCTTCTGCACCCTCTCCAAAGACTCCACATCCTTCCTGTAATGGGGCGACCACGTGTCCCAGTTTGCTGTGGGAATCTGAGACAGAGTGAGAACCAGAAGCTGCAATGATCCGCTCATCAATTTACCAGGAAAAAGCGTGAGGGACGAGAATTCATTCCCTGACCCACTAACCTTCTCTCAGTTATAATGAATGACATGGCGATCGGATCTCCCTAACCTTCGTTCATCGAACGAAATGAATTTAGCAAGTTATCCACGCATAAGCAGAGCAGTCGAGACCTGTAGGGATTGTTGTTCTTCAAGAGGTTAACGTATTACAGTCGCGATGTCGAGAGATTAAAACTCTAATTGAACCCTGGTTAACTGCTTGGGAAGCAGCTATGCTCACCACTATACCACCATCGTCGCATTAATGTGCAGCCCATTCGGGTACTGAACCGTCTCCAGTGTTTTTTGACTCTGTGACTCGATCACCGACAGTCCCCAAGCTGCTTTATGACGGGTCATTCTTCACTCTGCAGCAGTCCCTGTTCTGCCCAGTTGATGTCGCCACCCTCCAACAGACCACACAGTGCCTAGGGATTATTCAGCCGGAATTGGACTAATGTGAGAGTCGAACCCGAAGTAGTCGAAGAGAGATAAATTGTTTCCTGCCTCTCACTTCAGTAAATGGGAAAACAAATTCTGAGTAGAAATATCCTTTCCAACCATACAAAGTTAGCCCCCGATGGGAGCTCCAACTTCGGCTGGTCCTTGAATACAGGAGGTGACTGAATCGCTGGAGAATCCTGAGACCCCTCCAGTCACACAGTGTGGTGAGGGACTGAAAGGCGCCGGTTTTACAGTCAACGAACACATTCGAGATGACTATGAGTTTTCCTGTACCCTAGCAATCGAGTGACGGGTTGCATTGCTCGTTAGTTCGCGACATTGCCTTCCTCGTTAGTGCAGTGGTTAGTCTCCCCGCCTGTCACGCAGGGTACCGGGGTTCAATTCTCCGACGGGAGATGGATTTTCGGTTTTCAAATATAACTGGGAAAAGAAGAGCAATTTTGAATTTAACAAAATGTAATTGCAATAAAGAATTTGGTGTTGAAGTGTCAGTTCATTGGACATCGGCAATGTGGAACAGTCCGGACTGCAGTGGACCTGGGATGGGAGAGTCTCCTGAAAGGAATTGACTTCATGTTCAGCCTCTTTCCCCAAATATCCCCTCAGCGAATCTGTACTTCAGTGCCATTCGGTGTTATACTCAGTGACCGACTCCGTCACTCCCAACACATTAAAACGGGACTGTTGCTGTCAAATATCAACTCCCGCACAGTGCCGCTGTGCCGCTGTGTCTGCGGGGCCGTGTGGAGAAGACAGGCTCAGGAACAGCTGTGACACTTTACGAAGAATGATCGCAAGTTGTGCTCCAGCAGGTAAGACTGCATTAATGCAGATAGAAAAACAATCTAATTCACAGGTGGATGACGGGCAGAGATGGGCAGTCCTGACATAAGGATCAGAGGAAGATCTGCCCCTTCTCCATTCATTCCGGAGGTTGGGTGGAATCAATAACGCACTGATTTAGTTGATAACTTACAAATGTTTTCATGCATTATTTACCAAGAAAGTCAATCCTGATTATGAACGTTCCTTACACCAAAGACACAATCAGATCCGAATAGCAGTCCCATCTCCTGCCTGTCCTTGTCTACAATCAGTGACTGAATCACTGGAGAATCCAGAGACCCCTCCCGTCACACAATGAGGTGGAAGTCTGAAAGGCGCCGGTTTTACAGTTGATCAACAGACACCGGGGTAAACTTGTGAACTGTCCGGTACCCTGACAACCGAGTAACACATTACATACTGCCGTGGGTTCCTCGATAGATTCTCCGACGGGGAGATGTTTATTTATGTTTCCAAAGGTCCTAGAAACATTGAAGCACAGAAAAACTTTCAGCAAAATTCAGGCCCTTCGGCCCACAAAGCTGTGCCGAACATGTCCCGACCGTAGAAATTACTAGGCTTACCCATTACCCATATTTTTCTCAGCTCCATGTACCTATCTAACAGTCTCTTAAAAGACCCTATCGTATCCGCCTCCACCACCGTTGCCGGCAGCCCATTCCACGCACTCCCCACTGAGTAAAATCTTACCCCTGACATCTCCTCCATACCGACTCCACAGCCCTTAAACCTATGTGCTCTTGTGGCCACCATTTCAGCCCTGGGGTAAAGCCTCTGACTATCCACCCGATCAATGCCTCTTATTATCTTGTACATTTCTATCAGGTACCACCGCATCCTCCGTCGCACCAAGGAGAAAAGGCCGTGTTCCCTCAAGCTGTTTTCATAAGGCATGCTCTGCATACCAGGCAGCATCCTTGTAAATCTCCTCGGCACCCTTTTTCTGACTTCCACATCCTTCCTGTAGTGAGGCGACCAGAACTGAGCAGAGTACTCCAAGTGGGCTCTGACCAGGGTCCTATGTACCTGCAAAAAATCCTCCCGGATCCTAAATTCAATTCCACGATTGATGAAGGACAATACGCTAAATGCCTTCTTAACTACAGAGTCAACCTGCGCAGCCTCTTTGAGCGTCCAATGGACTCGGACCCCAAGATCACTCTGATCCTCCACACTATCAAGAATCCTACCATTAATACTATATTCTGCCGTCATATTTGACCTACTAAAATGAACCACTTCACACTTACCTGGGTTTTATTTGACCTACTAAAATGAACCACTTCACACTTAACTGGGTTGAACTGCATCTGACGCTTCTCTGCCTAGCTTTGCATCCTCTCTATGTCCCGTAGTTACCTCTTACAACCACCACACTATCCACAACACATCCAACGTTGTGTCTTCCGCAGACTTACCAACCCATCCCTCCACTTCCTCATCCAAGTCGTTTATAAAAAATCACAAAGAGTAACGGTCCCAGAACAGATACCTAGGTACATCACTGGTCACCGACCTCCATGCATAATACGACCCTTCAATACCAACTCTGCCTTCTGTGGGCCAGCCAGTTCTGGATCCTCATTGCAATGTCCCCTTAGATGACATGCCTCCTCACTTTCTCAATATGTCTTGTTTGGGGTACATTTTCAAACGCCTTGCTGAAATCCATTGCACTACATTTATTGTTCTTCCTTCATCGATGTGTTTCGGCACATCCTGAAAAAAATGAGGCTCATAAGGCATGACCTGCCCTTAACAAAGCCATGCTGACTATATATAATCATACTGTATCTCGCCAAATGTTCATAAATCCTGCCTCTCAGGATCTTCTCCATCAGCTTACCAACCACTGAGGTAAGACTCACCGGTTTATAATTTCATGGGCTATCTCTACTCCCTCTCTTGAATAAGGGAAAAACATCCACAACCTTCCAGCCTTCTGAAACCTCTCCTGTCTCCTTCGATGATGCAAAGACCATTGTCAGAGGCTCCGCAATCTCCTCCTTCGCCTTCCAGAGCAGCCTGGGGTACTTCCCATCCGGTTCCGGCGACTTATGCAACTTGACGCTTTCCAAAAGTTCCATCACCTCCTCTTTCCTCATATCTACATGCTCAAGCTTTTCAGCCCGCTGCAAGTCCTCACTGCAGTACCCCCAGATCTCTTACCGTAGTGAATACTGACGTCAAGTATTCATTGAGTACCACCGCTATTTCTGCCGGATTCGTACACACTTCCCCACTGCTGCAGTTGATGGGCCCTGTCCTTTCACACCCTATCCTCTTTCTCCTCACATACTTGTAGAACGCTTGGGGGTTTCTTTAAATCTACCCGCCACGGCCTCCTCATGTCCCCTCCTGGCTCTCCTAATCTCCTTCTTCAGCTCCTTCCTGTTGGCCTTGTACTCTTGCAGATCTCTAACATTACCTCGCTCCCTGTACTTGTTTTCAGCTTTTCTTTTCCTTTTGACTAGATTTTTAGCGTTTGTGCACCACGATTCCTGCATCCTCTCGTGATTCCCCCCATCGGAATATGTCTATGCAGAACACACAGATATCCCTTGAATATTTGCCACATTTCTTACTCACTTTTCCCTGATAACATGTGTTCACGATTTAATCTTCCAATTTCCCGCCTGAGAGACTCATAATGCCCTTTACTCCGAGTAAACGCCTTTTTCGTCTGTTCTTTCTCTCCAAAGCTATCTTAAAAGAGATAAAGTTATGATCACTATCTCCAAAATGCTCTTCCACTGAGAGATCTGACACCTGACAAGGTTCATTTCCCAATATCAAATCAAACACAGCCTCTCCTCTTGCAGGTCTATCTGCATATTGTATCATGAATGCTTCCTGAACACACCTTACAAACTCCACCCCATCTAAACCCCTCACTATCTGGAGATGCCAATCGGTGTTTGGGGAAAAAAAATCTCCCATCACAGCAACTCTGTTATTCTCACACCTTTCTGTTACTAATGGGAGGCCGATAAAAACACCCAGTAAAGTTATTGACCCCCTTCCTGTTCCTAACCTCCACCCACAGAGACTCCGCAGACAGTCCCTCCATGACGTCCATCTTTCTGCAGCCTTGATACAATCTCTGATCAACAGTGCCACTCCTCCACCTCTTTTGCCTCCCTCCCTTTCTTTTCTGAAACATCTAAAACCCGGCACTTGAAGCAACCAGCCCAGTCCCTGAGCCATCCAAGTCTCTGTAATGGCCACCACATTATAGCTTCAAGTATTTATCCAAGCTTTAAGCTCATCCGCCTTGTTGACAATACTCTTTGTGTTAAAATAGACGCTTCTCAAACAGGTCTGAGCACGTCCCTTCTCTACCAACTGCCTATCCCCCCTCTCGTACCTATTACTAGATTTCTCTATTTGAGATCCAAACACCTCTCCCCAGTCTCACTAGTTCGGATCCCACCCCAGCAAATCTAGTTTAAACTCCACCGAGTAGACTTAGCAAAACTCCCCGCCAGGATACTGGTTCCCCGGGATTCAAGAGCAACCCGTCCAACTCTCATTCTCTGTGTGATTATGTCCGTTATCAACATAGTGATTGATACTCTTCGCAGAAAGTTACTGAGCTCGCTGATAAGGGAGAGCGAGCGGACAGTTCCAAGCTCCACCTGAACTTGGTGACGGTGAAAGGTTCCCGGGCACGGGGGGTGATGTGGGAAACATTTGTGAAAATGCGCAATGGGGTCCCAAAGTTGGACAAAATACTGAAAGAAATACAGGAAGATGGTGATACAATATCAGATATGATTTCGATTTTGAGTACAAGCACCGCACGCTTTACAAATTTACATATTTGATTTCCTCAAATTGTTCACATTGAAACAGGGTGTGTTCCGTACGATCGAGCAAACATCGCTCAAAGTTTACCGCTGGTGCCCAGTGAGCTGAAAATTAAGGGAATAAACGGCTCCTTCCATCAATGGTAAATATTTGTGCAGCGTCATTAGGTTGAAGAGCCACGGGGATTTGAACGGGTAAATGTTGCCACTGTGACACAGCACAGAGTGGGACACATGGAAAACACACTGCTGAAGGGAGAGCATTCAAGGGGCATTATTATGAGGAATGAGGCAGAGAGTTGGTGATTTTAAGGAAAGGGATCAGGCCTCTCTGGGGCCTTTAGCTACAGCTTCCTCCACCAGAATCAGAGCGATTCATGTTAGGGACCGTCAACGGGGCGGATCTGGAGGAGGAAGAAACTGGGCAATGACTTCACCCAAAAAGAAAAATTCATCCTCAGCCCCCATCCTAAGCAGCCATCAATTTAAATCATTTTTTCTAAACTCCCTCAGTTCTTCAGAGCAGCATTTCTTAGGGTCGGGAGTCTGTGGAAGTTCAGGTGGCGGACGAACAGGAACAGCTTCCCTTCAGTTGGAAGAGCAGGTAACTCCCCAGCTAATGTGTTCAACCCCCAAACAGCAAATTAACTCCACTCTGTTCGTTTCTGCAGGTCCGCAGTGCAAACAAAGCCACAATTATCCCGTTTTATCCACGGAAGGAGAACGACACCAAGGAGAGAGCACTCCAACAGTGAGGAATGGAATGATTCGGTGGTTTCAGCACCAGGGACAGGGCAGTAGGGACGAGATTATGGAGGTGGAATTGGACGGGTCTTACAATGAGGGGGATACAATCTCAGGAACTCAGCTGAGGCTCAAATGGAATACTCAGTGAAACCGATCCATGGTCTCTTTCTCTGCCAGTGCCCCTTCCCGCTCCGTTCACCATTCAGAAGGGGCCGTTCCCACTGTAATTAACTAACTCACCTTTGTGCAGCACTTTCCTGTTCTTTTACCACTTCCCATTCAGGGAAACAAACACCTTCCTGGTGAAGCAGGGATTCACTTGCACTTATTGCATTTTATTGTTAGGCTCTGACGATGTGACCTCTGCTACAAAGGGAGAGTGGTTACCATGAATCCCCCTCTCCGCCCCCTTTCAGTTATAAAGGTGACACTGAACTTTGAGTTATACTCAGTTCTCCATCGCACCCCCACTCTGTCACCTCTGACTTTAGCCTTCCACACAACCCCAGCTTGAGACAAGGAACAGTACCTCGTCTCTCTATAAGGCACGTGATCGCCCTCTGAACTCAACATTGAACACAGCACTTCCAGACACCCGGTCTCTTCAGTCTGTGCCAGATCTTTTCTTCTGATGACAGGACGTCAACATGGAATATTCACTCAGTCGCTTTGTCCTTTCTCCTTCGCCACTGCCCCGTCGATTTACTCCTTTCGACAGGCGTGATGGCCTGACCGGTCCTTTTTCAGTGACGTACTTCACCCAGTCTCTTCGTCGCTCTCCCTTCTTTGTGTCCGAAGCCACGCTGGTTTTCCAACTGCTAATTTTAATGAAACCAGGAGACCAGTAACGTTAACGCTCTCGCTCTCTATCTCTCTCTCACCGCAGGTTTCCAGAACTGCTGAGTATTTCCACGACATTCTGTTTTTACTTTGAAGCAGTAACAGTGTGAATGTGTTTATTTCTTAACAGTGTCAACAAATCCCCAGTGTCGGTGTTCCATTAACACTGGTGTTGTACGAATTTGTCCTACATGAAAATAAATATGGCTGCGGGGTTGCCGTGAGAGTGGGTAATAAAGGTCAGATAAGAATTAGTGAACCATCAGGGGAACGTTCACCTTCACTGCAGTTAATGTCCAAGTGTGAGGGTGTGACCTTTTTTCAGCCATTACTCACTGTCAACTCGCTTGTCTGGAACCGTTTAAATTCCTGCACAATGAACCATTAGTGAATTGACTGAATACAAGAGCACTTGAATAATTCGTGTAATCTCAAATCCTGAGTTTTGACTTGTGCCATCTAACATTTTGACCATTTACTGCCTGTTGCCTTGGAAGATATTCATCAGAGACACAAGGAGACCCTGCGGCACAAACTAACACTGAGAGTGAACACCATCCTGATGAGGGAGAAGGTGAAGGTTTTCCAGCTGGTTGATCGATCCGCCGAGCTCACGGTCATTTCTACTGTTCAAGATCGCAGACTTGTGGAACATGAGCTGCTGGCAAGAGGCCGGAACCATGAGGAGTGGAGAGAGAAACAACTCCGGGGACAGCTGGGGAAAAAAAAACGGACTGATCGGTTGTTTGAGAGCAGTTTTACCCGGAGTAAACCCAAATCTGGGAGTTCAGCAGCAGTGGCCGGAGTTCCGGGGATCGGGAAAACAACAACGGTGCGAAAGATTGTTTATGACTGGGCCACGGAGAAAATATACCCGCACTTTCAGTTTCTATTCAGTTTCAAATTCCGGGATTTAAACTCTATTAACTGTAAAATAAACCGAAGGGAACTGATTTTAGATCAGTATCATTAGTTTCGGAATATTCTGAGAGAGGTCTGGACTAATCCTAAGGGATTGCTGTTTATATTCGATGGTTTGTCCTCTAACCCCTATAACAGTGTCTATTGCTGTATTCATCACCCGCACGTACATGTCTCCCTCTCTCTTTGGCCAACATCGGGCTCTGCACCTCTCGCCGTCTCCGTGATCCCCTAATTCCTACACTGTTCCCCGTCTCACTGCCAACCTCCAGCCTGAACAGCTATCCCCGTCTCCGTGTTCCCATTCGCCCCCTGCACCCCTGCCGTGTCTGTAAACTCTGCCGGCCCCGACATTGCTCCCCATGTCTGTAACCCCCTCTGGCCATCCATTCCTCCCTCACCGTCTCTGTGAACATCTCCGGCCCCTACACCCCTCGCCGTCTTTGTGACACCCCCTCCCTTCCACCCGTCTCCGTCTCTGGACTCCCTCCGGCCCAGACACCAGTCTCTCCTCGTCTCCATCTGCGTTTCTTGTTCCCACTCTCTGTTCCCACTCCCCTTTCAGCTACTTCTCTCTCTCTCCGTCACCTCCCGTCTCACCCTGCTGCCTCCCCGTCTGCCCTTAGTCCTCACCTCTCACGCCTCATTGTCTCCTTTTCACTCGCCTCTCCCTCCATCGGTTCACCGTTCATCCCCTCGGTTTCTCACATTCTAACCCCTTCATTCCCGCTTTCCTACCCTCCCCTCACTTCCTCCGCCTTTCCTTTCCGCTTCCCGCTCTCTCTCACAGACCTCCAGCCCTTCTCTCCCATTCCCTTCATTATCTCCCCATTTCTCTCTCCCATCTCATTCCACTTCCCCTCATCTCTATTTCCCTCTCTCCATCATCTCCTCTTCGTCTCCTTCTTGATTTCTGTCTCTTCGTTCTCCCCTTTTCGCTCTCTTCCACATGTTTCTGTCTGACACTCTCTCACACCTCTCATCTTCCTCAATGTATCTCCCTATCAACCTTTCCACACACCTACTCCCCTCTTCCTTACCTCCACACACCCCCTCTACTCCCTTCCCCAACCACCATCTCTTCCCAATCGCATTTTGCCCCAACTTTTCCCCTTTCTCAAACCCTCTCTTTCCCCACACTTCTCCCCGTATTTCGCCACCGTGTCTCCCGCCATCCCTCTACCCACTTTCCCCATCCTCTCCCAAACCCATTTCCCCTCTGTCCCCAACTAGTCTCACTCTCCTTCCCCAACCACACTCCCCTTTTCCCCAAACGCTCTCCCCTTCCCTACATCTGTCCGACTTTCCCCATCCTGTTCCCGACCTCTGCCTCCTCTTCACCACACCGCTCTGCAAGATTCCCTACGGCCACTTTCCTAAACCCTCCCTCTCGACCCCTTCTCCAACTTCTCCCCAAACCTTTCTCCCATCTCTTTGTACACCCCATCTCACTCATTCTTCTCTCCCAATTTCTCTTGCACTTTCACCGCCTGCCCCCTTCTTCCCCAACTCATTAGATAGCGCAACATTCCTATCGGTCAGTGGGCTGTGGTCTGATGTTACAATGTACTGCTAGTGTTCTCTCAGTGACGGTCGTGGTGGGCTGAAGTTACAGTGTACCACTGGTGTTCTGTCGGGGCGGGACACTATGGGCTCATGTTACAGCGTACCGCTGGTGTTCTATCGGTGAGCGACGCTGTGGGCTGATGTTACAGTGTACCGCTGGTGTTAGAGCATAGAACATAGAAAAGCTACAGCACAATTCAGGCCCTTCGGCCCACAAAGCTGTGCCGAACATATCCCAACCCTTATAAAACACTAGGCTTACCCATAGCCCTCCATTTTTCTCAGCTCCTTAAAAGACCCTATCATATCCGCCTCCACCACTTTTGCCGGTAGCCCGTTCCACACACTCACCAATCTGAGTAAAAACAGTACCCCTGGTATCTCCTCAATACCTACTCCCCAGCACCTTAAACCTAAGTCCTCTTGTGGCATTCTTTTCAGCCCTGGGGAAAAGTCGCTTATTATCTACCCGATCAATGCCTCTCATCATCTAATATACCTCTATCAGGTCCCTTCTAATCCTCTGTCGCTCCAAGAAGAAAAGGATGCGTTCCATCATCCTGCCTTCACAAGGCATGCTCCGCATTCCAGGCAGCATTCTTGTAAATCTCCTTTCTATGGCTTCCACATCCTTCTTGTCGTGAGATGACAAGAACTGAACACAGTACTCCAAGTGGGGTTTGACCAGGGACCTATACAGCTGCAACAATACAAATATGCTTTCTGAACCACAGAGTCAACCTGAGCAGCTGCTTTGAGCTTCCAATGGACTCGGACCCCAATATCCCTCTGACCCTCCGCACTGGCGAGAGTCCTACCATTAATACTATACTTTGCCGTCATATTTGACCTACTAAAATGAACCACTTCATACTTATCTGGGTTGAACTGCATCTGCAGCTCCTCAGCGCAGCTTTTCATCCTACTTATGTTCTCCTGTAACCTCTGACTGCCCACCACACTATCTACAATACATCCAACCTTTGTTTCATCCGCAGACTTACTAACCCATCCCTCCACTTCCTCATCCAGGTCATTTATAAAAATCACAAAGAGTTAGGGTCCCAGAACAGACCCCTGAGGTACATCACTGGTCACCAACCTCCATGCAGAATACGACCCTTCAACAACCACTCTCTGCCTTCTGTGAGCCAGAAAGTAGCGGATCCTCATTGCAATGTCCCCTTGGATCCCAGGCCTCCTTACTTTTTCAATAAGACTTGCATGGGGCACCTTATCAAATGCCTTGCTGAAATCCATATACACTACGTTCTCTGCTCTCACTTCATCGATGTGTTCTGTCACATCCTCAAAATTTTCAATCAGGCTCGTAAGGCAGGACTTGCCCTTGACAAAGCTATGCTGACTATTCCTAATCATATTGTACCTCTCTAAATGTTCATGAATCCTGTCTCTCAGGATTTTCTCCCAGCTTACCAACCACTGAGTTAAGATTCACTGGTCTATAATTCCCTGGGCTATCTCTACTCCCTTTCTTGAATATGGAAACAACATCCGCAACCTTCCAATCTTCTGGAACCTCTACCGTCTCCATTGATGATGCAACGATCATCGTCAGAGGCTCCGCAATCTCCTCCCTCATCTCCCACAGACCCTGGTGTAAATCTCATTCTGTCCCGGCGACTTTTCCAACTTGATGCTTTCCAAAATTCCTGCACATACTCTTTCTTAGTATCTACATGCTCAAGCCTTTCAGGCTGCTGCAAGTCCTCACTACAATCCCCCAGATCTTTTTACACAGTGAATGCTGATGTTAAGTATTAATTAAGTACCTCTGCCATCTCTTCCAGATCTATACACATTTTCCCAGTGCTGTACTTGATAGGACCTATTCTTTCGCATCTTATCCTGTTAAACCACATGCTTGTAGAACGCCTTGGGGTTTCCGTAATCCTGCCGCCCACGGCCTTCTCATGTCCCCTCCTGACTCTCCTGATCTCCTTCTGCAGCTCCTTCTTGTTAGCCTTGTACTCTGCAAGATCTCGAACATTACCTGGCTCTGTGTACCTTTTGTAAGCTTTTCTTTTCTTTTTGACTGGATTTATTATAGCCTTTGTACACTGCAGTTCCTGTATCCTATCGTGCCCCCGCCCCGCCCCGTCTCATTGGACCATGCCTATGCAGAACGCCACACAACTAACCCCGGAATATTTGCCACATTTCTTCCATACTTTTCCCTGAGAACATTTGTTTCAAATTTAATCTTCCAGTTTCCTACCTGAGAGCCTCATAATTCCCTTTCCTCCAAGTAAACGTCTTTCTAGTCTGTCTGTTACTACCTCTCTCCAACGTTATTGTAAAGGAGATAGAATTATGATCACTGTCTCCAAAATGCTCTCCCACTGAGAGATCTGACACCTGACCAGGTTCATTTCCCAATATCAAATCAAGCACAGCATCTACTCTTGTAGACTTTTCGACATATTGTGTCAAGAATCCTTCCTGAACACACCTAACAAACTCCACCCCATCTAAACACCTCAATGTAAGGACATGCAAATCAATGTTTGGAAGATTAAATCTCCCATCACAACAACTGTTATTCTCACACCTAGGAACTGCTTCCCCATCTGCTCCTCGATATCCCTGTTACAATTGTGCGGCCTATAAAAACACCCAGTGAAGTTATTGACCCCTTCATGTTCCTAACCTCCACACACAGAGACTCCGTAGACAGTCCCTCCATGATATCCACCTTTTCTGCAGCCGTGACACTATTTCTGATCAGCAGTGCCGCTCCCCCACCTCTTTTGCCTCCCTCCCTGTCCTTCCTGAAACATCTAAAACCCAGCACGTGAAGTAACCATTCAAGTCCCAAAGCCATCCAGGTCTCTGTAATGGCCAACACATCATAGCTCCAAGTATTTGTCCAAGCTCTAAGCTCATCCACTTTATTTACAACACTCCTTACGTTAAAATAGACACATCTCAAACCGGTCTGAGCACGTCCCTTGTCTCACCGGCCTATCCTCCCTATCGGACCTATAACTAGCTTTTTCTGTTTGAGTGCCAAACACCTTTTCTCCAGTCTCTCCAGTTCGTATCCCACCCCCCAACAATTCTAGTTTAAATTCTCCCCAGTAGCCTTAGCAAACCTCCGTGGCAGAATATTGATCCCCCTGGGATTCAAGTACAAACCGTACTTTTTGTGCAGGTCATACCTGCCCCAACAAAGGCCCAATGATCCAGAAATATCAATCTCTGCTCCTCACTCCAATCCCACAGCCACACATTTAACCTCCACCTCATTCTATTTCTATACTCACTGTCAGGTGACACAGGAAGTAATCCTGAAATTACTACCTTTGAGGTCCTGCTTCTCAACTTCCTTCCTATCTCCCTATCGGCTTTTTTCAGGACCTCTTCCCTTTTCCGACCTATGTCGTTGGTGCCAATATGTACCATGACCTCTGGCTTGATGCATGAAGAGAAGTAGCGACCAGTGCATTGGCCCACAAGGAAGGTATAACTGAGTAACAGGTTCCTGGGTCTTCTGTATGTTTGTTTTCAGTTGAATCAGTGATTCTCCTTGACGTTACATTCTGACACGCAAATTCTCTGTTTTTTTTCAGCCTTCTCCTCCTGCACCTGGGCACCATTTCCTAAACACATGCGTTATACTGTCCATTGTGTAAACTGTGCACATTTGATGTGTTCCCATTTTCCTTCATCGAATTCAAAGTAATGTCTGAAGGGAGCACTGAAACAGAAGGATGTGTCAATCAAATCAGTAATCCAACAAATGAGTATCAATCTGGCTCAATAGCCTTGCAACAGGCAATTGTAAGGATCCTATTAAAGAATGTACAGCAGATTTTATGAATTCACTCTCCTTTTGTTTCAAAGTTTTATGCCTCAGGAGTGTAAACTTGAATTTTGGACATGAAATCTGCATTGCTAAGATTTTTTGTCCATTCAATTTCAATACTTTCCAGTTCATTTTTTTCAAGATTATTATTATTCAAATCTTTTTCAGAAGTGTCTGCATTTCTAATCAGGGATGAAAGCTGTTGATTTTCTTTTGTGTTTAAGTCTCTACGCCTGACTTTTACATTAATTAAACACCAAGATCGATCATCATGATTTACTAAATGGCAATTATGGAGAACAGATCTATAAAGCAAACAAGCAGATTGCGTTTCAAGCAATTTTAGTGTTTCTCCCTCTCACTTTAACTAATTATGTTCTGGTGATGTGATTAACGGTGAGGAATGCTGTATGCAGATGTTACAGTGTACCGCTGGTGTTCTGTCCATGAGGGATGCTCTGGGCTGATGTTACAGTGTACTGCTGGTGTTCTGTCGGTGAGGGACGCTCTGGGTTCACGGTGCGGTGCACTCTACTGTTCTGGCAGTGTTGGGCGCTCGAGGCTGCTGTAGAAGCACTGGGACGGTTCCACAAAAACAGGCGCTCTGTGCCGTTGTGGTGTCCATTTGCTCATTTTTATTCAGACAGACACAAGTCAGACACCAAGACAGGAACACAGAGCTGAAATGACCACGGTTTATTGAGTTCACATTGCCGATTGTAAATTAAACACTGAGCAACTTTCTGACTTCCGGATAAAATAAGCTGTTTGCAATCCAGTGCCATACGCACACAATTAACAGACAAGCGACAATGAGCAGCAGGTTGAACAATCAGCCCATTTTATCAACGTCCTTCCACACCAGAAGGAGTTGCTGTATGTTCTCTCTCTCTTCACTCAAATTAACAGCATAGTGATTATAAATCACACCTCAGCAACGTGGCCAGAAAGGTTACCAACCCAGATCATTGCAGACCCCCATCCCTGTCTCACTCAATGGCATTACTGGTGTCCCAGAGTGAGCAAAACCTAGGACACTGAATACCATTACTGGTGTCCCACACTGAACCCCCAGCAGGGCGCGGAATGCCATTACTCTTGTCCAGGACTGAGCGCCACCCCGGACACTGAATGCCATCACTGGTGTTCCAGACTGAGCGCCACCCCAGACACTGAATGCCATCATTGGTGTTCCAGACTGAGCGCCACCCCGGACACTGAATGCCATCACTGGTGTTCCAGACTGAGCGCCACCCCGGACACTGAATGCCATCACTGGTGTTCCAGACTGAGAGCCACCCCGGACACTGAATGCCATCACTGGTGTTCCAGACTGAGCCCCACCCCGGACTCTGAGTGCGATCACTCGAGTCGCAGCCTGTCCTGGGACCTTCCTCTCTCTGGAATTCCCCCAGAGCCCCACTAGGGGAGATCCAGCCCCTGAAATCAGAGACAGCAGTCGGGTCACGTGTCAGAGGAACTCCCCCTGACGTCACAGCAGGAGGGGGTGCGCTCCGCCAGTTGGGAACCTTTGCGGTCGTTGGGATTTAAACCGGGAGAGCGCGTGTTTAAAGGGGAGGGCGGCAAACCGGGCGAAAGTAAGCCCACCCCGCGGGCGGGGATGACTGTACATTGGGACATTCACAGGGCCACTCTCAGTCCGGGTCTGGTTCCTTGCAGATATCTCAGCTGCTTCCATCCATCTGAACTGAACTGATTCCCCCAGAGTCTGAAACAGAGTGAAGAATAAAGAGGAAATAAACAGATTACACATCAGAGTCAGTAACTGGGGACTGGGGTTAATGTTTCAACAACACTTACAGGGAAGTGTCACCAGAAAACCCCGCGGATCCACTGATACTTTATCACATTAAACATAAACACAAACACTCACACCATCCACTCCGGACTCGGGAGGGTCAGGATGAGACGGCGGAGAGCGGGGACAGATCGGTCTGTGAGGGAGTTTGATCCCAGGTTCAGCTCCGTCAGTGAGCGGTTTGTGCTGAGAGCGGAGGCGAGATCCTCGGCACCAGAATCTGTGAGACAGTTCCCCACCAGCCTGCAAATGAGAGAGAGTGAGGGTGAGGACACAGAGAGGCAGGAGACGGTGCAAATCCCGAGGGTTTATCAGAAACGCAATTACTGACCACATTAATATTCAGTGTCAGACACCCAGTCACTGTAAACACAAACTCTCACAGTCTAGGACTCACCACAGTTTGTGTATTTTACAGTCCGGGTCCCTCAGAGCCGCAGACACCAGTTTCACTCCCGAATCTCCCAGGTCGTTGTTCCCCAGTCTAAACACAGACAGAGTGAGGAACAAACTGATTCACAACCGGGGTCCAGTCAGAGTCTGACATAACAGGATATAACTCCGATATTACATAAGACACTTCAGGAAATTAATTGCTAATGACACCCCTCAGTGCCCAGCTACTGGTCACTCATGGAATGTCAGTAATTTATCCATTAGTGTTGTGTAAACTCTCCGTCTTCAGTCTGTGTGTGTGTGAGAGAGCGAGAGTAAGAGACTGGGCGGGAGAAGGGGATGTCACTTAAACACCGTGCGTTAGGAGGGGAGAACAAAACTTCAACTGAGGGAGAGGGAGAGTTACACTGAGGGGGGAGGGAGGGTGGCCGGGCCGGTGGTGTGCTGAATGTGGACGCGCCGCGTGTTAGGGGAGAGTGGACGCTCCGGGGGTGGTGAAAGGGGAGAGAGTCCCGCCGAGGGAACAGGGGAAAGAGGGAGTTGCACCAGGAGGGTGAGTTGGGGACGGAGTCACACAGAAGCAATGCAGATCGGGAGGGATTTACAGTTTAAAAATAGAAACAGTTTAACAGTTACCCCAACTCGTGGCACTTGTGTAGCCCGGGTCCCAGCCGCTGGAGCCCTTCACATTGAATGAAGCAACCCAGCAGATCGAGGTGTTTTATTGTATCACAGAGCCCAATGACATGAGCCAGGACGGCGCAGTCAATCGGGGTCAGTAGTAATCCACAGAATGAAAGTGTATCCACAGATCCCAGTTCGTCCTGAGCCAGTCCACGGTTCTGAGACTCAAACAGGTAGTGCAGTGTGTTCAGGGGGCTCCTTTTACCCGTTGCATTCCCTGTGTTTCCAATCTGACGCTTCACCTCCTCCTTCACCCAGTCAATCACTCGGCAGATTGTTTGATGGGGAAATGGTCCCAGAAATTCCTCCAGCCCTCGGGATGACCCTGGGGAGGAGAGACCAGCAACAAAACGAATAAATACGTCGAATTGTCCATCTTTCATGTTGTGGGCTTCAGTGAGGAGTTTCAGGATATCCCTGCCATCTGGAGTCAGGAATTGTGCGAGGGCGGCTACAAACTCTTGGATGGTGAGGTGTGGGAATGTGTACACCACGCTCCGGGCACAATCCTCTCTCGCCAGAAGTTCCGTCAGGAACCCGGACAGGAACTGGGAAGGCTGTAGATTGTACTTGATCAAATCTCCATCTGTAAACACAATCTTCTTCTCGAACACTCCTGTGAAGGCCATCTGACCAACCCTCAGTAACACATCACAAGGACTTTCAATGTCACGGCCGTGGTTTTTCAGGATGTTGTAAATATAGTAGGAATATGGTTGGGTGATGGTCTTGGGAACTCTGTGTGGGTCCCTGTGTCTTTGTGTGAAGAAGGGGCCCAGTGCCAGACTGAGGATCCAGCAGTAGGAGGGGTTGTAGCTCATGGTGTACAGGATCTCGTTCTCCTCCACGTGTTTGAAAACAGCTG
>JARFYF010000046.1:406126-418363 GCA_030265395.1 Rhina ancylostomus
TCCCCACCCTGAGCTCCTGCTGGTGTACAGAGCTGTGTCCCCACCCTGAGCTCCTGCTGGTGTACAGAGCTGTGTCCCCACCCTGAGCTCCTGCTGGTGTACAGAGCTGTGTCCTCACCCTGAGCTCCTGCTGGTGTAGAGCTCTGTCCTTCCACTGAGGTACTGCTGCTGTAAGGAAGTGAAGTGTTATGAATTGCAACATACCCACATCTGGTAGGACAAAACTTATCTATTTCTCTAGCAAGGACTTAGCAAGCTGCTGACCCACTAGTTAAATTGAAATGTTAAGTATGTTACCATCCCGGTTTGTCAGCCGGCAGCGATACTGGGTGTAATTAACATCGAGCTGGAGGATTGGTCTGAACAATGAAGGGTGATACCTGCCGTTGAATGTCGTGATTATAACTCAATTATACTAAGCCAAGAAGTTGGATCGCTGTCTTGGGATCTCTATAGCTTGACCGAACCTTGCGGCGCCGTATGCATGGGATGTGCGTGACAATGCCTGTATAAACCTCTTGTCTGCCTTTTGTGCGGAGAGAACTCGGGAAGCGACTCTGAGTAAATATGCAATGCAGTGGGAGCATTTGTCCGACAGCAAATATTGAAGTGAACAATGTCATTGTAGTTACCGATGTATTGAATCACCTGCTGTCAGCACAGGTACTACTGGTAGTAAAACCTGATGGATTTTGTGTTTGAGAGACTCCACCGTGAGGGTCTCTAAGAGAATGTCAGCTGTGTTCTTACAGTGAGGCTCAGTGTGTACAGAGCTGTGTTCTTACAGTGAGGATTGGTGTGTATTGAGCTGTGTCCTTACTGTGAGGGTCATTGTTCACAGGGCCATCTCTTTACTGTGAAGTGCTCAGTGTGTCTCGAGCTATGTGCATATGGTGAGTGACTGTGGTGTTTTGGTCTGTGTCCACACAGTGAGATGGTGTGGCTATATCAACCCCTCACTTCACAGTGAGTTCCTGTGGGTGTATAGAGCTGGATCCTTGCAGTGACTTACTGCAGGGGTATTTTCCTCTTGCTTATAATGGGGTATTCTGGGTGCAGAGAGAAACTTTGTGTTTAGAACTGTGTTTTTACAGTGAAGTTCAGTGGGCATAAAGAGCAGTGCCCTTACTGTGGGGTCCAGTGGCTGTTCAGAGCTGTGTTCTCACAGAGAGAAGCTGTTGGTGTATGGAGCTGTGTCATTGCAGTGAAGCACTGTGAATATACAGACCTGTGTCTGTTCAGAGATGCACTGTGGGTGTACAGGTCTGTGTCCTGACAGTGAGTGACTCAGAGTGAAGAGGTTCGTTGTTGCAGTGAGCTGCTCAGTGTGTATACAGCTGAGATCTCACAGTGAGGAACATTGTGTATATGGAGAGCTTTATCTTTATCATTAGGCACAGTGAATGTATAGAACTGTGTCAATACAATCAGTTATAGTAGATGTATAGAACTATGCACTTAGAGTGAGTTGATGTGTGTACACAGAGGTGTGTTCATTCAGTGAGGTACAGAAGGTGAAAAGAGACATCTTCTTTCAGTGCTGTACATTGAAAGAGGAGCTTCCATACAGTGAGGTACTGTGTGTGTACATCTGTGTCTGGACAGTGAGGTACTCAGCAAGCATACATATATGTCATTGCAGTGAGGCTCTCTGTGCGTCTACATCTGCAGTTGTACAATGAACAACTGTGTGTGTGTACATCTGTTTCTGTGCAGAGAGGTACATTGTGTGCATACATCTGTGTCAGTATAGGGAGGCAGTGTTTGTACATCTGTATCAGTGCAGTTAGCTACTGAGTGTATGTATCTGGGTCCGTACAATGATGAAGTATGTGTGTATTTTTCTGTGTCTAGACAGTGAGATACTGTGTGTGTACATCTGTGTCTGGACAGTAAGGTACTCAGCAAGCATACCTATATGTCATTGCAGTGAGACTCTCTGTGTGTCTACATCTGTAGTAGTACAATGGACAACCGTGTGTGTGTACATCTGTTTCTGTGTCTGTACTGTGAGTGGGTGTAAACATCTGTGTCTGTACAGTGAGGTATGGTGGGTGTAGACATCTGTGTCTGTACAGTGAGGTATGGTGGGTGTATGCATCTGTGTCTGTACAGTGAGGTGTGGTGAGTGTATACCTGTGTCTGTACAGTGAGGTATGGTGGGTGTGCACATCTGTGTCTGTACATCCTGTCACAGTGTTGATCCGGAGCAAACTCACAGAGAACCCAAATGCGGCACACTGATACAAGACTGGAGTCAAGATACTTCCTCAGGACAAACGCAGGCAGTAACTGGAAGGAATTTGCCTCAGAGATCAGAAGAGGAATCCCAACACGAACTGGATCTTCACAAACGAATAGAGAACACAGGACTGCTCTAGAGTACACCACTCTAAGCAACTGGAACCAAAGTATACCTAAAGGTAGACCAATACTCTGGCAACTAGTGCCAGAGAAACACAGGTTCTTATGCTAGGCCCCTGATGGGGCTCAGGTGTGCACTGCCATCCAATCAGTCCAGCATGGAATCTATGTGTTGGACAACAAGGCATTAATGGAGCCAAACTGAGGGCCAGAACTCAGAACCATGACGCATTGAGGTATGGTGGATGTATACATCTGTGTCCATGCATTGTACCGAATGTATATGTTTCATTTACTTCCAATGTGGGTTAATACATCTGTGTCTGGATGGTGTTATTGTGGGTATATACATATGTGTCCCTGCATGAGGTGTATATGTGTCTGTACATTGAGTTACTGGGTGTATATCTGTGTCTGTAAAGTGTGGTACTGCAGGTGTATACATCTGTGTCTGCACATTGAGACAGATACTGTGTGTGTGTTCATCTGTGTCCTTGCAGTGTGGTACTGTGGATAAATATACATGTATCTGGACATTGAGGCTCTTTGTGTCCATCTGTGTCTGGACTGTGAGGTACGGTGGGTATGTAAATCCCTGTCTTTATGGTAAGGTACAGTGTGGGTGTACATCTGTGCCTGCACAGTGAGGTACTCTGTTTTGATCTGTATCTGTAGACTGAGGTACTGTGAGTGTGTACATCAGATACTTGACAGTGAGGTCCTGTGATTGTACATGTGAGTCTGTACAGTGAGGCTCTGTGTGTGTACATCTGAGCGTTTACAGTGAGGTACTCTGGGTGAATGCATCTTTTTCTGGAGAGTGAGGGATGTGGGTGCATATATTTGTTTATGGACAGTGAGGTATTCTGAGTGTGTACATCTCTGACTGCACAGTGAGATGCTGTGGCTTCACACATCTGTGCAGTGAGTTGCTCTGTATACTTTTGTGTCTGTACTGTGAGCTGTTGTGTGCATATACACATGAGTCTGTAGATTGAAATACTGTGGGTGTATATGCATCTGTGCCTGGACAGTGAGGTACTGTGTGTGTATGCATCTGTGTGTGAACAGTGAGGTACTTCCGGTGAATACTTCAGAATCCTTCCAGCGAGGTCTGTGTGTGTATGCATCAGTGTTTGTACACATTTGTGTCTGCATAGTGAGGTAGAGTGTGTGTATACATCTGTGCGTGTACAGTGAGGTGCTGTGTGCGTACATTTGTGGCAGTGCAGTGAAGCACTGTGGCTGTATACATGAGGGGTCATGGAATTACTGGTAGGGTAACAGAATGATTGGAGCATTGGCTGGTTGGCAGAAAACAGAGGGTAGGAATAAAAGGATGCTGCTCTGGTTGGCTGTCGGTTACTACTGATGTTCCACTGGGGTTGGTGTTGGGACGGCTTCTTTTTACCCTGTACATCAACAACTTGGATGATGGAATAAGTGGTTTTGAGGCTAAGTTTGCAGACGACACCAAGATAGGTGAAGGAGTTGAGAACATTGAGAAGACAAGAAGGTTGCAGGGTGACTGAGATAGTTTAGAAGATTGGGCTGGGAAATGGCAGATGAGATTCAATATTGAGAAATGTGCAGTCGTACACGTTGGGAACAGAAACAGTATTACCTAGAAGGGGAGAGAATTCAAAGTACTGAAGTGCAAGGGACCTGGGAGTACTTGTACAGGATACCCTAAAGGTTAGCCATCAGGTCGGATCGGCGGTCAGGAAAGTGAATGTTATGTTGGCATTCATTTTGAGAGGTATAGTGTTTAAAAGTAAGGAAGTATTGATGAAGCTCTATGGGGCACTGGTGAGGCCTCATTTGGAATACTGTGTGCAGTTCTGGGCCCCATATCTTAGGAAGGATGTGCTGCTGATGGAGAGTGTTCAGAGGAGATTCACGAGGATGGTTTCCGGAATGAAAGGGCTGACATATGATGAGCGTCTGTCGGCCCTTGGACTGTTCTCACTGGAGTACAGAGGATTGAGAAGGGATCTCATTGAAACATTTTAAATGTTGAAAGAAATAGACAGAGTTGATACAGCCAAGCTGTTTCCCTTGGTGGGTCAGTCCAGGACCAGAGGGCACAGTCTTAGAAGTAGAGGGTACAGGTTTAGAACAGAGACAAGGAGAAATTTTGGCAGCCAGAGCGTAGTAAGTTTATGGAATTCCTTGCCACGTACAGCAGTGGAGGCCAGATTATTGGGGGCATTTAAAGAGGAGATAGACAGATATCTAGTTAGTCAAAGTATCGAGGGTTATGGGGAGAAGGCAGGAAATTGGGGTTATTTCTTTTTCTCTTCTTCATCCCCCCCACTTCTCCCTTCTCATTTCCATGGAGCAGTCTCAATGGGCCAAATGGACTACTTCTGCTCCCTTATCTTGTGATCTTGTGATCTCTGTCTGTGCACAGTGAGGGACTGTGTGTGTGTGTTCATCTGTCTGGACAGTAAGGTTCTCTGGGTGTCTCCATCTGTGTCTGGACAGTGAGTCACCGTGTGTTTACACCTGTGCCTGTATAGTGAGGTTCTGTGATCCTGCACCTGTATCTGGACAGTGAGGAACTGTGTGTGTATACATCCGCGTCCATGCCATGAGCTATTGTACATGCATCCATCTGTGTCCAGACATTGATGTACTGTGAGTATCAACATGTGACCTTACGGTGTGGTATTTTCTGTGTGCATACATCTGTAGCTGTACAGTGAGCAGCTGTGTGTGTATATGTGTGTCTTAGAGAGAGGTACTTTGTGTGTGTATATATCTGTGTCAGGACAGGGACGTACTGTGAGAATGTTTTTCTGGGTCTGTACAATGACAGATTGATGGTGTTTCCATCTGTGTCTAGACAGTGAGTTACTCTGGTTTTGTACCTTTGTGTCCGTTCAGTGTGATACTGTGTGTGTACATATGTGTCTGTACAATGAAGTCCTGT
Organism: Rhina ancylostomus; assembly: GCA_030265395.1. Lineage (NCBI taxonomy): Eukaryota > Metazoa > Chordata > Chondrichthyes > Rhinopristiformes > Rhinidae > Rhina > Rhina ancylostomus. The sequence goes on from JARFYF010000046.1 coordinate 411,426, forward strand.
GCCTCTATACATCTGTGTCTTTGCAGTGAATTACCATGTGAGTACACATCTGTGTCTGCACAGTGAGGTCTTCTGGGTGTATACATGTGTCTCAGAAAATTGTGGTACTGTGAGTGTGTACATCTGTGTGTGTACAATGAGGTACTGTGTGTGTAGACATCTGTCCATGTACAGTGAGTTACTTCTGTGAGTCATATCTGTGTCTGGACAATAAGGAACTGTGGATGCATGTGTCTGTGCAGTGAGATGCTGTGTGTGTAAGTATCTGTGTCTGTACTGTGAGTTAATATGTGTGTACTCATCTGTGTGTTGACAGTGAGGTTCTCTGGGTGTGTACACCTATGGACTTGCAGTGAGGTACTGTGGTGTGTACATCTGTGTCCTTAAAGTGAAGAATTATTTTAATATTGTCATGTGTACCAAACCTTGTTTTGCATTCTGTTCACAAAGATCAATTCATTGCACAGTGCATTTAGGTAGTACAGGCTGAAATAATAGCAGAATACAGAGTAAGGTGTCAGAGCTACAGGGAAGTTCACTGCAGGTAGACAATAAGGTGCAAGGTCACAACAAGGTAATGTGTGAGATCAAGTGTCCATGTCATTGTATAACAGAACCATTCAACAGTATTATCATAGTGGGATAGAAGCTGTCATTGAGCCTGGTGATACGTGCCCTCAGGCTCCTGTATTTTCTGTCGGATGGGAGAAGGGAGAAGTCAGATTGTCCTGGGTGGGTGGGGTCTTTGATTATGCTGGCTGTTTCACCAAGGTAGAGAGATGTATAGAAAGAGTCCATGGAGGGGAGGCTGGTGTCCGTGATGTGCTGGGCTGCATCCACAACGCTCTGCATTTTCTTGTGATCCTGTGCAGAGCTGATGCCATACCGAGTCGTGATGCATCCAGATAGAATGCTTTCTCCGGTGCATTGATAAAAGTTGGTGAGAGTCAACGGTGACATGTCAAATTTCATTAGCGTCCTGAGGAAGTTGAGGTGCTGGTGAGCTTTCTTGGGTATGGTATCTGTGTGGTTGGACCAGCACAGGCTATTGGTGATGTTTACTCCCAGGAACTTGAAGCTTTCAACCCTCTTGACCTCAACGCCATTGATGTCGACAGGTGCATGTGCACCCCCCTGAGATACTGTGTGTGTATATATCTGTGTCTGTACAATGATGTACTGTGTGTATATACATCAGTGTCTGCACATTGAGGCACTGTCAATACAGACCTGTGTCTGTACAGTGAGGTACTCTGGGTGTACACATCTGTCACTGGACAGTGAGGTACTGTGAGTGTGTACATCTAAGAATGTACAGTCCATCAGTGTATGGATGGTGAGGTACTGTGTGTGTAAACATCTGACCACAGTGTAGCACTGTGTTTATTTGCATCTGTCTGTAGAGTGAGATGCTATGTGTGTGTGCATCCATGTCTGTACAGTGAGGTACTCTGGGTGTTTCCATATGTGTTCTTGCAGTGAGTTACTGTGTGTGTCTACATCTGTGTCTGTCCAGTGAGGTGCTGTGGGTGAAAAGATTTGTATCCCTGCAGTATTTTGCAGGTGCACACAGCTGTTTCATTGCAGTGAAGTTCTGTGTGTGCCTAGAAATGTGTTCTTACATTGACATCCAGTGTGTGTACAGAGCTGTGTCCTACAGGGTGTTACAGGGGGTAAATAGAAATGTACCCTCACAATGATGTACCCTGGGCTTACAGAGCTGTGGCCATACAGTGAGTGAATGTGGGTGTATCGAGTTTGTTCTTGCCATGAGTGAATGTGCCTGGACACAACTGTGACCTTACAGTGAGGTGATGTGTGTGTATTCAGCTTCATCCTGAAGTCAGTTACTTCAGGTGCATATTTATTCGAACATACATGACAATTTTTATTGTAAGTGTGGTAACGCTTTGCAGCACCAGTGACCCAGGTTCAATTCCGGCCGCTGTCCGTAAGGAGTTTGTATGTTCCCCCTGTGACTGCGTGGGTTTTCTCTGGGTGCTCCAGTTTCCTCCTACATTCCAAAGACGTATGGCTTAGGATGTTGTGGGCATTCCATGTTGGTGCCAGAAGTGTGGTGACACTTGTGGGCTGCTCCCAGCACACTCTATGCAAAGGTGCATTTCACTGTGTGTTTCAATGTCCATGTGACCAATAAAGAAATCGTATGAAACATCCATTTTTCTGTAGAAGGCTTCAGTGCTTGGCACCATCAGTAGTTGTGCCTGTCTGTTACAGTGCTGAAAAATATTAACCTGTTGAAAATTATCTCTGATTTATTTTTCAGTGTTGTACATCTCTCTGGGAACAAAAGACAATAACAGCTACCCATTCCTGAAGGTCTGCATAACAACAATGAAAATACATTCACTGATGACACAGCTGCAGAAACCTAGGTTGGCTTTGCATTTCCTTCTTTTAAAGCAAATAATGTTACACACTGTGCTTTTGATACAAAGTGTAAACCACATGCGGCAATGACATCACTGTGACACCAGGGTAGGAGAGGGGTATGAATGTACAAGAGACTGATGGAGCTGTGGCCAAGCACAACCTCACCAAGGACAGGAATAAACTGATGGCCTCCACCTGACCAGTGGTCTATAAACCGTACCAGTGGTGGTGAAACCGGACACAATACACCAGACCCCTTTGTCTCCTTTCTTACTGTGGGGGAAGAGGCAGGTGTCCTTGCAATGAAGAGCTCACTAAGGAGAGAATTGTGTCCTTGCAGTGGCTTACTATGGGCGGATAGATGTGTGTTCCTTACAGTGAGCAGTATTGATTGTTATGTTATGTTACAGTATAGTATGCAGGCCTGCACAAGTCTTTCTGTTAACTATGCAGTGTGGGCAAGTTATGGTATGTCCCCTCACAGTACAATGTTGGGGGTTTATTGGTCTGTCTCCTTAGAGTACAGTGATGGGCTGTACTGGTCCATTCCATTACAGTACAGAGTTGGAGGTGTACTTTTCTGTCCACTTACAGTACAGCATAGGGGTATACTTGCTTGTCACCTTACAGTTCAGTGTTGGGGTATACTGGTCTGTCACATTGGAGTGGAGTGTTGGGGACTTAACAGTCTATCCACTTACAATAGTGTTGGGGATGCAGAGGTCTGTCCTTTGCAGTACAATGCTGGGAGTGCACTTATCTGGCCCTTACTGTAAGGTGCTGGGAGTGGACTTGTTTGTCCCCTTACAGTCTCTAAAAGTGTAGTGTTCTGAATGCAGAGGTCAGTCCTGTTGCAGTACAGTGTTGGGGGTGCACTGATCAGTACCCTTGCAATACTGTGCTGGGAGCTTACTGTTCTGTTATCTGACAGCACAGTGTTGGGGATGTCCTGTTCCCTGGCCTGACAGCACAGTGTTGGGGATGTCCTGTTCTCTGGCCTGACAGCACAGTGTTGGGGATGTCCTGTTCTCTGGCCTGACAGCACAGTGTTGGGGGAGTACTGGTCTGTCAAGATTTCAATATTTGAGTTTTCTTTATTTGTCATTGTTCTGTTGCTGGACAACACAATGACACTCCCTTGCCTAATAAAAAAACAGATAGTAAATTGATAAGAGCAATTATGACTATAAAATAAAGCAAAAATACTTAAACAAATATAAGGTACATAAAAAAATATAAGAGGCAGTGTGCAAATGAGCCATGATCATAATAGTAATGATAATCAACAGCATATCACTATCATTACAGTTAAATTGTTCAACAATTTAACAGCTTTGCAGAAAATAAACTGTGTTTCAGTATTTTGGTGTGTGCATGTCCTGTATCACCTGCTAGAGGGGAGTAGTTTAAATAGGTGGTGAGCAGGGTGAGCTGGTTCTCCGATGATGTTGAAGCCCTGCTCCGACATCGGGCCTGATGGATATCCTCCATCATTGATAACTGCGTCCCAATGATGTTTTGGGCCATCTTGATGACCCTCTGCAGAGCCTTCTGCTCCTTCTTGGTGCAGCTGGCATACCAAGCAGTAATGCTGTATGTCAGGATGCTCTCCACAGCACACTGATAGAAGTTCAACAGAATGTTCTGAGACATTCTGGCTCTCCTCAATTTCCTCAAAAACAAACAGGCCCAACTTCTCCATGACAACCAAGATTCCCATCTAAGCCAGTTCCTTTTGCCTGCATTTGGTCCATCTCTCTAAACCTTTCCTGTCGATGTACCTGTCCAACTACTTTTTAAATGATGTTAATGCGCCGGCCTCAACCATTTCCACTGGCAGCACATTCCATATACTGATCATCCTCTGGGTGAAAAGGTTGCCCCTTAGGTTCCTTTACATCTTTCCCCTCTCACCTTAAACCTATGCCCTCTAGTTCTTGATTCCCAAACCCTGGGAAAGAGACTTGTGCACATCAATCTTATCTATGCCCCTCATGACTTTATACACTTCCATCAGATCCTTCTCCAATCCTCCAATGCAAAACATCCCAACCTGCTCAACCTCTCTCCTTAAATCAGTCCCTCAGCAACATCCTTGTGAATCTCAGCTGCACTTTTTCGAGCTTAATGACATTCTTTCCAAAACTGAACACAATATTCCAAATACAGCCTCAAAGTCTTGTACAACAGCAACATAACATCTCAACCTATACTCAGCACCCTGACTGATGAAGGCCAGCATGTCAAAAGCCTTCTTCACCACCTGTCTACCTGTGATGCCACTTTCAGGGAATCATGTACTTGCACTCCTAGGTCCCTCTGTTCTACAACACTCCCAGGGCCCTACTGTTCACTGTGAAAGTCTTACTCTCATGTCTTCCCCAAATGGAACACCTCACACTTATCCAAATTAAACTCCATTTGACATTCCATGGCCCACTTACCAAGTTGATGAAGATCCCTCTGTAAATCTTGATAACTATTTTCACTGTCAACGACACCACCTATTTTAGTGTCTTCTGCAAACTTAACAACCATGTCTTGTATATTCTCATCCAAATCACTGATATAGATAACAAATAGTAATGGGCCCAGCACCGAGCCCTGCAGAAAGCCTTCAGTCAGAAAAACAACCTTTCCACCATCACCCTCTGCTTCCTACCATCAAGCCAATTCTGTATCCAATTAGGAGACACACGAGACTGCACATGCTGTAATCTGGAGCAACACACAAAGTGCTGGAGGAACTCAGGGGGTCAGGCAGTATCTATGGAGGGAAATGGACAGTTGATGTTTTGGGTCAAGACCTTTCGTCCAGCTGAAGGTTGCCTGCACCTGTCATATGCTTCGTTTTGTTTTTAAACCTGATCAAAACTTCAATAACCTTTGTCATTCCAAGTTACCTAATCTTGTCATCTTTTCCTTTCATGTTATCACAACATGCTGTTCCTGATCTAACACTCTTTTAAATGACTCCAATTTGTCAGATGTTGTTTTACTGCAAGCATCTGTACCCAATCTACTTTCACCAGGTACTCTCTTGTGCTTTCGAAATCACCCTTTTGTCAATTTAAGACTGTGACTGTTTGTAAAGTGTTCACCCATTGGCATTTCCACCACCTGCCCAGTTTCATTTCTTTCAGGACTTTGCCCCTCATTCTTCAATGAATAATCTTACAGAAGTGTTTAAAATCACGAGGGGCATAGACAGGCTGAATGCACACAGTCTTTTTCCCAGTGTTGGGGCATCAAGAACTAGTGGGCATAAGTTTAGGGTGAGGGATTTAATAGGACCCAAGCGGGCAACTTTTTCTACCCAGAGACCTGGATTACCTACACCAAATATCCCATGACACCCGCAAATAGCCCAGCGTTGAGGCCCTAATTTATCTCTGGCAGCCACATTCCCTCGGCTAGGCTTTCACATGCGCGACACAAGACTCCCAAAACAGATACCCTGTACAGAGCTGTCATGGGAAGAGGTCACAAAGCAGCGGCGGGAAAGATTTAAGGACATATTCAAAGCCTCATTATAGAAGGGGAACATCCTCACTGCCTTCTGTGAATTCCTGGCCCATCACCACTTGAAAATGGAAAAAGAGTTATTGAGAGCCCACGGAGGCCTCGCGATGCAAGGAGCCCCGTCCTGCCCCATCTGAAGGTGGCTCCGTGGTTCCCTGTAAGCACTGGGGTGGCAGCAGCTCGTCCTCCAGCGCCCGGCACTGCCTGAGCAGCAGGGCAGGGCTGCCTGAGGGTCTCGGACCAGCAACTGTCACCCACACCTTTCTCAGTGATCTGTTCTCGCCTCAGCAGCGGCCCAAGGCTACACTCACCAACAGTTCAGCTTTCTGACAGTATCCAGGTCCGAGGCCTTCGCCCGCGACAGCACCAGGTTCCTGCTCAGAGACATAGCGGCTGGAACCCGTGGGGCCGGACCGGCTGTGGCCATGGCAACGGCGGCGGGCGCAGTCGGGGAAGACGTTCAGCGCGGACCGGCTGTGGCCATGGCAACGGCGGCGGGCGCAGTCGGGGAAGACATTCAGCGCGGACCGGCTGTGGCCATGGCAACGGCGGCGCCTGCAAACTTACAAGATTTCTTGTCATCCAAGGTGCTTCAACCTTGCCATCCCTACAGGATCATGCTAGTCCCGAACCCAGCCTGCTGACCTTCCACATGTCGGATGTGGATTCATGGAGTTATACGGCGCAGAACAGGCCCTGCAAGCACAACTCGTTCATGCTGACCAAGGTGCCTTCCTGAGACTCCTGACCAACCTATGCCATTGACCTGCATTTGGCCCATATTTATTTAAACCTTTCTTATTCATGTACCTGCCCAAATGTCTTTTTAGCATAGAACATTACAGCACAGTACAGGCCCTTTGGCCCATGGTGTTGTGCCCACATTTTATCCTGCATCTAACCCTTCCCTCCCACATTGCACTCCATTTTTCTGTCATTCAAGTGGCTACTGAACACAATACTCCAAGTGTGGTCCAACCACAGTTCTATAGAGCTGCAGCATTTCCTTGCAGCTCTTGAAC
>JARFYF010000046.1:466228-481767 GCA_030265395.1 Rhina ancylostomus
TGGTTGAGGGGACATACAGCCGGAGAGGGTGGGGGAGGCAGGCACTCTCACAGCATTTAAGAAATATCTGGTTGGGCCTTAGAATCGCCAAGATATAGAAGTCTACAGATGGTGCTGGGAATTGTTAATAGTGTCGATGGGTCCCTGTTGGTCGGCATGGACACGGTGGGCTGAAGGGCCAGTTTCCATCCTGTACAACTCCAAATGATTCGGGTGTTATCTTTTTAATGAATAAATTGCCTGATCGGGATGAAATATTGGAATTGGTTTATTATTGTCACATGTACCGACATACAGGGAATGATTTTGTTTGTGTGCCACACAGACACACAATTCCACGCATAAGCACATCAAGGTAGTAAAAAGGAAAGCAGAATGCAGAGAGTTATAGTCACAGAGAAAGTGCAGCGCAGGGAGACAAATAAAGTGCAAGGGCCACAGTGAGGAAGACTGGGAGATCAGAAGTTCATGTTCAAGTGCATTAGAGGTCCGTTCAAGAGTCTGACAACAGTGGGATGGAAGCTGTCCTTGTGTCTCTCAAGCTTTTGTACCTTCTGCCCAACGGAAGGGGGAGTACAGAGAATGACCGGGGTGAGAGGGGTCCTTGATTCTGTTGGCTGTTTCCTCAAGGCAGTGGGAAGTGTAGATAGAAACAATGGAGGGGATGCTGGTTTGTTGGATGGACTGGGCTGTGTTCAGAACTCTCTGAAATTCCTTGCGGTCATGGGCAGGGCAGATACCGTACCGAGATGCATCCAGAGAGTTTGTTCAAGGCACAAATTTTGGAGGCTCTGACAGTCATTTTCGAATCATCCCAGGCCATTGCGGGTTTCAGGAGAATGGAGAACTGCTTCCATCGTTTCAATAGGGAGGATGAAGCGGCTAGCTACACTGAATAAAGACACGGGACACTTGTTTGGAGTCCAAGAGTCGAATGAACGACTGGGGTGCGCTGCCGCTTTAATAAACACCGTTCCCGCGCTGACGTCACGCGCAGGTCACGTGACCTTCCCGAGCGCGGGCTCCACTCGCCCACAAAACAGGAGAGTTCCGCACCATCTTGTGCCGGGGCCTCCGACGACACTCGCGATCCTGGGAGCCGGTTCCTGAAACGTAAGTCGCCACAAGGAAGTGTTAAGCCATGTAATTTCGGAGCAGTTAGTCTAAATTCAGTGATGTGACGATTGTGCCTCAGTACCTTCTCCAGTTCTGAAAAAACACATTCAAACCAGTAACAAGGGAATTAACTCAGTGAAAAGTTCACAGTGGAAGATAACGTTGTTGCTCTGGATTCTTTCCACAGAGGTAGAGTCTCTGGTACGATACAAACTAAAGTATGTTGCAATAACACAGTGCAGTTAATCACCTGATGGAATTCTTCATGGGGTAACTGTCTGTCAACTCAATGTCAAAGCAATAAATGTCTCACTGAATACTGTCAAGTACAATGTTTATCTATGATTTCCACTGTTTTATTTCTTTGTCATACAGAGCACAAACTACACACCACACCCACCCACACACATCACTCTCACACCACCCATACACCACAAAAATCCTCATGCCATTACCACACCACACAAACACACAGAGATAAAAACACCACAAAACACATGCACACCGATCTTATTCTCACAGCACACACTCTCACTGACACCACTCACAGCACAAACATGCTCATGCTATTATCACATGACAGAAACAAAACACACACACCTATTCTCACACCACACACACACGTACACACACAATCACTAAAACACACACACATACACACACAATCACTAACACACACACACACCACACACACAATCACTAACACACACACATACACACACACAATCACTAACACACACACATACACAATCACTAACATACACATACACACAATCACTAACACACACATACACACACAATCACTAACACACACATACACACACACAATCACTAACACACACCCAATCACTAACACACACATACGCACACAATCACTAACACACACACAATCACTAACACACACACATACACACACAATCACTAACACACACACATACACACATACACACACAATCACTAACACACACATACACACAGAATCACTAACACACACTCACTCCCTCTGACTTCCTCTATTGCAGTTAACTTGGCCGTGATTGGGGTAATGTTCCGCAGACGATGTGGTCTCTCCAGATGTATCACTGTCTACCTGCTGTCGATGGCGGTGACGGATCTCCTGGCCATTATCTCGGGCGTGATATTCATCCGGATTGTTCCCATGACTTTCCCGACCAGTTTCTTGACATTCGCTCCAGCCTGCAATGTGAATGTTACGGTAGCTCATGCCGTAAGAGACTGCTCCGTCTGGGTGACGGTGATGTTCACCTTTGATCGCTTTGTGGCTATTTGCTGTCAAAATCTGAAAACAAAATATTGCACGGAGCGAACAGCGGTTGTGGTGATCGGAACCGTTACTGTCCTGAGCTGTGTTAAAAATGTATTTCGATACTTTGTGTATGAACCTCCACATAAAACTGAACCCACACCGTGCAAAGTTAAGCCAGAATTTTATACCTCGCCTGCCTGGATTGCATATGACTGGATCGATAGCATTTTAACCCCTTGTCTGCCATTCATTCTAATTTTGCTGCTCAATTTCCTCACCGTCAGCCATATTTTAAGGGCCATTAGAATCCGCAGGAGACTCCAGGGCAGTGGGACCAGTGAAAGACAGAGCGACCCGGAGACGGACAGTCGCAGGAAGTCTATCGTCCTGCTCCTAAGTATCTCGGGTATCTTCATCCTCTTGTGGCTCCCGGTACTGATATCTTTCATCTACATTCGCATTGCCGACATCACCTACTTTTCAGGTTCCAATTTCAGTAATGCTATTTTCCCTCTGGAAGAAAGTGGGTACATGCTTCAGTTCTTGTGTTCCTGTGTGAACCCATTTATTTATGCAGGGACACAGAGTAAGATCAGAGGTGAGATAAAGCTGGGGCTGAAATATCCACTGACTCTCATTAATAAATTACTAAAATAAACAATTTTTATTCTTTGGGAATGGTTTATGTTGCAAACCACCCTCATTTTGTTCTCTAACATCTCACCTGCTCAGTCCTATATTTATAGAGTTATACAGCACAGAAACAGGCCCTTCGGTCCAACTCATCCCTGCCGACTGTGTTGCTTCACTGACCCCATCCCATATGCTTGCCTTTGGGCCATCGCCCTCTCAACTTTTCCTATCCATGTATTTGTCCAAATGTCTTTTAAACATTGAAATTGTTCCCACCTCTACCACTTCCTCTGGCAGCTCGTTCCATACACTCACCGCCCTCTCTCCTCGTTCTTGCGTCCACTCTGCATTGGAATGGCACCATGCTTCCTCCTGATTCATGTTGGGTAATTATGTCACAGACTTACACAGCTCCGAACCAGGCCCTTCGGCCCACCAACTCAATGCTCACCATCAAGCTCCCATTTACACTCATCCCTATTTTATTCTCCCCACATTCCCATCCTCTCCCCCTAGATTTTACCACTCACTGACACACTACAGGAAATTTTCCACAGCCAATTAACCTCCAAACCTTCATGTTTTTGTGATGTTGGAGGAAACCCATGTGGTCACAGGGAGAACGTGCAAACTCCACACAGAGAGCACTGGAGGTCAGGATCGAACTTGGGTCTGTGGAACCATGAGGCTGCAGCACCAACTGCTGTCCCACTGTGCCGCCCACTACCAACAAGCTCGATGAATTAGGGGCTGGTCTAACCTCGACATTACAGAGGTCTGGCCGCAAGGAAGGGATCTGAATGTCCAAGGGTATCTATTAGTGTTACAGAGCGGTTGGCAGATTCACCAACAGGAAGGAGCAGGGTTAGTCTGATAACAGTGGAATTCGGACACCTGGAGGAAGGAATATAAAGTGGAATCATCAACAGAAAAAATCTGTCAGTCCCCTGATGGAAAGATCAAGAAGAACTTAAGGGATGAAAATTAGGGTAAAACAATCATCATGGGCTCATCGTCGACTGTCCATTTCCCTACACAGATGCTGCTCGACCCTCAGAATTCTTCCAGCAGTTTGTGTATTGCTCCATATTCCAGCATCTGCAGTCTCTTGTGTCCCCTGTGTTAAATTCTCGTTGGCTGGGAAATTAATTTGGCAGATGTATCCTTGAGGATGTAAATTCATTGGATGCCGGCGAGACGGGTTCCTTGAACATTATGCTGGTGGTGCAATCGGGGGCAGGATACTTAAAGGCAAACAAAACACAAAATAAAGAAACTGTGGATTCTACAAATCTGAAACACAAGCAGAAAATGCTGGAAGCACTCAGGTCAGACTGTGAGAATTAAAAGAGTTACCGTTTTCCTTCAAAGGTCTTTTTGTCAGAATTTTGGAACGGTGGGGAGGGGTGCTTGACTCCATCCCACTGCAACCAATCCCCGCCAATCTTGCCCCCACTACTGTAGGCAATTCAAGAGTTACAGAGGGTTATGGGCCAAACGCCAATTAATGGGATGCTTAGATGAGTTGGCATGGAAGAGTTGGGCTGAAGGGCCTGTTTCCATGACCTATGCCTCATTGTCTCCTCTCCTGACAATCAAGAAGTTAAAAAGGCAAGGCGATAAGTTAAAGGAGACCTCAGGAGCAGACGGTATCCCTTCAGAAAAAATATTCCTCATCTGGCTCTGGGTTTTTCATGTTTTAATATCTCAGTGCAATTCATTACAACCTTCGATATGAAACTTTAATTCTCTTCAATAAAATGCATGTGCCACATTGATGGGGAGCCCTCCTGTGACAGATAAATCAGTCCCCTCCGTACCTGACCTGGCATGCTGATCAAAGTGATATTGTGATACTGTCCTTCAACTGAAACAGTATTACTGCTCGCTTGAATCTACATAACTTACAATATGACATACAACAAATCCATTGATGATGAGTTATCCCTGACAATAAGCTTTATTTTTGAAGGTCAATGCCAGGAAGGGAAGCCAGTTTATACATTGAGAACAAACTTTGCCAGTGAGGAGGTGGGACACTCTCATTGTCCCCACGGAAGTATTTAGGATGTCTCAAAGGAAATTTCCAATAACCTGATCAGAGCATTGTTTCACATAAAGATAGTATTTCATTTTGAAGAAATCCAATATGATTGTGAACTGTCTCACATTTTGATTCACTTCATGATACGTTGTCCAAATAGCGGATATTGCATCTTGAAGCAGAGTGATATTTTTATTTCCACATCTTAGAATTAAAATGTGATTCATGACAACCCTTGGAATTAGAGTTTGATCCATTTCAGCAAAGTTACATTTTGCAAGTTGAGAGGATACATAATCAGATTACTAAATTTAATTAAGATAACTGCAAGGTGTTGCAGTTTGGTAAAAGTGAACCAGAGCAGGATTCACACAGTAAATGGTAGGCCGATGGCTAGTGTTGTAGAAAAGAGAGTCCCAGGGGACAAGTACATAGTTCTTTGAAATTGACGACACGGGTAGATAGGGTGGTGAAGAAGGCGTTTGGCACACTTGCCTTCATCGGTCAGGATACTGAGTTGGGATGTTATGTTGCAGCTGCACAATATGTTGGTAATGCCAGAGATTGCAGATGATGAAATCTGTAGCTACAAAGAATATGCTGGAGAAAGTCCGCTGGTCAGATAACATCTGTGGAGTGAAGTGTGCAGTTGAAGTTTCGGGTCGGGATCGGGTCACATTTGGAGTCCTGCGGACAGTTCTGATCGACCTGTTATAGGAAGATTGTCATTAAACTGGGAAGGTTACAAAAAAGATTAATGAGGATGTTGCCGGGACTGGAGGGTTTGAGTTGCAAAGGGAGGATTGAGAGGCTCGGACTTTCTTTCCTGGAGCAGAGGTCGATGAGGGGTGACTTTATGGAGGTTTATAAAATCATGAGGAGCAAGATACGGTGAAAAGCAGATGGCCCAGAGCAGAGAGAAGAGCCAGAGAATTTTCATCTGCAGTGGCGGTCGGTAAATTGAAGCGGACCTGGGTCATCTCTGAGGCAGGAGTCGGTTTGTGGTGCAAACAACCTCCAGAATCATTGCGTTATGGTTGATGTAAGAGCTACCGGACTAGTTAGAGGCAGGTCACCACGCTCTTCTTGGGCACTGGTATAATTGGTAATTATTTGAAGCAGATGGGAACCTCAGGCCACAGAAGCGAGAGGCTGAATATGTCCGTAAATGCTCCAGCCAGTCGGTCTGCACAGATCTCTGGTACTCGGCCGGGTACACCGCCTACACCGGACTCCTTTCTTGGATTCATCCTCTTGAAGGATGCCCGGACGTCGACCCCAGAGACTGAGGTTACAGGGTCATCCGGAGATGTCGGGGCTCGTGTGAGTGTCATATTTCTCCCTATCAAAGCAAGCATAACAGGCATTAATCTCATCCGGGACTGATGGGTTGGTGCCACTTATGCTGCCCGATCTCGCCTTGCAGGAAGTTATATTGTGCAAGCGCTGCCACAGCTGTCGAATATCCATCTGCAATTCCAGTTTAGTCGAAAATTGCCTCTTTGCCATTGCAAGGGCCAACCGGAGGTCGTACCTGGACATCTTATTTGACTCTGGATGGTCATCCCTAAACTCCATTGCGCCTGCGTGTACCTGTGCTTGTGCAGATGAATAAACTTGACTTTGACTTCGATTATTCCACAAATAAAATCCAAAGTGTCTGTTCATTTTTTAATTCCAAAAACATATTTTCCCAGATTGCTATGTTCAACAGACTAAAGCCAGGTTTCACAATTTCCATCCACGGTCCTTTAAGACGGACATTACTTTTCTTGGAAGAAATGGAAGCAGAGTTAAACATTATAGACGATTATTCATCAAAACAATTACTGGCATCTGTTGCTTTAAGTTCCTTGTTACAATTAGCAGAAAAAAACCAAATATGAAAACAATGCCTTTTCTTCTGGAGCTTGTTTGAACAGATTCAAACAAAATTTGACACCAAATTTACATTTAGGAGTTTAAAACGGGACCTGGTGTTTTTGAAAACAGCAGGACTTTATTGAAATAGCAGAACTGAGGATCCAATAAGTCAGTAAGTGTGGGATGTGTATTTGAACTGGAGATTTTGTGATTCTCTGTACTGGCTACAGAGAGGTGGTGAAAGTAGGTAGTAAGTCGTTTCAGGTAGACAGGGTGATGAAAAAGATCTTCAGCACGCTGGCCTTCATCAGTCAGCGCATTGAGTATTGGAGTTGGAACATTATGTTGCAGTTGTATAAGTTGGTGGTGAGGCCGCACGTGAAGTATTGTGTCCAGTTTTGGTCATCCTGTGTTAGGAAAGATGTGGTTAAACTGGAAAGAGTGCAGAAAAGATTTACGAGGATGTTACCAGAACGAGAGGGCCTAAATTATGGGGAGCGGTTGGCCAGGCTAGGTCTTTATTCCTTGGAGTACAGAAGAATGAGGGGCAACCTTATAGAAGTGTTTAAAATGATGAGAGATGGAAAATTATAAGGTGGATGGTTATTGTCTTTTCCCCAGGGTAGAGGCGATAGGTTTAGGATGAGAGGGGAAAGATTTAAAGGGGACCTGAGGGGCAACGTTTTCATGCAGATGGTGGTGAGTAGATGGAACGAGCTGCCAGAGGTTGAAGCAGGTACAATAGGATCATTTAAGAAGCACTTGGATAGGTACATGGGGGGTGGGGCTTAGCAGGACATGGGCCGAACGCAGGAAATTGGGACTGGCTGGGTCGGCACTGTGGTCGGCATGGACTGGTTGGGCCGAAGGACCTGTATCTGTGCTGTATATCTCTATGACTCTAAGTGAATTTATGGAGAGTGCAATGTGCAAGATCGGTCATTGAAGAATGCAGATGGACTGCACTTTAGATCAAATAAGTGATCACACGTTCATGGTGCAATAAGGCTTGATATCAAAAAATTTCCATATCAAATACCCCTCCTACTCTGACTGACCTAATGGATCCTCAGTTCCACCATTTCAATAAAGTACCACTGTTTTCAAACGCTCCATGTCCTGTTTTAAACTCCTAAATTTAAATTTGGTGTCAAATTTTGTGTGAACCTGTTCGTACAAGTGCCATTAGAAATGAAATTGCTTCCATTATAGTTGGGTATTTACCATCATAATGAGAAGAGATGATATAATCGGTGTCAAATCCAGATTAGAAGATCACAAGCAGACGAGAAGATTAGATTTAGAAAGAAGAAACTCTACCTCTATTTGTGATGCAAAATGCACTCTGAAAAATTAAATTTGAAAGGAATAAAATATTCAATTAAACTGGTACAACCAACAGGAGAAAACAATGAAAAGGTATTAATGATACTGGGAGAACAGCAAAGGGGTAAAAATATACACTGCACAGAAGGCAACACTAACAATAAACACAGTGGTGATGCAACATTTCACAATATTTTCCAAATTGATATTTAACACCAATACTTTACCAGGAAGGCCGATAACTGCAATGATAGAATAGCAAATGGCCAATCCCAAGATTTGTGCAACTTCGTGCATTGCTGTTGAAAGCTTCAAGCACACAATATACTACATTTACATTCTGGTATATTTATACCCGGCATCAGTCACCAGGTTGGATATTGGGAAGACATCTTTGTTTTTTCCTGCTAATTGAAACAGGGAACTTAAAGCAGCTGATTCCAGTAATTATTTTGATGAATAATCGCATATAATGTGTAATTCTGCTTCCATGTCTTCAAAGAAAAGTAAGAAAAGTCTTAAAGAGTGAATGTAATTTGTGAAAACTGGCTTTAGCCTGTTGAACACAGCAGTCTGTAAAAAGATGTTTTTGGCATTAACAAACGAACAGACACATTGTGTTTTATTTCTGGAATGGTCACAGTAAAGTCGAGTTTATTGTCATTAGCACAAGCACATGTACACAGAGGTGCAATGAAAAACTAACTTACAGCAGCATCACAAGCACAGAGCATCACAATGCAAACTGATAAATGTGGTCACAGTGTTGGAAAATTCTGGTGATGAGGGTCGTGCCGGTTGAAGGGAAGTAGTTGTTCTTGAACCTGGTGATGTGGGACTTCAGTATTCTGAACCTCCTGCCGGATGGTATCTGAAAAAAAGATGGCATGGCCCGGATGGTGGGGATTTTTGATGATGGATTTTGCATTCTTGAGGCAGCACCTCCTGTAGATACTACCGGTGGTGGGGATGGATGTACCCGTGATGTATTGGGCAGAATCCACTCCTCTCTTCAGCTTCTTGTGTTCCTGCACATTCGAATTGCCGTTCAGACCATTATTCAACCTGTCAGAATACTTCCAACTGTACATTAGTCGATGTTTACTTGAGTGTTTGGTCACAAGTGGAACCTCCTTAACTGCCTTAGAAATTAAAGACACCGGTGCGCATTCCTTGTGACTGCATCTATGTCCATGGCTCAGCACACATCATCCAATATGTTAATGCCCAGGAATTTAAAGATGCTGACTCTCTCCCCCAGTATAGACTGCCACATGTCATCCTCCTTCCCCTTCATGAAGTCTACAATCAGCTCTTTAGTTCTACTGGCGTTGAGTGAGAGGTTGTTGTTGTGGTACCACTCAACCAGGTGTCCAATATCGCTCCGGTAACCTGACTCATCACCACCTGTGATTCATCCAACCACAGTGACGGCAACAGCAAATTTGTAGATGGAATTGAGCTGTGCTCAGCCACACAGACATGTGTGCATAGAGAACATAGTAGGGGGGAAAACACACCACCTTGAGGTGCATATGTGTTGATGGTCAGTGCGGAGGAGATGTTGTTACCAATCCTCACTGACTGAGTTCTGCCGATCAGAAGGCTGAGTATCCAGTTGCAGATGTTGCTGCAAGCAAATTTTTCATTGCACATCTGCAGCAGGTATTTCTGCATATGACAATAAACTTGACCACCAACAGTTTGCTGAACATTAATATGACATAATGTCCTGCCCAACCTCATGCAACAAAGTGAACGTTTTGCAGGGTAATTTACAATGAAGGAGACTCAACTACTTCATGTTCCAGTGATTTCCTTTGACCACAGTGGAGAAGGCTGCAGACAGCACAATGTGTGGCGGTGCACTGGTTTCACCACACACAGAATTAACTCTTGAAGTTGCCGTCAGTTTCATGGTGAATGAAAGTCAGCACCAACAGTTCTGCCATCTTAGAATTGGAAAATCTCGACCTGCAACACCCACTACCTGTTGTTTCTCCACATTCCCTGACAGTAGATTAATCATCCTTTAACTTTATAGCAGATACCATTTCTCTTCGTGATCAACGTTCTTTATTAAAAAAACTGAATTTCCTTCATTTATCAGTTAACCAAGGACACAATAAAGATTATTTGAATCCTTCACCTGCTTCCTCTGTTGTGTCTAATTCTGTGCAATCACACTTCTTGGTCATCTGATGCTTCATCTTTAACCCTCTAATATCCATTTTTACAAAATTAAAATCGTAAATGCTGATTCACGTTTTACCATGTTTCTTCTGACACTGAATCACTATCATAGTTAGCATCTTTCTCCCTACCTTTTTATTCTTCCTCAATTCAATATTGAAGCGCAGGGTCCGAAGGCCCCCATCTTCTTGGCATCCTCCAGACTAATGTGCAGTCATGAGCAAACAGGATTGAGGAGCTCAGAGCACGGTTGCTTTATCAGAGGGACATGAAGGACTGCTGTGTACTTTGTTTCGCAGAGACAAGGCTCACTCCCAATTCTCCTGACGCAGTATTCCAGCCCAAGGTTTTTAGATCCATTGCATGGACCAACAACAACATCGTGTAAGGGAAAATCTCAGCAGTGCCTGATTTATGATAGACTCATCGTGGTGCACGGACGTGGCGGTCTTGTCCCATTCATGCTCCCCGGACCTGGAACATCTGGCAACGAAGTACTGACCGTTCCACATTCCGCGGGAGGTCTCCACCATCATCCTGACTGCAGTCTACATCTCACCTCAGGCAGACATCAAGCTGGCACATGAGGAACTGAGTGATGTAAACAACAAGAACGAAGAGGTGTACCCCGAGCCCTGTCACATCGTGGCAGTAGACTTCCATCAGGTGAGTCTGAAGAAGTCTCTGCCCAACTACTATCAACACATCATCTGCAATACTAGAGGACTCAACCCACTCGACTACTGCTATACCACTATTAAGAACGCCAACCGCTCCATCCCTCGCCCGCACTTTGGTAAATCCACCTGGCTGTGCTTCTTCTGCCTGCGTACCAACAGAGACTGTACGTCTCTGTCTGTACGCAGCACTGGTGAAGAGGACAATGAAGAGCTGGATGTCAGAGGCAGAGGAGCGAATTCTGGATTACTTCGAGTCGGTGGACTGGTTCAGGTTCGAGGATTCATCAACGAACATAAATGAATGTGCCACGGTCGTCACTGACTTCATGAGGACAAGGAGTGTGTACCCATAAAAACATTCCGAGTCTTCCCTCACCAGAAACCCTGGATGAATCGGAAAATTCGTAATCTGCTGAGGGCTAGAACTGTGGCATTTAGGGCTGGTGATCCGGTGTCATATAAGAAGTCCTGGTATGACATCCGGTCAGCCATTGCGAGCCCAAAGAGGCAATTTCGGATTAAACTGGAACGACAGATGGGCATTTGACAGCTGTGGCAGCAAAAGTGGCAATGACCCATCACTCCCGGATGAGCTCATTGCCTTTTACATAAGCTTTTACAGGGAGAACTATGACACACCCACATGCGTCTCCACATCTCCGTATGATCCTGTGAACTCAGTCTCTAAGGCCGACGTTCATACATCCTTCAAAAGAGTGAATCCAAAATATGCATCTGGTCCAGACAGCGTACCTGGCCGAGTACCAGAGATTGTGCAGACCAACTGGCTGGAGTGTTTACGGACATATTGAATCTCTGGCTTCTATGTTCTGGGGTTTCCATCTGCTTCGAAAAGTAATCTATTTTACCAGAACCCAAGCAGAGCGTGGTGACCTACCTCAATGACTACATTCCGTTTCGCGCACTTCAACTGTGATGAAGTGCTTCAAGAGGTTGGTCATGGCGCAATTCAAATCCTTCGTCAGCAATGACCTGGATCTGCTTCAATTTGCCGACCGCCAGAACAGATCTACAGGAAATGCGATTCCTCTGGCTCTTCATTCTGCCCTGGACCATCTGGACAAGAGGAACACATACGTCAGGTTGCTGTTCTTCGCCTGCAGCTCAGCTTTCAATACAATCATCCCATCCAAAATCATCAACAAGCTTTAAAACCTGGGCCGCTGTGCCTCCCTCTGCAACTGGATATTGGACTTTTACATCTGCAGACCTCAATCAGTGAGGATTGGTAACAACATCTCCTCCCCACTGACCATCAACACAGGTGCACTTCAAGGCTGTATGCTTATCTTCCTGGTCTGCTCTTTTCGCACATGACTGTATGGCTCAGCACAGTTCCATACACAAGTTCACCAACGACACCACTGTTGTTGAATGAATCACAGGTGGTGATGAGTCAGCTGACCGGGAGCGAGATAGGACACCTGGTTGAGTGGTGCTGCAACAACAACCTCTCACTCAACATCAGTAAAACTAAAGAGATGATTGTTGACTTCAGGAAGGGGAAGAAGGGTGAACATGCGCCAGTCTACACTGGGGGATTGGCCGTGGAGAGAGTCAGCATCTTTAATTTCCTGAGAGTTAACATATTGGATGACTTGTCCTGGGCCCTGCACATCGATGCAATTATAAGGAAAGCGCGACAGTGTCTTTACTTTCTTTGGTGGTGAAGGAGGTTCGGCTTGTCACTGAAAATTCAAATAAACTTCTTCATATGTACTGTTGAAAGTATCTTTACTGGATACATCATTGTCTGAACAGAAATTCGAATGTACAGCAGCGTAAGAATCTGCAGAGAGTAGAGGACTCTGCTCAATAGATCACGGGCACATCCCCCCCCATCATCGGTAGTATCTACAGGAGGCGCTGCCTCAAGAAGGCATCATCCATCTTCAAAGATCTCCAGCAGCCAGGCCATATCACATTCTTACAGCTACCATTGGACAGAAGATACAGAAGCCTGAAGTCCCACTTCACCAGGTTCAAGATCAGCTACTTCCCATCAACCATTCGATTCTTGAAGCAACCGACACAGCCCTCATCACTGGAATTGACCGCCACCGTGACACTTTCATCAATTTGCACCAAAATGGACCTTGTTTTTATTTGTTCTCATTATGTTGCTTCTTGCAATTTTTGTGTTTGATTTATGTTTTTCTTGTGAATGCTGCTTATCTGATGCGATGTTCCTGTGATGCTGCTGCAATTGAGTTACACAATCCACTTGACTATTACATTAAACTCAACCTTGCCTTTGACTTTGATCAATCCAGAAACTAAATCCAAAGTGCCATTTCATTTTTCAATGCCACCAACCAACATCGTTTTTTTGGTTACTGTGTTCAAAGGGACAAAGGAAACTTTCACCAATTACATCCACACTTCAAGAATTTTGTTATATTTCTTTGAATATAACAAGATAACAAGTCTCTGGCACTAGAACTGATACTGCTGCTCAGACGGGAAGGGTGGGAAAGAGACATGCAGTAGTGATAGGGGACTCGATAGTCAAGGAAACAGATACGAAGTTCTGTGGCAGTGAGCATGAGTCCCGGATGGTATGTTACCTCCCAGGTGCCAGGGTCCATAGAACCATAGAACCATAGAACAATACAGCACAATACAGGCCCTTCGGCCCACAGTGTTGTGCCACCCATCGAACCACACCTTACACTATCTAACCCTTTCCTCTTGCATATCCCTCTATCCCACATTCCTCCATATGCCTATCCAACGACCTCTTGAACCTGTCCAACGTATCTGCCTCCACCTGCACCCCAGGCAGCGTATTCCCTGCACCAACCACTCTCTGGGTGAAAAGCCTCCCACTGACATTCCCCTGAACTTCCCTCCCCCCCCATTACTTTAAAGCCATGGCCTCTTGTCTTGAGCATTGGTGCCCTGGGAAAGAGGCACTGGCTGTCTACTCTGTCTATCCTTCTCAATATTTTATACACCTCTATCATGTCTCCCTCATCCTCCTCCTCTCCAATGAGTAAAGCCCTCACACCTTCAGCCTCTCCATACGCTCTAGTCCAGGCAGCATCCTAGTAAATCTCCTCTGCGCCCTCTCCAATGCTTCCTGTAATGCGGCAACCAGAACTGAACACGGTACTCTAAGTGTGGTCTAACCAGAATTTTGTAAAGCTGCATCATCACTTTGCAGCTCTTAAACTCGATCCCACGACTTATGAAAGCTAACATCCCATAGGCCACCTTAACTGCCCTATCCACCCGTGAGGCAACTGTCAGTGATCTGTGGATATGAACCTCCAGATCCCTTTGCTCCTCTACATTGCCCAGTACCTTGCCATTTACCTCGTACTCTGCCCTGGAGTTTGCCCTTCCAAAGTGTACCACCTCAGAAATGTGACATTGTACTTATCTATATAATTCCCATTTACCAGCACTTGGTGCATAGTCTATAATGCTTTGGCAAATCAAGTGTTTGTTCAGATGCTTCTTAAATGTGGTGAGAGTTTCTGCCTCCACCTCCCCCTCTGGTAACACTTTCCAGATTGCAACCGGCCTCTGAGTGAAAAAATTCTTCCTCAGATCCCTCCTGAACCTCCCTCTGATCTGCTTCGGAAACTGGACAAGGATTTGGATGGAAAGACATAATCCTGCACACTTGCATATCCAAAATGAACTTCTGCAGAGTGATATCTGGACTGAAAGTGGGGGCTCACAGAACATATCCTAAAATATAGATCCCCAAAGTCATGCTTTCACCATTGTGACATCTACTGGCAGCACTAATGAGTGATTCTTTTGAGGAAAATAAAGCATCTAACATTTCCCTGCTTGATGTTCCCAGTGTTTACAATCCAGTGCATACTTTGTGGAGCTATTATGGACTTTGAATGTTCAGTGTTTGTTGTTGTTGACTGTTCAGTGCTGAACTTGGGTTATTGGCATTGCATCTCATGTACTGAAAGCGAGTATTTCAGGACTGAGGAAATAAGGTAAAGCATGATCTACCGAAGAGTCACTGGGGGTGGAAAAATAAATATCCTGCCTGAAATGCCTCATGTCCTGCTGGACGGGGCCAGAGATGATCAGGAGCAGCCACTCTTGTTCCTCTTCCAGTGATCAGTTTTCATCGGCGAGGTGCTCCCAGGAACTGAGCTCAGTGCTCTCCCCCATTTCAGTTCAGGCCAAGGCCGAATGTCATTGGGTAATGTGGACCTATGCATCTAGCACGTATGATGCTGGAACAAGAAATATTGGAAGGTTTTGTATATAGGCCCCCAAAGAGTATTTGTAATTGTTACGTAGCAGCAACAACAGAAACTCACCGAGACATGTATAAGTGTTAAAAACTACTTTACTAATAACTACTTATGATAATAGGTAAAATAAAAGTAAAAATGTTAGAAGTAAAAATGTTAAACCC
>JARFYF010000046.1:531680-542250 GCA_030265395.1 Rhina ancylostomus
GTGCAGATGTAGTTATCAGGGAGACTGGATGTCTCCCAGAACTCCCACATCTCACAAGCTGAACACACCACTGACCCTGGAGCCATTCTCCCTGCTCTGCACTGCAGGGAACACCAAATCAAAGAAAGAAAAACATCACCCCAGAACCTCACCGCTGCCTCCAATCACTTCCTCCGCCTCTGCACAGCAAAGCCTCAGCTCCCCACTCTAACACTAGCCTACTACCACAACGGCCGCTCTGCTTGACCCCAACATCCATCTATTACCTGCTGCCAATTAGCTAATTAACCAATCAATTTTCAACTAACAATTTGAACATGTCGCTCTTTTAGGTTCTTGCTGGTGAAACTGAATAGAAAGTCGCAACACTCACCTATTTTGAAAAGGAGTTTTTGTAGAAGAGAGAGAGACAGCGGGCCAGGGACATTGTTCCTTCAAATTGACAACACAGGTAGACAGGGTGGTGAAGAAAGCATTTGGCACACTTGCCTTCACCGGTCAGGATACTGAGTACAGGAGTTGGGACATAATGTCAGAGCTGTGTGAGACATTGGTAAGGCTTTGGTAAGTCCTTGGAGCACTACGTATAGTTCTGGTTGTCCTTCCACAAGATGGATGTCATTAAACATGAAAAGTTGTAAGAAGGATTTATGGAGATGTTTCCAGGACTGGAAGGTTTGAGTTATGTGAGGCTGGGTAGGCCAGGACTTTCTTTCCTGGAGCATAGGTAGCAGAGAAGTGACCTCATAAAGCTTTATAAAATCATGAGGACCTAGATAAGGTGAATAACAACAGTCTGTTCCCAGGGTGGGGGAGTCCAGAACTATAAGGCAGAGAGAGACAAAGGACTGCAGATGCTGGAATCCAGAGGATAAACACAACGATGCTGAAGAAGGTCCTGACCCGAAACGTTGACCTCCTGCTTTTCTCCTGGGTGCTGCCTGGGCTGCAGAGTTTCTCCAGCATCATCGTGTTTTTCCACTGGAGGGCACAGGGTCAAAGTTCGAGGGGAAAGATTGAAAAGTGAGTTGAGGGGGAACTTTTTCACACAGCGGGTGGTCCATAAATGCAACGAGCTGACGAAGGAAGTGGTAGAGGAGGGGACATTTACGATATTCAAAAGATATTTGTACAAGTGAATGAACAGGAAAGGTTTCGAGGGATATGGGCCAAAGACAAATGCGATTAGCTCAGTTTGGCAACATGACCAAAATGGATGAGATGGGCCAAATTACCTGTTTCTGTGCTGTATAACTCTGTGACTCTCCTGCTCATGGTGAACAAGGCACATCCATTGGACTCACATTTATATTCCAGGGAAGAATCAACATATACTCTTCTTTTTATCCTTCGCACATTTTTCCAAAATTCATGATAGTAATTCGAGATTAGATGATAGAAGGTAGCAGATGAACCACCACTGAAGACTTACATTTTCGAAAACTGGAGTAGAAAAAAAATCTGTATAAATTACGATGCATAAATGAGAGAGCCACCAACATTTGCTGAGAATTAATGTGACTTACTGTCCTGCCCGACCTCATGCAACAAAGTGAACGTTTTGCAGGGCAATTTACAATGAAGGAGGCTCAACTACTCAACGTTCAAGTGATTTCCTCTGACCACAGTGGAGAAGGCTGCAGAAAGCACAATATGTGGAGGTGCACTGCTTGTTCCACGTTTCACTCCACAAACAATTAACTCCTGAAGCTGCCGTCAGTTTGATGGTGAATGAAAGTCAACACCAACAGTTCTGCCATCTTAGAATCAGAAAATCTCGACCTGCAACACTCACTATCTGCTGAGTCTCTGCAGTCCCTGACAGTCCATTAATCCTTCTTTAGTTTAAAACCAGCTCCCATTTCTCTTAGTTATCAACGTTCTTTATGGAACAAACTGTTTCCTTCATTTATCGGTTACCCAAGTATTCCAAGAAAAAAATATTTGAATCTTTGAACTTCTTCCACTGTTGTCTCTAATTCTGTGCAATCATATTTCTTGTTCATTTGATGCTTCATTCTTAACTCTCTAATGTCCATTTTTACCAAATTAAAATTTTAAATGCTAATTCACCTTTTACCTTCTTTCTTCTAATATTGAATCACTATCATGGTTCGCAACTTTCTCACTACCTTTTGATACTTGCTCAATTCAAGTCTGAAGCGCAGGGTCCTAAGAACCCCTCCCCCCCGACATCCTCCAGGCTAATGTGCAGTCATGAAAAAACAAGACTGATGAGCTTAGAGCGAGATTGCTTTATCAGAGGGAAATGAGGGACTGCTGTGGACTTTGTTTCACTGAGCTATGGCTCACTCCCAACTCTCCTGACAGAGCGCTCCAGCCCGAGGGTTTCTCGATCCACCGCATGTACCAGACGGCAGCGTTGGGCAAGGGAAAATGCGACAGTGTGTGTTTTGTGATAAACTCGTCATGGTGCACGGACGTGACCGTCTGGTCCCATTCCTGCTCCCCTGACCTGGAACATCTGGCAGTGAACTGCCGACCGTTCTACCTACAGCGGGAGTTCTCCGACGTCATTCTGACTGCAGTCTACATCTCACCTCAGGAAGACATCAAGCTGGCACTTGAGGAACTGAGTGCTGTAATCAACAAGAACGAAGGGGCGTACCTCGACGCCTGTCACATCGTTGCGGGAGACTTTCATCAGGCGAGCTTGAAGAAGGCTCTGCCTAACTACTATCAACACATCACCTGCAACACTAGAGGACTCAACACACTCGACCACTGCTGTACCACCATCAAGAACACCGACCGCTCCATGCCTCGCTAGCACTTTGGTAAATCCGATCACGCTGTGCTTCTTCTGCCTGTGTACAGACAGAGACTGAAGAGCACGGCACCGGTGAAGAGGACGATGAAGAGCTGGACGGCAGAGGCGGAGGAGGGAATTCGGGATTGTTTCGAGTCAGTGGACCGGTCTGTGTTCAAGAATTCGTCAGCAGACATAAATTAATCTGTCACAGTCGTCACCGACTTCATATGGAGATGTGTGGACGAGTGTGTACCCACAAAAACCTTCCGAGTCTTCCCCAACCAGAAGCCGGGTGGTTTGCAACCTGCTGAGGACTAGAATGTTGTGTTTGGGGCTGGTGATCCAGAGTCACATAAGAAGTCCAGGTGCGACCTCCGGTTGGCCATTGCAAGCAGAAAGGAGGAACTTAAGACTAGACTGGAATCACAGATGGACGCTCGATAGATGTGGCAGGTCTTGCACAATGTAACTTCTGACAACACGAGTTCGAGAAGCAGAAGTGGCAACAACTCATCAATCCCGGATGAGCTCAATGCTTTTTATGCACGCTTTGATAGTGAGAACTATGACAAACCCACATGAGTCCCCACGTCCCTGATGCTGTTGTCTGGGCATCCTTCAAGATGGTAAATCCATGAAAGACGCCTGGTCTAGATGTCGTACCTGGCTGACATCTGTGTGAACCCACTGGCTGGAGAGCTTACGGACATCTTGAACCTTTTTCTTCTGTGGCCTGAAGTTTCCAGAAAGGTATCTGTCATACCAGTGGCCAATAAGAGCGTGGTGACCTACCTCAGTGACTACAGTCCCATTGTGCTTACGTCAACCGTCATGCAGTGCTTTGAGATTTTGGTTTATTGTGCAAATCATCTCTTCCGCCAGACATGACCTGGACCCGCATTAATTTGCCTGTTGCCAGAAAGTGCAATTGCATCTTCTCTCGGAATCCAGTCTTCTCTTGACATCTGGACAACAGGAACAAACAGGCTGCAGTCCATCGACTACAACTTGGCGTTTAACACAATCATTCCCTCCAAACTCATCACGTTTTAAGACCAAAACTCGAAGCAGAAGTTTAAAGTGAGAGGGGAAAAATTTACTCTGTTCTGGACCATCTGGACAACAGGAACACACACGTCAGGCTGCTGTTCACCGACTACAGCTCAGCGTTCAACACAATCGTCCCATCCAAACTCATCATCCAGCTTCAAGACTTGGGCCTCTGTGCCTCCCTCTGCAACTGGATACTCGACTTTCTCATCGGCACACCTCAGTCAGTGAGGATCGGTAACAACATCTCCTCCTCGCTGACCGTCAACACAGGTGCACCAAGGCTGCGTGCTTAGCCCCCTGATCCAGTCTCTTTCCACAGGTCTGTGCAGCTAAGCTAAATTTGCCAACGACATCACTGTTGTTGGGTGAATCAGAGGTGGTGATGAGTCAGCTTACCGGAGCGAGATAGGACACCTGGCTGAGTTGTGACACAACAGCAACCTCTCACTCAATGTCGGTAGAACTCAATTAATGATTTACTTCAGGAAGGGAAGAAGGGTGAACATGCATCAGTCTACACTGGGGGATTGGTGGTGGAGAAAATCAGCAGCTTTAAATTTTGGATGTCCTGGGCCCTCCACATAGATGCAGTCACAAGGAAGGCACACCAGCATCTTTACTTTCTTAGAAGATGAAGGATGTTCGGCTTGTACCCGAACACCCTGACAACCTTCCACAGATGCACTGCTGAAAGTAACCTGACTGGTTGCATCACGGTCTGAACAGCAATTCAAATGCACAGGAACATGAGATTCTGCAGAGCGTAGTGGACTGCCCAGTACATCACGGGCACATCCCTCCCCACCATCGGTTGTATCTACAGAAGGCACTGCCTCAAGAAGGAAATATCCATCGTCAAAAATCCCCAACAACCCGGCCATGCCACATTCTCGCAGCTGCCATCAGGTAGGAGGTGCAGAAGTCCCACACCACCAGGTTCAAGTACAGCTGCTTTACCTCAACTGCTTGGTTCTTTAACCAACCGGCACAACCCTCATCACTGGAGTTTACAAACACTGTGACCACTTCATCACTGCACTAAAATGGACATTCTTGTTATATTCTAATTGTATTCTTTGTTGTAGAAGTTGTGTATAATATATGTTTAATTTATGTTTTTATTGTGAATGCTGCTTATCTGATGCGATGTGCCGGTGATGCTGCTGCAAGTAAGTTTTTCATTGCACCTGTTCACGTGTGGACTTGTGCAAATGACAATAAACTCGACCTTGACTTTGACCTGGATATTTCCATGAACTAAATCCAATGTGTGTGTACATTTTTTAATGCCAGAAACATCTTGTTCCAGGTTTCCATGTTCAGTGGGGTAAAGACGTCTTTCACCAATTCCATCCACCCTTTAAGATGGTCCTTAATTTTCCTGGAAGAATTGGAGGCAGGATTGCACATTAACCAAAATTATTCATCTGAAGAATTATTGGCATCAGCTGCTTTAAGTTGTTTGTTTCAATTAATGTAATTAGAATAAGAAAGCAAAGATGCCTTCTTGATCTCCTAATGTGCCCCCTGGTAACTGATATCCGGTATAAATATAACAGACTCTGAATGCAGAGTATTGTGTGCTTGAAGCCTCCAATCGCAATGCATGCAGCTCCAAAAATCTTGGGGTTGGCCATTTGTTATTCCATCATGGCAGTTATTGGCATTCCTGGTAAAGTATTGGGGTAAATTATCAATCTGCAAAATGTTTTGAAATGTTGCATCACTGCTGTGTTTACTCTAATTGTTGCTTTCTGTCCATTCTGGATTTTTACCCCATTGCTGTTCTCCCAGTGTCATGAATACCCTTTAATTGTTTTCTCCCAATGGTTGTGCCATTTTAATTGAATATTTTATTCCTTTTAAATTTTATTTATTTTGAGTGTATTTTATCACACTTAATGATAGAGTTTATTCTTTACAACTTCTAATCTTCAATGGTTTTGATACCTGTTATATCATCTCTTCTCATTCTGATGGTAAACACCCAACTATAATGGAAGCAATTTATTTTCCTTTGGCAGTTGTATGAACAGTTTCAAACGAAATTGCGCATGAACTTTATATTCAGGAGATTAAAACAGGACATGGGGTATTTAGAAAACAGGATGAGAATATTAAAATAGGGGAACTGAGGATCCAGTAAGTCAGTAAGTGTGGAATTGGTATTTGACCTGGAAGTTTGTGTGTTCAATTCTGTTTACTACACTATAGAGAGGGCATGATTGCACTGGAGAGAGTGCACAGGAGATTCATCAGGTTGATGCCAGGATCCAGAGTTTCAGTAATGAGGAGAGACTGGATAAACTGGGTTTGTACTCCGAGAACAGAGAGGGCTGAGGGGACGCTGAAGGAGGTATTAATAGGATAGGTGGTGGAAAGATTTTCCAGAATCAGTTTTATTATCACCGTCGCATAAGATGTGAAAATTGTTGTTTTGAAGCAGCAGTACAGAGTAAAGACAGAAAATGACTTTCAATTACAACATTAATTGTGCAAAAAAAGGAATAATGAGGTCGTGATCATGGGCCATTCTGATAGCAGAGGGGATGAAGCTGTTTCTGAATCATTGTGTGTGGGTCTTCAGGCTCCTGTACCTCCTCCCCGATGGCAGTAATGAGAAGGGTCATGTCCCAGATGATGAGTGTCCTTCGTGATGACTACTGCCTTCTTGAGGCACCACCTCCTGAAAATATATTCAATGCTGGGGAGCGTTGTGTTCATGATGGAGCTGGCTGAGTCTGCAACCCTCTGAAGCCTCTTGTAACCCTGCGCATTGGAGCCTCCATACCAGGCGGTGATGCAATCAGTCAGAATGCTCTCCACCGTACATTATTGAAATGTTCACGTCTTTAGTGACATCCATGCTGAAACCAGAGGGTGCAGGTTTAGGGTGAAGGATCAGAGGTTTAGAATGGATCTGAGTAAGATCATCTTCAGCTTGACGGTGTTTGTAATCTGGAACACACAGCCTGAGAGGGTGGGGGAGGCAGGCACTCTCACAGCATTAAACAAATATCTGGTTGGGCGTTTCAATCACCAAGATATAGAGGTCTGCAGACGGTGCCGGGAATTGGAAACAGTGTCGATGAGTCCCTATTGGTCGGCATGGACACGGTGGACTGAAGGGCCAGTTTCCATCCCGTACAATTACAAATGGTTCGTGTGTGATATTTTTAGATGAATAAACTGCCTGATCAGGATGAAATATTGAAATTGGTTTATTATGGTCACACGTCCTGACATACAGTTTAAAATGTGTTTGTGTGCCACACAGACACACCATTCCATACATAAGTGCGTTGAGGGAGAAAAAAAAGAATACAGAATACGGAGAAAGTGCAGTGCAGGAAGACAAATCAAGTGCAAGAGCCACGGTGAAGTCAAGCTGGAGATCAGGAGTTTATCTCTTAGAGTATGAGAGGTCAGTTTAAGAGTCTGATAATAGCGGGATAGAAGCTCTCCCTGAGTCTGATGGAACGTGCTCTCAAGTTTTTGTGTCTTCTGCCCAACGGAAGAGGGAGAAGAGACAATGACCAGGGTGGGAGGGGTCCGTGATTATGTTGGCTGCTTCCCCGAGGCAGTGTGAGGTGTAGATGGAGTCAGTGGAGGGGAGGTTGGTTTGTGTGATGGACTGGGCTGTGTCCACAGTTCTCTGAAATTCTTTCCAGTCTTGGGCAGGGCAGTTGCTGTACCGACCTGTGATGTATCCAGAGAGCAGATTGTTGAAGGAAGCCAGGGCACAAATTGTGGAGGCTCTGATGGTCATTTTCCAATCATCCCAGGCCACAGAGGAGTATCAGATGACTGGAGAACTGCTTCCATTGTTTACATAGGGAGGAGGTGTTAAACCGTGTCACTGCAGAGCAGTTAGTCTACGTTCAGTGATGTGATGATTGTGTCTCAGCACCTTCCCCTGAAGTTCTGAAAAACTCAGCCATTCCATCTCGAAACAACAGTCCAAGGGTATGAACTCACTGAAAAGTTCACAGTGGAAGATACAGATATTGCTCTGGATTTTTTGCACAGAGACAGAATCTCCAATAATATCCAAACTGAAGTGTGTTGTAACATCACAGCGGAGTTAATCACACAATAGAATTCTGAGTGGGGTAACTGTCTGTCAACACCGTGTCAAGTGCAAAAGCAATAAAAGTCGCACAGAGTCCCGTCAAGTGGAAGGTTTATCTGTGAGTTCCACAGTTCACTTCATTATCACACATACACAACACACACATACCCACACTATTCAAACACACCACAAAAACACGCACACACTCCCACTGTCTTAATCTGTTGCAGCTAACACCACATAGTACACCACGCATAAACAACACTCACACCACACACACACAAATATAAATGCCCACCGGTCACACACCAGTCACACACCACAAAAACACTCATGCCAATTTCACACCACACAAGTACAAACAGCATAAATACACACACACTAATCCTCACACCAACCACATTCATGGACACATCACAGACACACCACAAACACGTTCAGGCGATTAGACCACCACACCAAGAAGAAACACCTACAATTATTCTCACATCCACACTCACACCAAACCCCACCTCCCCCCCACACACACACCACACACAATCACTAACACACACTCACTCCCTCTGTCATCCTCTATTGCAGCTAACTTGGCTGTGATTGGGGTAATGTTGCGCAGACGATGTGGTCTCTCCAGATGTATCACTGTCTACCTGCTGTCGATGGCGCTGACGGATCTCCTGGTCATTATCATGGGCGTGATATTAATCCGGATTATTCCGATTACTTTCCATACAGTTCCTTGAACATCGCTCCAGCCTGCAGTGTGAAACTTGCAACAGGTTACGCTGTAAGAGACTGCTCCGTCTGGGTGACGGTGCTGTTCACCTTTGAACGCTTTGTAGCTACTTGCTGCCAAAAATTGAAAATGAAATATTGCACGGAGCGAACGGCGGTTGTGGTGATTGGAACGGTTACTGGCTTGAGCTGTTTCATAAATGTATGTCTCTATTTTGTGTATGAGCCTCCTCATAAAACCGAGCCCACAGCGTGCAAAGTTAAGTCAGCATATTATACCTCGCCTGGCTGGATAGCATTTGACTGGATCGATAGCATTTTAACCCCTTGTCTGCCATTTGTTCTAAATTTGCTGCTCAAGTTCCTCACTGTCAGGCACATTTTAATGGCCATTCGAATCCGCTGGAGACGCCAGGGTAGAGGCTACAGTGAGAGACAGAGTGACCTGGAGTCGGACAGCCGCAGGAAGCCTATCATCCTGCTCCTCAGTATCTCGGGTATCTTCATCCTCTTGTGGCTCCTAGTGCGATTAACTTTTCTCTACATTCGCACTACCGGCATCACTTACTTTTCAGGTTCCAATTTCAATGACTCAATTTTCCCTCTGGATGAAAGCGAGTCCGTGCTTCAGTTCTTGTGTTCCTTCGTGAACCCATTTATTTATGCAGGGACACAGAGTAAGATCAGAGACGAGATAAATCTGGAGCTGAAATATCCTTTGACTCTCATTAATAAATTACTAAAATGAACATTTTTTATTCTTTGGGAACTGCTTGTGTTGCAAACCATCTCATTTTCTTCTCTATCGTCTCGCCTGCATATTTCTGCATCCGTAGAGTTATACAGCACGGAAACAGGGCATTCAGCCCAACTCATCCATGCTGACCAAGTTGCCCAACTCAGCCAGTCCCATTTGCATGCATTTGCCCCATCTTCCTCTCAACCTTTCCTATCCATGGACCTGGCCAAATCTCCGTTAATCGTTGTAATGTTTCCCACCTTTACAACTTCCTCAGCAGCTCATTCCATGCACTCACCGCCCTCAAACCACACTCTTGGCTCCATGCTGCGTTGTGATGGCGACTTGCTCTTCCTGCTTTATGTTGTACAATTGTGTCAGAGTTACACAGCACAGAAACAGGCCCTTCGGCCAACCAAATCCATGCAGACCATAAAAACACCCATTTACATTATTCCCTTTAGTAGGTACAGGAGGCAGGATCGGCAGGT
The DNA here is from genome assembly GCA_030265395.1 of Rhina ancylostomus. Lineage (NCBI taxonomy): Eukaryota > Metazoa > Chordata > Chondrichthyes > Rhinopristiformes > Rhinidae > Rhina > Rhina ancylostomus. Next base: position 541,544 of record JARFYF010000046.1, read on the forward strand.
AATAGAGAAGAGACGTGCTCAGACCAGTCTGAGATGTGTCTATATTAACGCAAGGAGTATTGTGAACAAGGCGGATGAGCATAGAGCTTGGATAAATACTTGGGGCTACGATGTGGTGGACATTACAGAGACCTCGATGGCTCAGGGTGTGGAATGGTTGCTTCAAATGCCGGGTTTTAGATGTTTCAGAATGGACAGAGAGGGAGGCAAAAGAAGAGGCAGTGTTGATCAGTGATAGTGTCACAGCTGCGGAAAAGCTGGACATCATGGAGGGACTGTCTGCGGGATCTTCGTGGTGGAGTTTAGGAAAAGGAGAGGGTCAATAACTTTACAGGGTGTTTTTTATAGGCTTCCCAATAGTAACAGGAATATTGAGGAGCAGATAGGGAAGCAGATCCTAGAAAGGTCTGAGAATAACAGAGTTATTGTGATGGGAGATTTTAATTTCCCAAACATAGATTGGTATCTCCAGACAGTGAGGTGTTTGGGTGGGGTCAAGTTTGTTAAGTGTGTTCAGGAAGGATTCATGACACAATTGTCACAATGTTGATCCAGAGCAAACTCACAGAGAACCCAAATACAGAACACTGATACAAGACTGGAGTCAGGTTACTTCCTCAGGACAAACACAGGCAGTAACTGGAAAGAATCTTGCCTCGGAGATCAGAAGAGGAATCCCAACACAAACTGGATCTTCACAAAGGAAT
>JARFYF010000046.1:559724-576412 GCA_030265395.1 Rhina ancylostomus
GCAAGATTCCTTCCAGTTACTGCCTGCGTTTGTCCTGAGGAAGTATCCTGACTCCAGTCTTGTATTGGTGTGCCGCAGTTGGTTTCTCTGTGACTTTGCTCTGGATCCACATTGTGACCTATATTTGTGAAACCATCACTGGCGGTGGCAGGAGGATGGACTACCTCCACTTTTCCTGGAGCGGGGTGATCCACAGGTCTCGGTGACAGCTCCAACTCCTCTCCCTAGAAATCGGCCACAGGTCCACAACTCTCCTCGGTTGCCGTTCCTCCTTCAGCAGGCTGACAGGCCGCAGCTTGCAAAATGAGAGAGCTGTGATCCTCACCGGCATCCACCCGCGCGCTGGGTGCTGCCAGAACGTGTGAATGCCTTTCTTCCCTGTCTCCTGTGTCCTCAAGGCATTGAGGAGACTTGGAATTCACCTGGAAGGCAGCTGCTGTGGGAGAAGGTGTGCCGTAACCCGCCATCTGATTTGCTGGCATGGCTGAAAGGCACAGATGCTCTCTCGGGGAGTTCTGCCCTCTCGGTCAGACTCACAGCTGCCAGACAGGTCCCCTCTTCACCGACAGAATGAATTAGGAGGTCATTTACTTCCATCTGCTTGGTGGGAAGGTCCATCTTCCCAACTCCGATCCCCACACTCTTGGATACTAAAGCCTCCTCCTCAACCTCACAGTGGTTCGACCTTTCCCGCATCTCATCTTCACATGATCTGGGTTTGCTTTCCACTGGATTCAGGGGATTGTAATCTGGTGATCCAATTAATTTCTCATGGCCCAGTAAATATATAATCCACATTGACACAATCATCTTTCGACAGGGATGGGGCAAGTGAACATAAACAGGTAGCGGAGTGAGAGGTAAAGAAAATGCTCACACAGAAGTGCTGAGTAACCTCCCAGAAGAGACCAACAAGGCAACAAGGAACAGAGTGCACCGGTAGTTTGGGTAACTACGGAGGCAAGAAACTCAAAAAGCCATCAACAGATTTCATAGATACCTTGACGACACCAGGCAATGTCACAATGGCTTCACACCGGATGGCATGACCTTATCAAAAGCCCTGGGGGGAGGGGGTTCTTCCCCAAAACAAAAACATGAGCTTGCAGTCAACGACCACAGGGCAGAACCCTCTCAGAAGAAGAGGGGCAGGCAATTCTGAGGCATCCTTCCCAAACTCTGGATCTCTCAGTGGGCCCCAAGAAACTCTTCTTGAAGAGTCACCGTTGTAATATGGGAACTCATTTGCAATGCAGCTAAATTGCAAACAATGAGACAGGATATCAGATAACCTGACACCATAGGTTATAAGCAAAAGGACAGATCCATCCTCTAATCCTTTTGATGGAGAACCCCAACTCCAATCCCAAACCACGTGCCTGACTCAAACCTTAAATGGTGACACCCTAATCCCTAACCGAGTCCCTCTCCCAGGCCTCAACCTGCAATCATCACCCTAATCCCCAAACACAAACCCTGTCCTTGAATAAAACTTGTAACTGTAACCCGAATCCCTAACTGAGTTCCTGACCCAAACCTGGACTCGTAAACTCTAATCCTCAATCCTAAATCCTGACCCAAACCCCATGTTATAATGCCAACACACAACCCTAAACCCTTACTCAAAGCCCAATTTATAACAGAAAGCCTAATCCCGAACCCTTATCCCGAAGCCCAATTTGAAACAATAACCCCTGTCCCTAACCCAAACCCTATTTATAACAGGAACACCAATCCCCAAACTTAATCACTAACCCTAATCTTGAACACCAAATCCTGACCCAAACCCCAATTTAGAACAGTAATCCTCAATCCAAACCCAAAGGCAAACCCAATTTTATGACACAAGCCCTGAACCCCAAATGAAACCACAATTTATAACGCAAACCCTAATCCCTAACCAAAATATCGCAAACCCCAATGTATAACAGTAACCAATATACCTAACCTAAAACCCATTTATAGCAGTGACACTAATCCCCAACCTTAAACTCTGACACAGCCCCCAATTTACAACACTAACCCTAATCGCAAACACTAAATCCTGACCCAAACCCCAATTTAGAACAATAATCCTAATCCCAAACTCTAAAACTAACCCTAGTTTATAACACAAACGTTGGCCGTTTGAAGGCGCCTCACGCGCTTCCCGCCTTCAGCTGATGGCGCAGGCGCACTGCGGGTGCTGAGGCGAACCAACATATCCGCGCACGCGCAGTGCCATTGTGGCGGAGTGCTGGTGAGGGCAACCCGAGGCGGCAGGCGCATTGTGCGTGCGCGGAGAGACCGGCGGGAGGGTTTGACCAGTAAACATGCTGATGGGCGACCGACCCACTGCTCGTGCGCAAAGTGATAGCGGGGGCGGGTATTCACTGCGCCTGCGTGGAGCTGTGAGGCTGGGCAGGGAACCACCGCAGTGTGCCTGCGCCATCAACTGAAGGCGGGAAAGTGGGTGGGGAGCGCGTGAGGCGCCTTCAAACGGCCAACGGACGCACGGGCCCCACGGCGGAGCTCCGAGCTGGGACCATAGAGGGAGGCGCCGGCGGCCCGGGGACCTGCAGCGGCGATTGCAGCCCGGCCACTCTGCTCCCTCCCCTCCCGTCCTCACCCCTCCCCAAGGACCGGACACCCCACCCACCTCCTTCACCGCTTCCCCCTACTACCACTGAACACTTCTACTCCTCCACTCAGACACTCCCTTCAAAGGCGGTTCACCCGCTCCTCAGATTGGTGCTGCCCCCCGCCGCCCGACCTCTCTCTGGGGTTTACAGGCGACGGCTACGCCCCCCCAACAGCCGTGATTCCGTGGGAATCGGCGCTGGGTGCCGATCAATGTCTTGGATGAAGACGCGGATGGTGGGTCAGCTGTTTCTGCCAATGGCACCAAGACCGGCGGAGTGGTGGGCGGTGTAAAGGACGTTCAAAGAATACTGCGGGATATATATCAGTCTGTATCTGGGCAGAGAAGTGGCATATGCAGTTTAAAGCGGGTCAGTGTGAGGTGTTACAATGCGGGAGGTCAAATGGAGGGAGAAATACTACAGTTAATGGCAGGACCCTTCACAGCATTGAAGTACAGAGGGATCTTGGGGTCCGTAATTCACTGACAGAGGCTACACCAATGGGTGAGGTGGTAAAGACGACGTACGGCGTACTTGCCGTCATTGGTAGGGAGCTCTGAGTATAGAAGTTGGGATGTCATGTTGCAGCTGTACAATCAGAATCAGATTTATCATCACTGACTTATGACAGGATATTTGTTTTTGCGGCAACAAAGACAATAATCCATGAATTACAAATATAAATAATTTGTGCCAAGTCTTCTTGGGCTCACGGACCGTTCAGAAACCAGATGGCAGAGAGGAAGAAGCTGTTCCTAATTCACTGAGTGCGAATCTTCAGTCTCCGTACGTCCTACCTGATGGTAGCAACGAGAAGAGGGCAGAGGACAAGACGTTGGTTTTGGTCACCTTGTTGCAGGAAAGACGCCATGAAGCCGGGAAGATTTAACGAGGATTCTGCCAGAACTTGAGAATCAAATGTGAAGAGACAGTACACTGTTAATGACAAGACTTAACAGTTCTGATGTGCAGAGGGATCTTGGAGTCGACGCTCACAGCTCCCAGGCTGCACAGGTTGATAAGGTGGTAAAGAAGGGATCCGGCACGTTTGCCATCATTGGTTGGGGGATTGATCATAAGAGTGAGGAAGTCATGCTGCAGCTGGATAAAACTTTAGTCACATTGCACTCTGAGTATTGTGTGCAGCTCTGGTCTCGCTGTTACAGAAAGGGTGTGGAGACTGTGGAAAAGGTGCTGATGACGTTTACCAAGATGCTACCTGGATTAGAAGGTATGAGGTGTAAAGAGAGGTTGGACAAACTTTGGTTGTTCTCTGGCGAGCGTCAGAGGCTGAGGGAAGAGCTGAGAACTTTGATCCTGACCTTGGCCACGGTCCGTGTGTGGAGGTTGTTTGGGTTTCCCCCGGGTGCTCCGGTTTCCGACCACATCGCAGCATTGGGTCAGATGATGAACTGACCCCCAGTGATCTGCGACTCTTTAAACCACCATTGTGTCCTATGGAATTGGAATTATTTTTTTTCATTGTCACATGTGCAGAGATGAAGTGAAAAGCTTTTGTTTGCGTGCCATCCAGACATATCATTCCATGCATGTTACATCGAGATGGTGAAAATGGAAACTGATTACAGAAAATAGTGTTCCAGAGAAAGAGCAGTGCAGCTAGACAAATTAAGTGCAACATCCACAAAGAGGTAGATTGGGAGATCAAGAGTCCATCTTTATTACATCAGAGATCCGTTTAAGCGTGTGGTAACTGCAGGATAGAAGTTGTCCTCGGGCCTGGTGGAACTGGCTGAGTCCTACCACTCACTGTAGCCTCTTCTGTTCCTGTGTATTTCAGTTCGCACACCAGGCCGTGATGCAACCAGTCAGAATGCTTTCCACTGTACATCTGTAGAAGTTTGTCAGAGTCTTCGCTGACCTGCTGAATCTCCCTAAACTTTGAAGAAAGTAGAGCTGCTGGCATGCCTTCTTCGGCGTTGTGTCAACGTGCTGGGCCCAGGACAGATCCTCCGAGATGTTGACACCCAGGAACTTGTCGCTGCTCACCCTTTCCACCGCCAACCCTCCCATGAGGAGGCTCTACTTCCTCAGGAGGCTAAAGAAATTTGGCATGTTCCCTTAGACCCTCACCAATTTTAATCAATGCAACAGAGAAAGCATTCCATCTGAATGCATCACGGCTTGGTATGGTAACTGCTCTGCCAGAGTCCGCAAGAAACTGCGGAGCTTTGTGGACACAGCTCAGCACATCACGGAAACTAGTCTCCCCTCCATGGATTCTGTCTACACTTCTTGCTTGCCTCAGTAAAGCAGACAACATAACCAAAGAACCCACCCACCGTGGACGTTCTCTCTTCTCCCCCTCCCACTGGGCAGAAGATACAAAAGCCTGATAACATAGACGACCAGGCTCAAGGACAGCTTCTATCCCACTGTTATCAGACTCTTGATCAGTCCTTTTATATGATGAAGTCTTGATCTACAGTCTACCTCATCGTGACCCTGCGCTTCATTTATCAAACTTCAGTGCACTTTCTCTGTCAGTGTAACACTTTATTCTGCATGCTGTTGTTGTGTTCCCTTGTACTGCCTCAATGCACTGTTGGAATGAAATGACCTGTATGGATGGCATGAAAAACAAAGTACATATGATAATAATAAATCAATTGAGCAACTGATGCGATGTGCCTGTGATGCTGCTGCACGTCAGTTTTACAATGCACCTGTGCAGATGTGCACTTGTGCATCAGACAATAAATTTTACTTCGATTTTGCCTTTACGACTGAACAGGTCAGAATATGGAGGACAAGATGAGGGTGGATTGAAGCATCAACTGTTCACAAAGAGTAAAAATTGTTCATTTCAGTAATTTAGTAATGAGAGTCAGTGGATATCTCAGCCCCAGCTTTATCTCGTCTCTGATCTTACTCTGTGTCCCTGCATAAATAAATGGGTTCACGCAGGAACAAAAAAACCGAAGCGCGTACCCGCTTTCTTCCAGAGGGAAAAGTGAGTCACTGAAATTGCAACCTGAAAAGTAAGTGACATTGACAATTCCGACATAGAAGAAACTTATCATTTCCAGTAGCCACGAGGATGAAGATACCCGAGATACTTAGAAGAAGGACGATAGACATCCTGCGGCTGTCCGTCTCCGGGTCGCTTTGTCTTCACTGTTCCTGCCACCCTGGAGTCTCCTGCGGATTCTAATGACCCTTAAAATGTGCCTGATGGTGAGGAAATTGAGTGGCAAAACTAGAAAGATTGGCAGACAAGGGAATAAAATGCTGTCGATTCCAGTCAAATGCTGCCCAGCCAGGTGAGGTATAATATGTTGAGGTCGTTCTGCATGGTGTGATCTCAGTTTCATGAGGAAGTTCAGATTTAAAATAGTAAAATACTTTTTTGAAACAGCTCAGGGCAGTAACCGTTCCGATCACCACAGCCGCCGTTCACTCCGTGCAATATTTTGTTTTCAGTTTTTGGCAGCAAATAGCCACAAAGCGATCAAAGGTGAACATCACCATCACCCAGACGGAGCAGTCTGTTACACCGTAAGCTACTGCGAGATTCACACTACAGTCTGGATCAATATTGATGAAATCCAATGGGAAAGATATGGTAACAATCCGGTTTAATATCACACTCGTGATAATGACCAGAAGAGCCGTCACCGCCATCGACAGCAGGTAGACTGTAATGCATCTGGAGATACCACATCGTCTGCGCAACATTACCCCAATCACGGCCAAGTTAGCTGCAATAGAGGAACAGATCGGGAGTGAGTGTGTATTTAGAATTCCATGTGTGCGTGTGTGTGTGTGTGGATGAGTGTGGTTTCAGTGTGTCTGTATGTGTATGCTTATGTGTGGTGTGAGAGCGGTGTGTCTGTTTGTGGTGTTTGTGTGGAGCATATTTTGTCTGTGCGTCTGTTTGTATGCTGTACTGTGTGTGTGTGTGTGTGTTTGTGTGTGTGTGTGTGTGTGTGTGTGTGTGGTGTACCTTTTGTTTGTGTGTGTGTGTGTGTGTGACAAACATTGGAACAGATAAAATTGTACTTGAAGGTATTCAGTGCAACCTATATTGCTTTGACACTTGAAACTGAGTTGACAGACGGTTGATCCAGGAAAAATTCTATCACGTAATAAGCTGCATTTTGATGTTGCAACATACTTTAGTTTGGATCTTACCAGACAGTCTGACTCTGTGGAAGAAGTCTAGAGCAAGTACGTTATCTCCTCTGAAAACTTCAACACCATCAACACCACTGATTTTCGTGTTGTTCCTTATCTCTTCCATAGCTCTGGAAATTCTGAAAAATCTTCTTTTTCGAAAAGTTTCACCGCATCCAATATTTGTCCCTTTGGTACAACAATGCTATCGACCCCTCCTCTTGTGAAGACACCCAGATGGATGTTTGGAACTAACTTCCCGAAAGCGATATCTGCATATTTAAACCACATTTGGGTGTGAGGGATGCAAGCTCCAGTTACAGCTCCAGTTCCCTAACACGGTCTGTAAGGAGCTGCAGCTGGATGCACCTCGTGCAAATGTAGTTATCAGGGAGACTGGATGTCTCCCAGAACTCCCACATCTCACAAGCTGAACACACCACTGAACCTGGAGACATTCTCACTGCTCTACACTGCAGGGAACACCAAACCAAAGAAATAAAGACACCGTCCCAGAACCTCACCGCAGCCTCCACTCACTTCCTCCTCCTCTTCACGCCAAAGCTTCAGCTCCCCACTCTAACACTGGCCCACTCCCACAATGGCCGCTCATCTTGACCCCAACATCCATCTATTATCATCTGCAAATTAGCTAATTAACCAATCAATTTTCAACTAACAATTTGAACATGTCTCTCTTTTAGGTTCTTGCTGGTGAAACTAAATAGAAAGTCTCGAGACTCACCGCTTTTGAAAAGGAGTGTTGTAGAACAGAGAGACCCAGGGGTCAGGGACATTGTTCCTTGAAAGTGGCGACACAGGTCGACAGGGTGGTGAAGAAGGCGTTTGATACACTTGCCTTCGCCGGTCATGATACTGAGGACAGGATTTGGGACATCAAGTCACAGCTGTGTGAGACATTGGTAAGACTTTGGTAAGAACTTGGAGCACTACGTACAGCTCTGGTTGTCCTTCTACAGGATGAATGTCATTAAACTAAAAAGGATGTAAGAAGGATTTATGGGGATGTTGTCGGGACTGGAAGGTTTGAGTTATAAGGAGAGGCTGGGTAGGCCAGGACTTTCTTTTCTGGAGCATAGGTAGCAGAGAATTGACCTTATAGAGGTTTATGAAACCATGAGGGACCTAATTAAGGTGAATAGCAAGAATCTGTTCCCCAGGGTGGTGGAATCCAGAACTAGAGGGCAGAGAGAGAGACAAAGGACTGCAGATGAAAAACACGGCGATGCTGAAGAAGGGTCCTGACCCGAAAAGTTGACCGCCTGATTTTACTCCTGGGTGCTGCCTGGGCTGCTGAGTTCCTCCAGCATCATCGTGATTTTCCATTGGAAGGCACAAGGTCAAAGTGAGAAGGGAAAGGTTGAAAAGGGACTTGAGGGGGAGCTTTTTCACACAGAGGTTGGTCCGTAAATGGAACAAGCTGTCGGAGGAAGTGGGAGAGGAGGGGACATTTACAATATTTGAAAGACATTTGGACAGGTGAGTGCGTTGGACAGGTTCAGAGGGAGATGGGGGAAACATCGAGAAATGCGATTAGCTCAGTTTGACAAAATGGTCGGCATGGACGAGTTGGGCCGAAGGGCCTGTTTCCGTGTTGTATAACTATATTACTCTCCTGCTCATATTGGACAAGGCACATCAGTTGGACTCACATTTAAATTCCAAGAAAGAATCAACATATTTTGTTCGTTTTATTCAACGCACATTTCTCCAGAATACATTGGAAAAACTATCTCAATGAATTCTGATGTACAGAGAGCCACCAACAGTTACTGAGCATTAATGTGACTTACTGTCCTGCCCCACCTCATGCAACAAAATGAACGTTTTGCAGGGTAATTTACAATGAAGGAGGCTCAACGTTCAAGTGATTTCCTTTGACCACAGTGGAGAAGGCTGCAGACTGCACAATGTGTGGAGGTGCACTGGTTGTTCCACGTTTTGCTACACGCAGAATTAACTCCTGAAGTTGACGTCAGTTTGATGGTGAATGAAAATCAGCACCAACAGTTCTGCCATCTTAGAATCAGAAAATCTCGACCAGCAACACTCATTATCTGCTGAGTCTCTGCAGTCCCTGACAGTCCATTAATCCTTCTTTAGTTTTATACCAGCTCCTATTTCTCTTCATGATCAATGTCCTTTATGAAACAAACTGAGCTTCCTTCATTTATCAGTCACCCTAGTATTCCAATGTAAATTATTTGAATCCTTGAACTATTTCCACTGTTGTCCCTAATTCTGTGCAATCATACTTCTTGTTCTTCTGATGCTTCATTCTTAACCCTCAAATGTGCATTTTCCCAAAATTAAATTCTTGAATGCTGATTCACCTTTCACCTTCTTTCTTCTAACATTGACTCACTATCATGGTCAGCATCTTTCTCTCTACCTTTTGACACTTGCTCAATTCAAGTCTGAAGAGCAGTGTCCTAAGCCCCTCCTTTCCCTCACATCTTCCTGGCTAAAATGCAGTCATTAGAAAACAAGTTTGAGGAGCTCAGAGCGAGATTGTTTTATCAGAGGGACCGAAGGGACTGCTGTGGAGTTTGTTTCACAGACACATGGCTCACTCCCAACTCTCCTGACACAGCGCTCCAGCCCGAGGGTTTCTCGATCCACCGCATGGACCAGACGGCAGCGTCGGGGAAGGGAAAAGGCGGCAGTGTCTGCTTTATGATAAACTCCTCGTGGTGCACGGACGTGGCGGTCTGGTCCCATTCCTGCTCCCCCGACCTGGAACATCTGGCAGTGAAGTGCGGACCGTTCTAACTTTAGCGGGAGTTCTCCGCCGTCATCCCGACTGCAGTCTACATCTCACCTCAGGCAGACGTCGAGCTGGCACTTGAGGAACTGAGCGCTGGAATCAACAAGAAAGAAGGGGCGTACCCCTACGCATGTCACATCGTGGCGGGAGAAGTTCATCAGGCGTGCTTGAAGAAGTCTCTGCCTAACTACTATCAACACATCACCTGCAACTCTGGAGGACTCAACACACTCGACCACTGCTGTACCACCATCAAGAACACCGACCACTCCATCCCTTACCCGCACTTTGGTAAACCCGACCAGCTGGCTGTGCTTCTTCTGCCTGCGTACAGACAGAGACTGAAGAACGCGGCACCGGTGAATAGAGACATGAAGAGCTGGACGGCAGTGGAGGAAATTGAGAGTCAAATAAGAAGTCCTGGTCTGACCTCGGGACGGCCATTGCAAGCGCTGAGAGGCAATTTCTGGCAAAACTAGAATCACAGATGGGCGCTCGACAGCTGTGGCAGGGCTTGCACAATATAACTTCCTACAAGGTGAGATCGGGCAGCAGAAGTGGCAACGACCCATCACTCCCGGATGAGCTCAATGGCCTTGATACACGCTTTGGTAGGGAAAACTATGACACACCCACATGAACCCCCACATATCTGGATGACCCTGTAATCTCAGTCTCTGAGGCCGACGTCTGGGCATCCTTCAAGAGGGTGAATCTATTAAAGGCGCTTGGTCCAGACAGCGTACCTGGCCGTGTACCAGACATTTGTGCACACCAACTTGCTGGACTGTTTACGGACATATTCTGCCTCTGGCTTCTGTGGTCTGAGGATCCTATCTGCTTCAAAGTGGCATCGATTGTACTCGTGCCCAAGAAGAGCGTGGTGATCTACCTCAATGACACCTCAGAAGTTCGGTGGCACTTACATCAACCGTAATGAAGAACTTTGAGAGGTTGTTTGTGAAGCAAATTAACTCCTGCCTCAGAGATGACCTGGATCTGCCTCAATGGGTCGACAGCAGATGTGATTTCTCTGGCTCTTCAATCTGCTCTGGACCATCTTGGCAACAGGAACTCATACACTCCTACCCAAACAGTAGTAAACTCATTACTACTGTTTACCGAGTACAGCTCGGCGTTCAACACAATCATCCCATCCAAACTCTGTGCCTCCCTCTGCAACTGGACACTCGACTTCTTCATCGGCAGACCTCAGTCAGTGAGGATTGGTAACAACATCTCCTCCTCGATGACTATCAACACAGGTGCACCTCAAGGATACGTGTTTAGCCCCCTGCTCCACTCTCCACACACTCATGACTGTGTGGCTGAGCACAGCGCCATATAAAATGTCTGCCAACGACACACGTGTTGTTGGATGAATCACAGGTGATGATGAGTCAGCTTACCGGAGCGAGATAGAACACCTGGTTGAGTGTTGCCACAACAACAACCTCTCACTTAATGTCAGTAAAACTGAAGAGCTGATTGTTGACTTCGGGAAGGGAAAGGAGGGTGAACATGCACCAGTCTTCACTGAGGGATTGGCAGTGGAGAGTGTCAGCAGCTTTAGGTTCCTGGCCCTGGAACACTCTGACAAACTTTTGCAGATGTACTGTTAAAAGTATCCTGACTGGTTCCATCATGGTCTGAATGGGAATTTGAATACGTACGAACGTAAGAAGCTGCAGAACGTAGTGGACTGTGCGCAATACATCACGGGCACATCCCTCCCCACCATCGGTAGTATCTACAAGGAGGCACTGCCACAGGAAAGCAACATCCGCCATCAAAGATCCCCACCACCCGGGCCGTGCCATCTTCTCGCAGCTGTCATCGGGCAGGAGATACAGAAGTCTGCAGTCCCACATCACCACGTTCAAGAACAGTTACGTCCCTTCAACCATTCGATTCTTGAACCAACCAGGAAAATCCTCTTCACTAGAGTTTATTAACACTGTGGCCACTTCCATCGCTTTCCACGAAAACTGACTTTTTTTGGTTCCAATTGTGTACTTGTAAAATTGCCTTTAATTTACGTTTTTTTCTTGTGAATGCTGCTTATCTGATGCTCTGCGCCCGTAATGCTGCTGCAAATAAATTTTTCATTGCAACTGTGCACACATGTACTGTGCATATGACAATAAACTGGACCTTGAATTTGACCTTGATCACTCCACAATCAAAATACAATGTGTCTGTTCATTTTTTAATGCCAGAAATATCTTGTTCCAGGTTACCGTGTTCATTGGGCTCAGGATAGCATTTAATAATTCCATCCACCCTTTAATTCATTCCTTACTTTTCTTGGAAGAAATGCAAACAAGATTACACGTTTTCATCAAAACAATGATTGGCATCAACTGCTTTGAGTTGCTTCTTTTGATTAATGTAATTCACTTGAAACACATAGATGCCTTCCTCATGTGCTCCTTGGTGACTGATGTTGGGTATAAACATTACAGACTGTAAATGCAGAGTATTGTGTACTCAAAGCTTCCAGAAGCGAAGCATGGAGTTCCTCAAATCTTGGGGCTGGCCATTTGCTATTCCACCATGGCAGTTAACGGCATTCCTGGTAAAGTATTGGTGTTAATTATCAATCTGCAACATGATGTGATGAGACAACATGTGCTCACTGGTATTGTTACTTTCTGTCAATTGTCGATTTTTACCACTTTGCTGTTCCCCCAGTATCATAAAAAAACCCTTGAATTATTTTCTCCATTTTGTTGTACCATTTTAATTGAATATTTTATTCCTTGAAAATCTTTTTTAGTTATCGTGCATTTCATCACAATTTGCAGCAGAGTTGCTTCTTAGCACCTTCTAACCTTCAATGGTTTTGATACTGATTTTATCATCTCGTCCATTCTGATGGTCAACACCCAACTATAATGGAAGCAATTTCTTTTCTTATGGCACTTATGTGAAGAGTTTCAAATTAAATTTGACATAAAATTTGCATTAAGGATTTAAGACCTGAAGTGAAGTGCTTAGAAAACAGCAACCAGTGATTCATTGTCTATAAGGAGTTTGTATGTTCTCCTTGTGTCTGCGTGGGTTTCCTCTGGGTGCTCTGGTTTTCTCCCACATTCCAAAGACATATGGGATAAGAAGCTGGGGCATGTTGTGTTGGCGCCAGAAACGTAGCGATACTTGCGGGCTGCCCTCCAGATCACTATACAAAAGATGCATTTCACGGTGTGCTTCAATGTACATGTGACTAATAAAGATGTCTTATCTTGGATGGATGGGATTTTAACTCAAATTAGAGGAGGCAAGAGGAGGAGTATATGGTAATCGGGCTTGATATTGGTTTTCTTGGTGAAGGAGGAAAATTGTGGGTTAACTTAAACTACATGTAGATTGGACAAACCAGATTATTCGTGGTGCATGTGGGGAGGGAGTGGAGTGAATTACAGAATTGGTTTGGTGGATGAAGACGTGCATGTGAACGTTATGAAGATTTACAGTGTTGGTCCAGTTGGTGTACCGTCTGTGCCAGTGGAAAAACCACATCACACACAACACACACAAAGTACAGCACACAAACGCAGGTAGACAAAATATGCTTCAAACACCACAAAAAGACACACCACTCTCACACCACACATAAACACACATGTCAAACACTCCAATCACACTCATAAACACACACAATCATTAACACATCCTCACTCCCTCTGTCTTCCTCTATTGCAGCAAACTTGGCCGTGATTGGGGTAATGTTGCGCAGACGATGTGGTCTCTCCAGATGTATCACTGTCTACCTGCTGTCGATGGCGGTGACGGGTCTCCTGGTCATTATCACGAGAGTGATATTAAACCGGATTGTTCCCATGAATTTCCCATTGAATTTCATGAATATTGCTCCAGCCTGCAGCGTGAATGTCATCTTCATTTTCTTGTGGCTACTGGAACTGATAAGTTTCCTCTTCGTTCACATTGCCAGCGTCACTTACTTTTCAGGTTCCAATTTCAGTGACTCCATTTCCCTCTGTCAGAATGCGGGTACGTGCTTCAGTTCTTGTGTTCCTGCGTGAATCCATTTATTTATGCAGGGACACAGAGGAAGATCAGAGACGAGATAAAGCTGGGGCTGAAATATCCATTGACTTTCATTCATAAGTTACTCAAATAAATATTTTTAAAATTTTTTTGGGAAGGGTTTATGTTGCAAACCACCCTCATCTTGTTCTCGATCTTCTGGCCAGCTCGGTCAGAGAGCTGTACAGTATGAAAACAGGCCTTTCGGCCTAACTCTTCCATGCCGACCAAGTTGCCTCACTGAGCCAGTCATATTTGCCTGCATTTGCCCTATATCCCTCTCAACCTTTCCTATCCATGCACCTGTCCTAATGGCTTTGTTTGAACAATTGTCTACCAAGTATAATTTATTAAAAAACTCATTTTTTTTAGATATTTACAAATTAGAGATTTTCTTTGATCTCAATTATGTTCTTTTCCTGATAAGAATTTATTAGATGTAATTTTTAATTTGGAATCCTTTCTGGATGGCTCAATGTCTAATATTCAGGACAGATTACTAGGAATGAGTAAGGTGCCACCTGATAGAATTAAAAACATTTGGGAACAAGGTTTGCAGATGTCAATTTTTGAGGAACCTTGGAATGAAATTTTCAAGTTGGTGAATACTTCATCATTATGTGCTTGTTATTCTCTCCTTCAATATAAAGTAGTCCAGAGGGCTCACTTGTCTAAAGATAAACTATCCCATTTTTATTCTGATATATCTACTGGCTGTGACAAATGTAATAACGGAGTGACTTCCTTAATTCACATGTTTTGGACGTGTCACTGTCTTAAAATATTGGACAGAGGCCTTACATACTTTTTTTGTACATTTCAAAATGAATTTTAAACAATCCTTTGAAGCATTATTTGGGATCGTTGGAGGAAAAGATACAACTTTGAAGGCTTCTGATTTACATATTCTGGCTTTTATTTCTCCTACAGCCAGGAGAGCTGTAATGGAAGGAAGTTACTCCGCCCACTGACGTTCAATGGTTACGGGATGTTCTGTCATACTTGAATCCAGAGAAAAAAATCTCCTCTTTTCTAATATCTTACAAAACTGACACTACGGAAAAAAAATAATTCTTATCAGAAGGGCTTGAGAACAATAATTTATGATTTAATAATGAAAATACGTTCAGAGTCACTGGACAAAATCAAGAATGAATGGGAAAGTGAACTCCAGATATCTATACCTACAGAGACATGGAAGAAAATTCTTCATTTAGTCAATACATCTTCACGGTGTGCCAGACACTCGTTAATACAGTTTAAGGTAGTTCACAGGACGCACATGTCTAAAGATATCCTAGCTTGTTTTTATAACCACATAAATCCTATATGTGATAGATGTAAAACGAATGTGGACTCTTTGACACACATGTTTTGGTCCTGTCCTTTTTTTGGAAAAATATTGGAAAGACGTTTTCAACTTTATTTCAAATGTATTGAAGATCGATTTACAACCGCACACTATTACTGCAATTTTCAGATTACCAAGGATTGAATCTGGCCATCTATCTGCTTCCGCTAACCGTATCATTGCCTTTGTTACATTAATGGCCAAGCGATCGATATTGCTTAAATGGAAGGACCCAATACCCTCTACTACCTTTCAATGGTTTTGTCGAACTATGTCATGTTCAAACTTGGAAAAAATCAGGAGTGGTACTGTTGATCCATCGCTTAAATTTGCAGACATTTGGAGTCCATTTATCCAACATTTTCACATGATGTAGATCCCCCTTCATTAACTTATTTTTAATTCGGAGGAACGGATTTGACGACATAATATTGATCTGTATCTATTGAGAAATTTTGGCCGAGCTTTTTTAAAAAATTTTTGTTTGTTTAGTTTATATTGTTTATATTTTTTATATATGGATTTGGGGTTTCCTTTTTGTTTTTTTTAAATGTATATAATAAACTTTTTCCTTTGTTTTATACTCTCTTCGTTAACTAAGAGATCGCTGGACTTTGTTTTTTTTCTATATTTTATTGTATGGTTATCTAAGATTTGAGTGATTACCAGATCTCTTTGTAAGATATGTAAAAACTTTCATGCCATATTGATTTGAAACTTAATAAAAAGATTGAAAAAGAAAAAGAAGATTCGCTATTCAGTTCTTAAATCTAAGCTAGACTTTCAAACCCTGTGGGTTTTTTTCTGAATTATTTTCAAAATCTTTGATTTGGAGAGTGAAACACGGATATTGGCTGACACTGTTACATTTTTAAAGGTAGTTCCTTTTTTTTCCTTTTAACAGCTTCGGGTTTTGGTAGTGGGAGAAGATCTTTCTTTGTAATAAAATATTTGATTTTTTCTTCCTTTAAATTAATAATCACATTGTAGATAATAAAGTATTGTAATCTTAAGTATGATTTAACATAACGTATTCTGTAGTATTTTTACTTGAAGCATGTACTCTGTATTTTTTTTCATGGATTCAATAAAACTATTGCAAAAGGAAAGACACGGACATGGAGGGATACGGATCACGTGCAGGATAATGGGATTAGTTTCATCCAGCATCATGGTCGGCAGAGACATTGTGGGTTGAAGGGCCTGTTCCTGTGCTGTACTGCTTTATGTTATTTCCTGTCTTGTATTCCTGACTGGATTTATTGGAGGCCCGTCTTACAGGGAAGGCTTCCTGGTTCTGGTCTCCACCACAGGTGGAATCATCCTCTCTACATCTATCTAATTGAAAATTTAAAGCCACTTTCAGAAACTTCAAGTGCTTTATCAGATTATCCACATTCAAACATAAGAATTAGGAGCAGGAGCAGCCTTTTCCACCTGCTTCACCGTTCAATAAGATAATAGCTCAATTCGACGTCCCGCTGACCCCAGTAACCTTTCACACTCTCATCAAGAATCTTTATACCTCTGCCTTGAAAATATTCAAAGAAGCTGCTTCCTTCTAGGGTGATACAGAGGCACATTGAATCGAGCTTCTTCCTCACAATGCCAGTGAACCAGGTTCGTGTCACAATGTTGATCCGGAGCAAACTCACAGAGAACCAAAATGCGGCACACCGATACAAGACTGGAGTCAGGATACTTCCTCAGGACAAACACAGGCAGTAACTGGAAGGAATCT
>JARFYF010000046.1:1615349-1628743 GCA_030265395.1 Rhina ancylostomus
GGCAGAAGGGATTAGTTCAGTTTGGTATTTAATTAGCTCAGCACAACATTGTGGGTGGACGGGCCTGTTCCTGTGCTGTACTGTTCTAGTTCTGTGTTCATGTGTTCTAAACTGACTGGGGAGGGGTGGCGTGTATCTATAAAATATAAAAACAACATCCTAGTGGGAACATTTTAAATCGTGCATGATTCACTATTTCTTATTTTGAATGAAGATCGAAGGGCATGACCTTTTGATCCAATTTATAATAATTAATAAGTAAATAATTAATGAGAGATGCATATATTGATGCATAAATTACAATGGTTCACAGTGGCAGGATGGACTGGATGGGAATAGGAAATGGATATTAATACTTCAAAGCCTGTGCAAAGCTAAATTTTGGTGCAATTCATGCATAAATAACAGAGGCTTTTTCTAATCTAATTTCCTGCTGGTTGTGGTGTTGTCTCACTTGTTCTACCTTCCATTTCTTCTCCAATGACTACCCCAGTTTTGATGTGACCCTTCAACCCATTATTAATCTGGCCACCCCGGCCTTTATCTCCTTTTCTCCCCTGCCCCTCAATCCCTGCCTTTGTACTTTCCCAAAGAAGTGAAAAGTTAACTCTGTCACACTCTCCACAGTTGCTGCTGAATGTTTCTAGCATTTGTTTCTTTATATTTAAGCTTTGCAGCATCGGCAGCATTTTGCACTTGCCTGACAAGTTTCCCACTGACTGTACCAGATCTGCTCATTGAGAGACACGCAGAGAAGGACACGAAGCAGAGTACAAAATCCATGCTTATTGGCTGTTGTTCTCTGAGCAGCTCCCATTGGGTTGCAACCAGTCAAACTTGGGACCAGTACTTAGAAACTCAGCAGCATCTTAAGAAGGCAGCTTAACTAAACCGAAGCCGAAAGCAATTGTATTTGGGACAGGAGCGAAAAAAAGTGGTGGAGGAACTCAGTGGGTCAGGCAGTGTCTATTGGAGGGAAATGGACATTGGACGTCTTGGGTCAAGACTGAAAAGAAAGGGGGAGGTGGCCCATATAAAGAGGTGGGGGGGAAGGGGTGGAGCAAGTGCTGGCGGGCAATAGCTGGGTGCTATTGGAATGCTGGCCTGTAGAGGGAAGGGCGGGAGCTTGGGTTGGTTGGTTACACTACACCTCGGTCAGACCACTTGGAGAACTGTGAGCTCTGCACACGCCACTGGTACACTGACGGTACAAGTTCCCAGAGCGCAGGGCTAGGCTCCAGCTGTTGCATCAGCTTACATAAACCAACGATGTATTCCCTGGTATTTGGGAAGGTGGAAGGTGATTCGATAAAACTTCCTGATGATTCGGGAAGTTCTCAAGGAGACTGGGAATAACTTCTCCAGGGATTGGTGAATCTGAAAGGGAAAGTTGTCCGGGAGTCAAATTCAGAAATGTTTTTGCCCCGGTTCTGGGGTGGGAGTGGGTGGGGGGAGCTCTCGCCCACATACGGCAATCGAGGTTTTGTTCTGAGGTCGATTGCTTTTTAAGCTGAACTGGTAGTAGATTGGGAGAGAAGGTAGTTACGTGGTCATGGGTCAGCTGTGATCTGGCTGTATGGACTAACTAACCCACTGCTGTTCCTGTGTGGGGTGGGGGTGGAGATGGGTGGGAAGCTGGGCAAGCAGAGTTCAGGTAGGGAAGGGTGTGGGTAAGGGTTGGGTGGGTAAGGGGTGTGTTTGAACCCAATGGATGTCATCAGACAGAGGTGATCCGAGTGCCAGATGGGATGTTTGAGGGCTGGTTTGATGTCAATGCATTGCTTGTGTTGGGTCTCTGCCACTGGCTTCAGATTAGAAACCTCTGCCCTCTGACCCAAGGACCCCTCCAGTGTGGTGCAAGGTTTTGTAAGAAGAGGGGCTGAGGTGAGTGTGCTTCACTGCTGTAGGGAGGTGGGCAAGTGATAGGTGGGTTGGGATATGGTGCGTGTGGTGTTAGGTGGGACACATGGATGACTCTATTGATCATGACCAGCCCCAGGACGGTTGACCACCCCCTTCCATTACTGCCTCACCTCCGCTCAGGCCCCTGGGGTCTCCTTGGGGCTGTTGAAATCTGTGCAACGATGTCAGGCTTGGCAGCTGTGAATCTCGGTGCTGTCACCCGTCTCTGTACCTGGATGTGCAACGCCGTCCCTCCATCGTGATCACTTCCATTCTCCCCGAGCTCCCAGAGGTTGACTCCCATCCATGGTGGGAGCTGTGTGGGTGTTGACGGCTTTGCTGGAACTTGGCCGGCCCTGACTGGATCACACGGCCGTGCTGCCGGACACCGTTCTGCAGCATCGCTAACTCGACGGCCCTCGACCCGCTGAGATGCACGAGGTGAGAAGCGCACGGACTGGGGCTGGTTATTTGTGGACTGTTTCTCTCCTATCAAACTCCTATGTCTGAAGTTCAAAGAAGTGCTGGAAATCTGAAACACTTAGCAGGTCAGGCAGTAGAAATGTGAAACACTAACTCCATTTCTCCCTCCACAGATGCTGCCTGACCTGTTGTGTGTCCAGCGTTTCCCGTGTCTATTGCTGGTGGTATTTCATGGGGGACCTGCACGTCTGACAGTGAGTCTCTGTCAGTTTCCCCTTACTTTGCTCACCGATCCTACCACTATTGAGCCCATCTGATCTCCAGTGTAGGTGTAACAGTCTGGACACCATGGTGGGTGATGGCACAGACAGACTCAGAGCGCAGGAGATCTGTGCCAAGATCACCCAGGGCTCCTGTATCCCATCACTCCTCCTGAAGATTCTCAGCCGTGGTGAGGGCAGGATCAGGTCTGGTTGTGAGGATATCCCTGTGATCAAATGGCCTCCCTGCATTCTTGACAAAAGAGTACCGTAGATGGCTGTGGAACTTTCACATGGTGATGAATAAATGGAGAGAGGAGAGAACTGGGCGACAAGACGGAACGTCAGGGACAGGGGCTGGGGGCAGGGGGAGTGAAGGGCTGGAGTGATCCAGTTTGTTGTCCTACCATGTGTGGCTGTTGGTTTTGAAGGAAGTTAATGATAAAATAATTTCTTCTTTGTCACAAAGCTGCTGGATCTGTGGATGTAGTTCAAAGACATAACTAATTTCTCTGCACCCCACAGCTGCCTTTACCATCCTGTGTACAAGGACATGCATTATTGTGAGGTGGGAAGCGAATGAATCCCTGATTAAACTGTCAGGATCCGCAGTGGGATGAATCCATCATCGGCTGTGCCTGATACTACCGAGCAGTCAGCTACAGATGGTGTTGATTGGTTCCCTGCTGCTGCTCTGTGTTTGTGTCTGTAATAGGGCACTCTGCACTCCTGTGTAGTTACAGTACTTCTCAGTTTGCTATTTCAGTTATCATACAGATTTATATTTCTTCTGGCAAACTATTTAATTTCCTTTCTTAAACTGGTAAAACCACCCCCCTCCGAGTCGCCCCATGACGAGGCCCTGGCTGTGAGCTCTGATCTGGCAGGGGTGAAGACAGTGGTGTCCAGTATAAACATCTGCCCCCTGCTGCCCTGCTCTTCCCTCTCTGTGGCTATTTCTGAAGGAGGCACACTGACGGCCTGCGTTGGTGCTGTTGTACGTTGTAATCCCTGGCACTGCGGTGTGCACAGGCCCAACTTTTGATGGGTCCTTTCTCTGTTAAACATCTGACTACTTACTCTGGACAGCGAGTGATGCCGGGTTATTGAACTGTAAGCAGCATTGTGGCAATGTCCTTGCCCAGCTCCAAATACATCACTCCCCATCCATTCTTACCAGAGAAAGGAGTGTGAGGTATTGGTTTATTATTGTCACTTGTAACGAGGTACAGTGGAAAAACTTATCTTGCAAACCGATCGTACAGGTCAATTCATTATACAGTGCATTGAGGTAGTACAGGGTAAAACAATAACAGAATACGCAGCTACAGAGGATGTGCAGTGCAATAAGGTGCAAGGTCACAGCAAGGTAGATTGTGAGATCAAGTCCATCTCACTGTATAAGGGAACCGTTCAATCATCTTACCACAGGTGATGACTCCCTCCCTCAGACCTCGCTGCTGTTGGGTCAAGGAGGCCAGTTGTAGTTCCGCAGCTGGGACCAGTGAGCACAGGCTGGTCTGGGCTGTGCACCTCTGGTCCGCCTCACCAGGCAGAGAGTTGTGTGCTGGAGGAGTGTGGGGACCGTGTGAGTGCAACTGGAGGTGCTGGTTCTGAGTGACAGCCGTTCACTTGGATATTCAGTGGGACTGGTCTGGGTGTTTTTATGCTGCCCTTGGGTTTATCTGTTGCTGCATCTGAGGGAAGCTCCTTCACACAGACTGGTGTGGTGTACTGGTGTACAGGCATGACACCTGTCCTCCTGCAGCGCTCCAACCTACACCTGGCTGTGTGGTGCACCTGCACAGGACGGCTTTTCGTGTTGCGCTGTGTGCAGCCCACCTGGTCCCAGAGGCGCGTATGCCTGAGTCTGGGGGCAGGCGCACACCCGGAGCGCCGGCCCGGCTGGAACGGCAGCCTCGGGTGGGCAGAGATCTGACCCATTCCGGGGGTCTTGGGGACCTCACTGTGGGAAGGGCCGCAGCACTGGAAGGAGGAGGGGACAATGGGTCCCGCAGGAATAAACCCAAAGAGAGCCAGGCTCCCACCGGCGGTTCTCTGAGCACGGTTCCTGGAGGCTGTGGGGTTCCTAGGGACAGAGCTCCAGGCACCTGCCTGTGCTTGGGCTGCTGTGTCTGTCAAGGGGAAGGTCACCGTGCCATTGAATGGCCCAGCCCCTTTTGATAGCTCGTATTTGGAATCTGTGCGGTGCTGCCATTAATGGCCCTTGAGGAGGTGGGAGTGAGCACCACCTCGAACTGCTGCAGTGCTCGCAGTGAAGGATCCTCAGGGAGGGAGCTCCAGGACTGCTGCAGTGCTCCCAGTGAAGGGTCCTCAGGGAGGGAGCTGCAGGGCTGCTGCAGTGCTCCCAGTGAAGGGTCCTCAGGGAGGGAGCTGCAGGACTGCTGCAGTGATGGACTGTCGATTACACTTACCTGTCAGGATGATGCACGACTTGGAGGGGAACCTGCAGGTGGTGGTGTTACCGTACACTTGCTGCCCTTGTTCTACTTGGTGACGGGGAATGTGGGTTTGGGAGGTGCTGTCCAAGTAGCCCGGCTGAGTAACTGCACTGCATTTAGACGGTGCACGTGGCATTCACTGCACTGGTAGTGGAGGGAGTAAATGCTCAGGATGGTGGGTATGGTGCTAAACAGCGGCTTTGGCCTGGACCGTGTCAAGCTAGAGTTGTTGGAGCTGCACTGTCCAGGCAGAAGGAGAGTATTCCATCTCATTCCTGCCTCATACCTTGGTGGTGGTGGAGATGAGTCAGCCGTTGGTTACAGAGATACAGCATGGAAACAGGCCCTTTGAACAGAGTCCGTGCTGACCAACAGTACCCATTTGCACTAATCCGACATTAATCCAGTTTTCTTTTATTCTCCCCACATTTTCATCAACTCTCCCCAGATTCTACCTCTCACCTACACACTAGGTGCAATTTACACTGACCGATTAACTTAGCAACTGGTGTGGCTTTTGGGATGGAGGAAACCAGAGCACCCAGAGCAAACCCACATGGTCATGGAGAACCTGCAAACTCCACAGTGACAGCACCAGAGGTCAGGCTTGAACCCAGGTCTCAACTAGCCGAGCCGCCGTTACTGGATAGTCAGCCTCTGACCTCTTTGTGTCGCCGTGGTATTTTTGTGGCTAATCCAGGTGATCTTCTGGTCAATGGTGATCGTCAGGGCAGTAATGGTGGGGGACTCTGCGACGGTAACGCCTTTGAATGTCAGGCGTAGGTGGCTAGGTCCTTTTCTGTTGGAGGTGGTCGAAAGCTGTCGGTGTTGTGGTATAATTGTTCTTTGCCACATCAGTCCATGCCTGATTGTTGTCTAGGTCTTGCTACATTGGCTGAGGGGTAGAATCGTCAGTGAACGTCCCCAGTTCTGACCACCGGGTGGATGGAAGGTCATCTGAAGGGAAGCTGCGGAGGGTGGTGTGTCTGCTGTCTGTCCTTGGTGGAAGAGGGTGCAGGCTGGGAGGTGCTGAGGAGGGGTCAGGGGGAGTAACTGCAGTGCATTTTGTGGATGATACCCAAAGTGTGCCACTGGTGGAGGGAATGAATCTTTCATCATCTTGCGTGGTCCCTGGGATGGAGGATGATTTACTTCCACTCTTGATTTCTGGCTTCTGCAGATTGTGGGAAATGCGGACTCTTCCACAGATGGAGCAGGAGGTGCCTGAAGGGGCAGGCAGGTGGCTTGTGAGTTGAAGTACACCTTGTGCTGCTTATGCAGAGCTTCTGTGTGCTTCCAATACATTCATCCTGGACACTCCCCCTCCACTTCAAGTGGTGATGGACCAGGAACACCCAGATCTTGGGGCTGTTGCATTTCCTCAAGGAGATTTGGAGTATCCGTGAACCTTTTCCCTTCTCCACTTAGTAACATCTTCCCATGACAGAGCCTTGGGTTCTGTCTGCTTTGCGAGTTTGGTGTCTGATTTTCAAGTGATGTGGTCCATCCACTGTAGCTGATGTAATTAGATCCTCAGTGCTGGGAGAAGAGGCCAAGGTTGCCCTGGGGGTGAGGAGGCCGACATTGCCTTGCAAATCTTTCCAGCGAATTGGGGGAGTTTTGCAGTGACAGACTTAATGGTATTTCTGCAGTGCCTCAGTGTCTGCGGCAGGTAGCCCAGGTCAGGCTCTAAGACCTGGACTACCTGCAGGTCTAAACAGTCATCCCCTCAGAGGGAAGGAATGTTCAGGGTGGTGGGTGGGGAACCAACCAAGTGGGCTGCCTTGTCCCGGGTGTGTAGAGTTTCTCATTATTGGAGCAGCGCCCAGGTCAGTGGGGAGTATTGCCCCACACCCCTGACTGCAGGGTGGGTGGGCGGGGGAGGCTTTGTATCACAAGTGAAAACAGAAGATGCTGGAGAAACCCAGCAGGTCAGGCGGTGCCTGTGGAGGGGAAATGGTTGTCAATCCTCCAGAATGTGGGAGAGGTAGAAATGAAACAGGTTTCCCAGCACTGGGGGGTGGGGAGGGGCAGATGTGACCCATGTGGCAGCTCCAGCACGTTTGCCTGCCCTCCTTCCCTGTCTACCCTCCCCGCTCCTCCCCCCGCCTGCCCTCCCTGACCCAGGGACGGTCCCCTGGCTGGACAGTAATGGCAGAGCAAGGGATGTGCTGGGCCGTGATCTGCTGCTGGTGGTCCACAGTGCCTGGTGCATGCCCAGATTAGAGCTGCCACATCTGTTCAGAGTCCGTTCCAATGAGCACACAGCACAGCAAAGGGATTGCTTGGCATGAAGATGAGGGCTTTATCTTCACAGGGATGTGTGATAGTCACTTCTGCCAGTGCTGTTGAGGACAGATGCCCCTGCCCGGGGTGGACTCGTGAGGACGAGGATTAGGTTTATCTCCAGTGTTGTTCACTCTGTACCTACCACAGACCCAGTCTGGCCACTCTGCTCCTCAGGACTCGACAGGCTTGGTCTGTGGTAGAGCTACCAAAACAGTCTTGGTGATGGACATTGAAGTTCCCACCCTGAGTACATTCTGTGTCCTTGCTACTCTCTGTGCTCCTTCCCAGTGCAGTTCAATGTGGAGGGGCACTGATTCCTCGGCTGACGGAGGGTGGTAGGTGGTGAACAGGAGGTGTGCTGGCCCAGGTTTGACCTGATGCCCTGAGACTTAATGGGGCCTGGAGTCCATTTTTGAAGGCTCCAGAGGCTATTCACTCCTTCTCTCCACTCTGACACCCTGCCCCCCTCCACCTCCCCTTGTGATGGAGGACTCTGCCACGTTGTATGGTCTGATTCTGTGATTGTGACTGTACGTGACTAATTTGCTGGACCAGTCTGCCAGCACTTCCTCAGTTGAGACAGCAGTCCCCAGATGTTTGTGAAGAGGAGAGGACGTTGCTGACTACGTTGCTGTGTGTGAGTCAGTGCCCTGGTGATGCAGGATGAACCATACAACTGTATTATTTCTCTTGAGGCATAAGAGATTGCAGATACTGGAATCTGGAACAATAAACAATCTGCTGGAGGAACTCAGCAGGTCAGGCAGCATCTGTTGGGGGAGAGGAATTGTTGACATTTCAGGTTGAAACCCTGCATCAGGGGTGGAGAGGGAAGGTGACTGGTATGAAGAGGAGAGGGGGAGCCATTGGTATTTTGATAAAATTCACATTTGGTGTATTAAGCCAACGAAGTTAGTTGTCTGTTGACGCAGTTCAAAATTCACTCTTCTAGTTTTCTTGTGGTGAACTTAGAGAAAGTGCAGTTACTTTGGGGTCATTGACAGAAACCATTGAGACAAATGCCTTGCTTTTCTAAAAGAAGTTTTAATTAGTTGTGCACTCCCTATGAACCAATTTTAAGGAATTAGACCTTTTTCGTAGATGAGACCATCTGACTACTCAGCACAATTCAGTTGAACGTTTCCAGTGCAGATTATAAAATGGGGCTCTAAGCAACTCTGTCTCTGAACAGCTGGGTTATTGGCGCAGGCCATTGTTATAGCAGCTAATAACAACGTATGATCTTGTGTTAGAACTTTCCACACAGCAAGTGATTGGCTCCCGCTGTTTGAGATGATGGAGAGACAATGAGTCACTCGCCTCAAGGCCAGCTCATTATCACCTCCAACCTGTGACAGAATGGAACCGTGTCGATTGGAAGTAGAAGCTGACACTTAACGTATCAGTTTTAAGACACTGTAGTCTAGAGAAGGTGCACTGCAATCCAATCAACAGTTTTCTTTCCTGGTGCAGGGTGTGGTGTCACTGTCACCAGTTCCTCCTGGTCTTCATCTTCCACGTATGAGGCTGGACGCTGAGGGGCAGTAACTGGGTGCAAGGCTGTTGGCCACCAGTTGCATGTGCGCCGGTCTCATTCCACAGCACAAACTATGTGTGGAGTAAAAATAGTCCCCGATACACTCATAAATGTTCAGTGAGAATTTTCCATCTGTGCCTCAGCAGGTTACTTCAGCGGGAAGAGCGTTTCAGGTTGCAAGCTTGTCGAGCTGCACATTCACACACATGCACACGTGTAAATTCACACGCCTCACTTTTCCTGCCCATCCAGGGCTCTCACAGACCATAGCTCAGTGTTCCTTCATTGTTGCTGGGTCTACAGTCTGGAACACCCTGTAAATGTTGTTCCTGTGACCACGTGGGTTTCCTCTGGG
The DNA here is from genome assembly GCA_030265395.1 of Rhina ancylostomus. Classification (NCBI taxonomy): domain Eukaryota; kingdom Metazoa; phylum Chordata; class Chondrichthyes; order Rhinopristiformes; family Rhinidae; genus Rhina; species Rhina ancylostomus. The sequence goes on from JARFYF010000046.1 coordinate 1,624,578, forward strand.
TGCCCCAGCTTCCTCCCACACATCACAAAGGCATACGGCTGGGTAGGTTAATGGCCATGGTAAATTGTGTCAAGTCTGAGTGGTAGAATCTGGGGGGAATTGAAGACAATGTGGGGAGAGTGTTGTTTTTAAAAGCTGCGGTTATTGTAGGATTAGTGTAATCCTACACAATACAGTGTTGGGGCATGGGCTCGGCTGGTGGGTGCGGCTCGGCTGGTGGGTGCAGGGTCGGGTGGGTGGGCAAGATCTCGGCAGTTGGGCATGGGTCAGCGGGTGGGCATGGGCTCGGTGGGTTGAGGGGCAGGTTTCCATGCTGTATCTCACTATGGCTCTGAGATTGGGTGTCCTGTGACTCCCCTCCTGACCCCCTGCTGTGGCCTTTCCACCTTCAAGTCCAGGAGCATGATGGAACGCTCTCCACTGGCCGGGGTGAGTGCTGCTCCGACAGGGCTGGCAGCTCAGGAGGACAGCCGTCCATCACTCCACCGCCAGTACATCGAGGTGCACGTGTGCCACCTACACTTGCACTGTCGCCAGGCCATGTGACAGACTCAGCCTCTACCAACAAGGGCAGAAGGTGCAGGGGAGCACCGTAATCTGCAGCATTCCCTCCAAGGCACAGAGAACGGTTACTTGAAAGTAACGTGGTGGCCTGGGTCCTGGAACTGCCTTCCCCACGGCACCATGGGAGCAGCTTCCCCAGAAGGACTGCGGTGCTGGAGCACGAGGCTCACCCCCACCTTTGGGAGTAATTGGGGAAGGATGATAAGTGCTGGTTGTGCCACCTTCACCCAGAGCCAAATGAAAACCCAGACGCACGCACATGCAGTTTGCCTTCTCAGTAAATGAGGACTTTGTGTGATTGCAGTATGATCTCTTGGCTATAAAGGAGATTAGAAACTAACTCAGGTTAAATGTAAACTAACTGCTGCTGTTCTGTGGACACGGGTGGGACTGGGTTTGCTTTTATTGCTTTGTCTTTGCTGGTCTAATTGCACATTTTGTCCACGGTGCACTCTGTGAGTCAGTGGGTATTGATTTTCCAGCTCCTGTTCAGTTAAAGTGCAAATCCTTTTACCTGTACAGTTCAAAGACGTAAATCCATTGTTAAATACAAACAGAAAATGTTGAACTAGACAATTAACTCTTCGGCTTCCAAGAGAGGAAAAGGCAGGTGGACGTTTTGAGTTATTTTATTCTTGGGCTCTGGGCATCACTGGTCAGGCCAGAGTTTATTTCCATTCCCTGATTGTGAGGCCGTTTCATCTTGCATTTAGGGCCAGGACACTTTGGTGGGTCAGGAGTCACATACAGAACAGCAGGTTTCTTTAAAGGACATTGGTGAATCCAGTGGGTGTCTCTGGTTCTGTTGATTTGTGGTCAACGTTACTAATGGCTATTTACTTGCAGATTACTAACCAGTTCCACTGCTGAGGTGGGGCCTGAACTCTGGTCGCCCAATGGCTTGTCCAGGGCTCTAGGTTATTAGTGCTGCCAGTGTCTGCAAACTGTTGCTTCTTTCCCACTATGGTAGTCTTGGATAAAGCATTTGCATTAAATAAGCTGTTTACAGAACAGTACAGCACAGGAACAGGCCGTTCGGCCCTCCACATCTGTGCCAACCATGATGCCAAATTAAACTGATTCCATCTGCCTGCATGTAGTGTGTATCCCTCCATACCCTGCCTGTTCATGTCCCTGTCTAAATGTTTTGTAAATGTTACTGTCGTATCTGCTTCTAACACCAACTTCCATGGCAGCATGTTCCAGGCACCTACCATTCTCTGCGTAAATTTTTTAAAAGTCCCTTGCAAATCTCCTTTAAACTATCCCCCTCTCACTTTCAAGCTGTGCCCTCTAGTATTTGGCATTCCCACCCTGGGGAAAAGACTCTGTTACCCTATCTATACCTCCAGGTGCCTGACTCACCTATCACCTGCCACTTGTGCCCCTCCTCCTCCCCCTACCTTTTTATTCGGGCTTCTGCCCTCTTCCTGTCCCGATGAAGGGTCTTGGCCCGGAACATTGACTGTTCATTTCCCTCCATAGATGCTGCCTGACCTGCTGAGTTCCTCCAGCACTTTGCATGTGTTGCTATAGGAAAGGTAATGGGTGCACACAGAGGATTAAGATGAGAGATCTGTATTAGTCACATGTACATGGAAACACTTCACCAGGAGGGTGCCTGGGGTGGAGCGTTTAGTTCTGAGGAGTGACTGGAGAGGTTGGCTCTGTTTTCACTGGAGCAGATAGGCTGAGGGGGATATAAATAAGGCATAAAAATTATGAATGGTACATTATAGGGTAGACTACAGGGAACATTTCCCCGTATCTGAGGTAGGTAAAACTTGAGGAGGCAGATTTAAGGGGTAAGAGGTGTTGAGGGGATCTGAGGGAGACCACCTTCGCGGAGAGTGGTGAGTACCTGGCACACGCTGCCAGAGGGAGCTGGAAGGAGAGTAGCTGACAGCATTTACAAGGCACAGAAGGCCATGGCCAGAGTGCTGGAGAATGAGATTAGCACGGATGGGTGTCCGGTGGGCAGCATGGAAGTGGTGGGCCGAATGGCCTGTTTTCACGTTCTGTGGCTCTGTGTGTGGTGACTCGGTTGTTTGGAGGCACCAGGGGTGGACGGTAAATGCAAACCCTTCCTGTAGCGTCCGTGACCCAAGATTCACTCTCTCTGGAAACTGGAGAGCACGCACTTCTCCTCCTCTGTGATGTACTCCGCGGCTGTCTGACCGGCCAGGCTTCACACGAGCAAAGGTGCAGGACGCCTGCTGGAACCTGTGAGACCATATCCCAACAAGGACCTTCTGGAGTAGGAGACAGAAGTGGAGGCCAGTGAGAGCAGTGCAGGAATCACCCTCTTCGGTGTATATGTTCATGATTCAAACAGTCCCACGTTCTGCGCACCGGGGAGCACTACTGACTTCCCTGTTCCGAGCAGTTTTGCTCAGTTGGGACTGTTGAGTTGGTGTATTCAGTGGGTGGATTACAATAGCTGCTGTGGCTTTTGCACCTGCCGACCATTCCTGCCTCTGCATGATGTTTGAATGTTTAGTAGGACATTTGTTTTGATGGGAATTTCCTTTCCTGGCTGGATCCTGATTCTGCCACTTCAAGAGGAAACTCTGGGTCACAGTGGATTAGTGAAGCTCTTTACACGAGTGTGAATGGAATCGTGAGAGAAGAGTGCCAACTTTTAATGGGATAGAAAGTTAAGTTTGCAGTAACAGCTTCCGAGCAAGCCGGGGAATGCACGTTCCATAAACACGGTCCTCAAATCCGGTGTCAGCAGCAGCAAAGGGGCCGGAAGAATCTGGAGCCGGCAGCCACATCTGGCTCTCAATGACAGCTCCGGTTTACCCCGGATGGACCTGACGCAGGGCCTGTACGTACTGACCCCTGAGGAACCTGACACCTGGGGTTACCTTAGCTGTGTATGCTGGGAGTGGCTGTAACTTGGAAAGCTGCCAGAATGCCCTGGGCCTGTTTTCTGCAGCCTGTTTCGGCACATCTGCCGGACCTATGGGACATGGTTACTTGCTGCATCCCCACAGGAGCTGAGAACTGCCTGTGGAGGGTGGTCATGGTCCTCCTGCACTGTGGCAGAGTGTCCTGTGTTGCCTCTGTCCATCACCCCCACACCGTCCCTTGTGGCAGAGCTGGTGGGGTCCTGCAGCGTCCCTGCTCCAAGGCATTCCCACATCAAATATGCCGGCCGTAAGTAAAAATGGAATAGGCCAGTGGTTCTGCTCATCTCACCTCTTAATTTTGGTCAAAACCTGACTGGTCCCAACTTGAAAGAATACCTAGAATGTTGAAAATCTGAACTACACAGGAAGCTCTGGTTATGCTCAGAATCCGTAGCGAGAGAAACGGAATTAACTTGTCACTGGCCTTCCATCAGCCACAAACCAGCTTCTCATCACCTTCTGGTTTTTCTCTTCTCTCATTCCCTCCTGCAGCTGGCGAGGAAGTACAACCTAGTTGTCGTGTCCCCAGTCCTGGAGCGGGATGAGTTTCACGGAGACACGCTGTGGAACACCGCGGTGGTGATTTCAAACTCTGGCAGGGTTCTGGGCAAGACTAGGAAGAACCACATTCCCAGGGTCGGAGACTTTAATGAGGTAAGAACAGAGTTAAATAACCACAGCCCTCCA
>JARFYF010000046.1:1736008-1749963 GCA_030265395.1 Rhina ancylostomus
AAGTGAGGAAAGTTTACAGCCGTAAGGCAATTATTTGATAATCTCTTTATCACCTGATGGGACTCCCAAGAGTTTTCACAACTTTGTGTTCTGTGAAAAGCTCTGTTTGGACAGTAGCTACAAAGGCACATTTGGCATGAAGTTCCCACATATATGCTTGAGAGAACCCAATAAATGATCAAAAATTATGTGCACTGATTCAACTTCAAAATGCAAACCCTCACATCTTACTCTTAGTATAGATCTCTGTTCTAAAGCCAGAAATTTATATTTCTGTAGCGCAAAAAAACCAATATTAATCTATGATATTAATATAGGAATAATGTAGGTCCATGCACTACATGAATTAACTTTGAGGCAACTGTCAGTACAAACAGTAATGATCACATTCAGTTCACATCAGTTTGACCTGAAGTAAATGTGATCAAGTGCAGCTGAAAGAACAACTGGTATTTCTCATACAAAACCCCATTAAAACTATTGCTGTGCAATTGAATTCAATTTTCAACAACAATTTCCAACAAGCAAACACAGATTAATACAACCTAAGCATTAACAGTTTCCCACCTGTTAATTGAAATTCTAGTTTAAAACCAACAGGACAAAAATGAATTTGAGGCATTTAAGTTTTAGGCTCAGGTTCAAAAGGTAGAGATGGACCAGTAAAAGAGGTCTTAAATTGGGGTAGGCCAATTTTATTAACATAAGTCAGGACCTGCCTACTTGTAGGTAAGTCTACATCCACACAGTGGGAAGCATTCAAAGGAGAAATAAGAGTTCAAGCCAGACATGTTCATGTAAGAGTAAGAGCCATGGGTTAAAAGTGGACGTCAAAGGATATTAAGATGTCTTCATCAGTCACATGTACATCAAAACACACACTGAAATGCATCTTAAGCGCAGAGTGTTCTGGGAGCAGCCCGCAAGTGTTGCCACACTTCCAGCACCAACACAGCATTAAGAAAGGATGGAGAGAGGAAAAAAAAGAATCACCAGCCTCTTGGTCAAACGTCAGTGGCAGGGAAATGTGCAATATACAGTAAAGGATGTTATAACAGAACACCTGGAAATGAATAACAGGATTGAGCAGAAATAACATGGAGTTATGAAAGGAAAATCCCTTTTGACTAACATGCTGGAGTTCTTTGAAAATGCAACCAGAATTGATAAAGAGGAACCTGAGAGTGTATTTGGATTTTCAGAAGGCTTTTGATAAGGTTCCACACAGAAGGTTGGCTAACGAAGAGCGCATGGAATTAGGGCAATATACTGGATTGAGAATTGGTTCTCATCACAGAAAGTAAAGAATGGGAACAAAGAGATCCTTCTCAGGTTGGCAGGCTGGGACTGAATCGGTGCTTGGGTTCCACTTGTTCACTACCTGTATCAACAATTTGGCTGAGGGGAGCACATTTGGTAAATTGAGTGAGAGGGCTAGAACGTGGCAGATGGAATATAATGTGGAATTGTATGTGATCATCCACTTAGATGCATGGAACATCTAAAAGGCATTCTGTGAACAGAGAGAGTGGGTGGTGTTGATGCTCAAAGGGACCTGGGTGTGCTTGTACACAAGTTGTTGAAGGCCAACATGCAGGTGCAGCGAGCAGGGCAAATAGTTTGTTAAGTTCAAGTCTATTGTCGTGGGCATACACACCCAGGATATAAATGCCATGAACATGAGCTTTTTGCAGCAGCAGCACAGTCCGTTACAAACATGGCAAACATAAATTACATAATCTTAAATTATATGTAGATTATATGACAAAATAAAGAAAAATAATGACATCAGTGCAAGTTGAGGGATATATAGTCCAAGGTAGAATTAGGGTTTTTCAGGTCTTTTGTTAGCCTTCATTATGAGAGGATTTGAATACAGGAAGTCTCATTGCAGTTGTATAAGGCCTTGGTGAGACCACACTGGGGTATTGTGTTCAATTTAGATCCTATTTCAGAAGGGATATAGGAGAGTCCAGTGAAGATTCAGTAAGCTTGTTCCAGGGATGGTGGATTTGACGTGAGGAGAGATTGAGTGGACGGGGACTGTATTCTCTAGGGTTTAGAAGAATGAGGGAAAATCTCATTAAAATGTACAAAACTGTTAAAGGGCTTGACAGGCTGGATATAGGGAAGGCGATTCCTCCTGCTGCCAACTCTAGGATCAGCACACAGTTTGAGAATAAGGGGCAGGTCATTTAGGACTGAGATAAGGAGAACTTTTTTCACACTCTGGATTCTCTACCCCAGAGGGCTGTGGATACTCAGGCATTGTACTCATTCAAAACAGAGATCGATAGGTTTTTGGACATTTAAGGGAATCAAGGGATGTGGAGATATGCTGGAGATGATGCCGAGGTAAAAGTTGAGCAATAATTGACTGGTGGGCAGAGCAAGGTTGAATAACTGGATGGCCAGCTCAGCTCCTCTTTATGCTGAGCGGTCACATTCCAATTCTTCATGCCAGCTGACTATCCAACTGTGTGAGCAGCCACAATTACATATGGTCTGTTGTCCTCTAGCCCCTGCACACATGATCATTGACAGGAGCACGGACTGGACAGTAAATGTGAACAGCCGCCTCAGCTGATTTTTGTTGTTTCTTTCTTTCTCCAGCCAAGTTGCTTCTTCTGGCTAATTTAGCAGAGATCACCAATTGGAAGTGGGCTGAACTGCTTGGTGCTCCATGGTCACGTCCTTGACTCAGCGACATATCACGCTAGCTGTTGCACAGCCCAGTTCATCAGAATGCCCCTCATCAGGCAGTAATGATGTGAAGGCACCTCACCCCCTCTGTCCTTCTCTGGGATAGTTACAACCTTCTGTACTTGAATTGAAATTGAGTCATAGAGCCAAACAGAATGGAAACAGGCCTCTCAGGCCCACTGTCCATGCCAGTCGTCAAGTTCCCACCTATCCCAGTTTCCGGCACAGGGCCTTCTATGTCATGATGTTTCAAGTGCTCGTCGAATGCATTAAAACATTCCAAGAGTACTTGCTGGCTCGAGGTTTCAACCACCCTCTGGTTAAAAAAAAGTTCTACCTCAGATCCTCTCAAAGCCTACTACCCATCCCTCTGCTTACAGACCACTCTGCTAAGGAGAAAAGTTTCTCTGTTTACCTACTCATGCCCTTCATACCTCTGTTTGGTTCCAAGTATTGAAAGAAACCTGTTCCTTTAAAACTGAAGAGAGACTTACAGATTTGCCACATTATAAGGAACTTGGACAGAAATGGTTAAACAGATGTCTGATTGAGGGGCAAATTGTGGTTACAGATAGGGGGGTTTATTTTATGTAACTTGGTTCATGAAATAGTGGATTTGGTTAGCGATGGATTAATGTATTCCTTCAGCACTGCTTTAATGTTAGCCTCAAGAGCAGCATCTAACTTGCAGGTGAGAGTGGTGGTTTAGATGTCACTGTACTGCTCAAGGACATGGTGGTGGTAGGAACAGGGCTGTCATTGTACGGCAGTTGGTCTGGTACTGATGGGTGTAGTCCTGCCACTGTGGCACGGGGAGCTGCACTGGTGGGTACCACGCTGTGGCAGTAATGCATTAGGTTGGTGTAATGAATTTTCTGAGCTCATGTACTAGTTTAAAATTCTCTTTGTTCATACAGAGATTGATGCAGCTCCAGCAGCAACAACAGCAGCTCCAGCAGCATCAACAGATCCAACTCCAGCAGCTTCAGCAGCTGCAATCTCAGTCTCAGCCCCAGTCACAACTGGCACCTCAGTCCCAGCCACAGACCATGGTTGCACAGGTACCTGGCCAGTCGGGACAGGTTTCCATGTCTTCACCCTTAACACAGCAGCAGCAGCCGCCACCTATCAAGCTTCAGCCCCCACAACAGGTAGTCACCCTTTCACTGGGCATCACTGTATGTTGGCATCAGAAACTGAGTGACTGTGTGGGACCGGGGTGGTATACCTCATTGGTGTTGCAGAAAGATTGTCATTTGGTGTCAGGGGATCAGCTACGGCAACATGAACAATTCAGGTGGCGCTTCCGTGTATGCCAGTATTCCCAGCTCTACCTGTGTGTGAGACATGCTGGAATCTCACAGCACAGGAGCCTATTTGACCACCATGCCTGGTCCTGCCCTCCGAAAACTCTATCCTAATTGTCTCCTTATGCCTGCCAGTTTTTTTCTTTTTAATAATACATTTAAAATTCATTTTTTGAAACTTTTATTTGAACCTGATTCCACCACCCTTTCAAGCAATTGACATCAGCCCACAGCAGCTCTGTCAAATACTCCTCATTTCCCTCTTGTTATTCTGTAAGTGTTCTCAGATTTATTCCCACCACCAGTGGAAACAGTTTCTTCCACTTACCGAAGCCTGTAACACTAGTAATTCTGATTCCCTCTATTAAAATGGCCTTTGGCCTCTGCTGTAAGGAGAGCAACCTTGGGTTCTCTACTCAGAGCCATCAATTTCTCCACCTCCTCACCATAGCTCATCTGCAAACATGCTTCATAAGATCAGTATTAAAGCTACATAAAGCACACATGAGTGAGATGGGAGGGAGCTGATCATTTTATTTTGGTCCAGACAGGGTGATTGAGACTTTTATATCTGGAGTCAGCATAATCTGCCATGGCTGGTGAGGCGCTGTTTACTGAGAGGGCATCCTACGCCTGTAAACAGACAAACCCTAAACAAGCCCTGCCCCTAGAATTGGCTTCACCAAGCCTCTGTTCTTTAATGGTTTGTGTCAAAAGGTAGAACCCATTATGCAATGTGACCTCATCTTAAAGTCATTCCAGTTGTTGCAGAGCACATCTATTTCTGCCTTCTGTGCCTTGCTTTGTTGGCTCTGGCTGGGAAAGTTGAAGATTGTCAAGAGTCATAGAATGGTGCAGCATGTAAGGAGTCTGTCTGGTCCATTGCTCCTGTTCTGGCTCTTACAAGAATAATCCCACTCATTCCATTCTGCTGCTCCTTCCCCCAACAGGCCTGCAAATTTCTACCCTGACATGTTAATTTGGTTCCCTTTTGGAAGGTGTTATGGGATCTGAATACGCCAGCCTACCAGGCAGTGTATTCCAGATCACAAATCGTTGAATAAAAAAGCATAGTTTCATCTTGCATTTAGTTTTTCCTGTGACCCACTGTTGTTACTTGATTTATCACAGCAGAGGGAGGCTGTTCAGGCCCCCAACAGCAATCCCATTAGTCCCTTTTCCCACTCTTCACTTCTATGTTGTCTTCCAATTTACCCTTTCACCTTCCAATCGACTTCCCTTACATTCTCCTGCTCTTACCCTGTAATAAGGACAATGTACAGTGGCAGTTAACCCACCATTACATCTTTGGACGGGAGAGGAAACTGCAGCACCTGGCTTGAATACTCTGGTTAAGTGATGCTTTTTGGTGTCAATTCCTCCTGAAGTGTATCGATACTGTACTGGTCAACAGTCCAATTCTGAACATGTCTTAAATAACAGATGTAGATCAGTGGCAGTGTGCAGAACTCAGTGTACAAAGGCATTGGTTTAATTTTTATGCTTTTGTTTCAGGTCCGTGCACAGTTTCCACAGGGGCAGGCAGCTCAAGCTCAGGCCCAAGCGCAAGCTCAAGCACAGGCCCAAGCTCAAGCACAGGCCCAAGCTCAAGCACAGGCCCAGGCGCAGGCCCAAGCGCAGGCCCAGGCACAGGCTCAAGCCCAGGCTCAAGCGCAAGCCCAGGCTCAAGCGCAGGCCCAGGTTCAAGCACAAGCACAGATAGGAGCAGGAAGCCAGGTAAGGAGAGTGGTGTGAGTGTCTGTCGTCTGCCTCAATGCATGAGTTGATCAGGGTATGGTAATATTTCTGGTGTATGACTTTGTTTCTGCAGGTTCCTTTTCCCGGCTGTTAATTGCACGTTTTTCGTAAAGCAACCTGCTTCTGAATAATAAATCAGCCCTTCCTCCAATTCTTTCCTCCTTCAACTTTGGATATTTGTAGCAGCAGAAGAAAATTTATGCCTGTCATTAATGTTTGTAATGGTTGCTGGTACCCTGCTTTAGGAATAATAGAGACATAGTCTGAATATCACTTGTTACACTTTCTGGATAGTCTAGTTTCTGGTGCAGGTGCATCGCCATTCACCTCATTGTTTTCTGAGGTCTGCCCCCCCCCACCTCCCAGTGATGTTGGTGCTGATGCTGAATGTCTCGCGTATTCACATGCAGACCTTGGCTTCCATCGCTAGTGCCGCTATCTGTCGGCAAGGCATCTCCTGCCTTCCACTCTGCTGCTCTGGTGCATCCTCGTGGATTCCCCAGGGCCGCACCATCTTCCTCAGGCACTCGGTTTTTGAGCTGGAAAATCCACCCTTGAGCCTGTTCCAGGTTAAACCTGGCATGGCGTGGCTGCTGCAGTCAATGAGGAGAGTCATCAGCTCCTAGGAGAAAAGTAACTCAGTCTGTTTTTATTATTGATTTGAATTAGTTTCAATGATTTTTAGTAAATAGACATGCTGTTTAGATATTTAAATTTAAAGAAGTTTTATGCATTTTTAATTTTTTAAAAATATTTTCATTTGTCTACATGTCCTCTCTGTCTGGCTGCCCGTACTGACAGTCTCACTGGTCACCTGCCTGTGCTGACACTGAGGGCACTCAGCACTGGACCACACCAGAGTGCTGGGATCCGGCGTCCCTGACGCTGGAACAGCAGCTTGGCACAGGGGTAGGTGGCCAGCAGTTGTGGAAGATCTACCCCGTTAACTGCTTGTTTCTGATTTAGTTTACAGACTCTCACCAGATTTGGAACTGGCACGGGTGTGGTGATGGAGTCAGTGGAAGAGATGGAATCAGAGAGAGCTTTTGCTCATGAAATTTTTTTTTTCACCTTTAGCAAGTGAGCCAAGAAGGCGGGGAAAGCAAATGTTCAATAAAATCAAAAAATCTGCAGATGCTGGAATATGCAACAACTAGAGAAATGCTGGAAGAACTCAGCCTGTCGAGCAGTATCTGTGGGGAGAGAAACCGGACGGTGTTTCAGGTTGTAGACACTTTTTCAGTTCTGATGAAGGGTCTTGAACCTAAAACATTGATTGGTTTCCCTTTCCACAGATGCTGCTTGACTGGCTGAGTTCTTCTAGCATTTCTCTACTTGTTACAGATTCTGGAAACCTGAAATAAAAACAGAAACACTCAGCAGGTCAGGCAACATCTGTGGAAAGCAAATCTGTTAACGTTTCAAGTCAGAGTTCATTCATCAGAACTGAACCAGAGAGAGAAGAGTTTTAAGTTACAGAGAGGGTGAGCATATGGAATTATCTGTAATAAGGTGAGGTCAGGGGTGCTGTGGGGAAGGGTTTTGAATGGGACAATTAGTGACACACCAGTGTGATGTTTTGCAAGTAGCGGCTCAGAGCGAGATAATGAAGGTGGAATAAATGTGCTGATGGATAACTTGCAGCAAAAACAGCCAGAGAAGGTCAGTTATCAGAAGCTGGAGAATTCAGTGTTGAGTCTGGAAGGCTGCAATGTTCCCAGGCACGAGATGAGGAGCTGTTCTTTAAGCTTGCATTGGGTGTCATTGAACCAGTACAGAAGCTCACAAATGGACAGGACAGAGTGGGATGGAAAACTAAAGTGGCAGGCAACAGGGAGTTCAGTATCACTCCTGCGGATGAGAATTGTACTGCAAAGTGATCGCCCAATCTGTTTCTTCCTTGTAGAGGAGATCACATTGTGAACACTGACTGCAGTAGATGATGTGCAAGTGAATCGCTGCTTCGCCTGGGAAGACAGTGAAAGGGCAGGTGTTGCATGGGGAAGTGCTGTAAGATGGGGAGCAGTTGTTGGTGGCGGAAGAGCAGACCAAGGAGTCACAAAGAGAATAGTCCTTTTGAAGCGCTGAAAGGGAAGAGGAGATGGCTGGTAGCTGAATCTTGTTGGAGCAGCGATTCACTTGCGCCTATGCCAGTCTAGGCTACTTGTACTGTTTGATTTGCACTTCAGTGGTTAATGGTTAGCTGGCTTGAAAAAACAAGATAATATATGCAGTCTGAATAGCCACCCCAACTAAAAATTAGGCACACATTACCACCAAGAAACAGGCTCTTCAGCCCAACAAATGGTTGTTTACCCTTAACGTGAACTGCATTTAAAGTCCATGGGCTCACCCCATGCACGTACCCCTTCACTCCTGACAAACAGTTGTCTAATCCAGTCTTAACTGTTTACCTAATATCTGGTTCATTCACAAATACATTCCAAAGCCTCAACTCTGTGCCAGTAGAAAGCAGCTCCAGTTGTTCCGTGCAGTGGTAACAGCAGTTAGAAAGTAACGGTGATATGGTGCATTTGAATTTTCAGAAGGACTGTAAGACCACACTGGGGAAGGACTGTGGGCTCAGCTTGCTCAGGAAGGGGCAGGGCATGGCAGCTCACTCTAATAACACTGGCGTGAAGTTATCCCATTTCACAATGCCTGGGGGTGTGTGAAGTACAGCACTTCAAAAAGGGTTATTGGATGGTAGAAATAAAGGGCTGGAACTTTGCAAAATAAACTTCCGACACTAAGGTCAAGAACAGAACGTCAATCTAAACCCACGTCCAGTCTTGGAAGCTGTATCGTGAAGTTTCTTTGAGTGTTATTTATACTTGTAGGAGAGTAGCTCAGCTGGGAGTACAGTTGTCATATATGCCAGACTCTGGCACTGGTTATGCACCTCGTGACTGGGCATTGAAAAGGTAACCATCAGAAAGGAGCAAAAAAGTAACCTAGTTACTTAGCTATTGAGGAAGTATGATGAGACCAGCTGCTGGTCAGCCTGAGATGATATTCCTACTGCTTACGGAAGCTACAAAGATATGGATAGATACAAGGACAGGCAGTGCACAATAACATTGATTAGAACTGTTGGTCAAATTGGTGGACAGGCTTATCTTCTGTCCCTGAAGTGTGTTATGACTTGTTGTGTATTATATCATAGAATGGTTGCAGCCCAGAAGGAGACCATTCAACCCATCGTTCCATGCTGGCTCTATTTCAGAGTGTAGACTGAGAGTTTTCCAGAATAACTTCCCCAATCAGTCTCTATCCAGCTATTGCCTGTCGGTCAGTGCATGTTGCGATGCTTCCCATTTTAATTGCCTCTCATTTCCCTTTACTGGCTGTCTGTGTTTCTGTGAACTAATTGAATCATTGGATCATCTGTCCTGCAGTCACTGCTCGAGCTGCCTCTTTTGTTTGAGTATTGCTGGATATAAACTTTATTTTTGAAAGCACACACGTCCTTTATAAAAACGTAAGGAGTAGGTGGGAAAGGAAGACATCTCGATTATATAAAGAGTTTCACTTGAAGTGCCAGTACTGAAAATTGACTGGGAAAACGAGTACACCCCAGCTATAAAAGGAAAGAAAATTGAAAGAAAATGAGATTTGGAGAACATGCTTTCTGCATTTTATACAGTTGTAATATGCTTTGTAACTTTTCCCCTTCCTCCTTTCCACTTCTGTTGTGTGGTGTAATGGTCAGTGGAAGAACAAAATCTCATTAAAGGAAGAATGATCCGGGCATGGGAAGGAGTGCAGCATATTTCAGTTGGTAAAACAAGCATGTGGCACCATTGTGCAGGTTCAGCTCCATCATCCTCAAGGCAACAAAACCTGATGCAATATGTTTAATTAAAATTTAATGTTAAAATGTTGTCATTCCCTCTGAAAGGTTATGAATGAATATCAGATGAGGGCAAGATCAGGCCCAGCTGGGGAACCCACTGACACACAAAGCCAATCTCATGCATGTTGAATGGCTCATTGAACTGAGGTATCAGAGGCTACCAGCAAGCATCAGGGGAAAGGGTGGAAGATGTATGTGCTGCAGACACTAGCATTGTCCCCCAGTTCAGTAATGTCTAAAAGCCTACTCACAAAGCATGTTATCAATGACAATAATTTATCAACCTGATCAGTGGGCACGTGGTCATCATTTTCATCTACATCCTGTACCCATGCAAACTTCAGAACCTTTTTGTGCAGTTGTTGGTAAAACAGTCAGGTGAAAAACAGTGTCTGTTTGTACCTTTTAATCATTGAATATTTACTTGGGTTAAAAATGGTGCTTGATGTTTTATCTGTAAATGTATGCAAAGTACATTTAAGAGTGTGGTTAAAATGCTTTCTGTTGAAGTTAGTGGTAATGTAGCTAAAATGTGGCTGCAGTAACTACATTTGAGATCCTCTACCAATTTCTATTGTTTAGCACCATTGTAGAGTTTAACAGATGTGTGAGATGCTGAGGTTTAATCTGAATTCTTTTCCATCTCCCATCAAAAGCAGATCTGAAATGAACTTTTTTTTCTTGGATGAAACGAGCCTATGAGTTAATTCCAGTGGGAGCAGAAAAGCGAGTCTCTTTATTTTTCCCATTAGATTCTGGGTGTGTTTACACTGGCTTTGCTTTTCCCTGTCGGGTATGCCACACAACAGAAATGCTTAATATAACAGAAGTTAGTGACAGCTGCATGCTGCCCTTCACTGAAGACTGTGAGCCCACAGAGGACGTGTGTGCTTCCTTTTGGTCCTTGCAGCACTGCATTCTTGTTTTGCGATTATTTGTCTGTTGTCCCTCTGTCCTCAAAGATGATGTCTTCTATGACCCGCACTGTGCGACCACGGTTCCCACCTGCCTCTGTTGCATCGTCCACGCCTCAAAACTCCATTCCTCTGGGAGGACAGCAAATGGCACAGGTATTTAACTGTACTGCAGGCTGGTCTGTAGGTTGACTTGTGGGTAGTGCTTGCTTTTAGTGCTTCAGGTTTGGATTATTTAAACCAAAGGTTTGACTGAACTGTCATGAAATTCTGTTTGGTTGTCTCAATATTTTTAACTCATTGTGTTCCGAGTAAGCGCTGCTTCTCTCTAAGATTAGGACCAAAGCAAACTTTACTCTTTCCATTCAATTCAGTAATTCCTCCCCTGCCACCATGGTCCTGTTTCATCATTTGAAATGTGTGAAGACTGGGGATGGGTGAGGTGAGGAGTATGTAGGTTCGTCGTGTGAGTGCAGCTTAGCAGCACCCAGCATTACAGCACAGAGTGAGGAATGACCATCACTACGAGAATGGAAAGAAACAATCTTAGGCAAACTCCATATCCTATTGGAAGCACCAAAGTAAGACTTAGTTTGGGCAAATGTTGATAAAACCCTTGAAGATTTTATGGATCATGTTCAAGTCTGATTGAAGATGATCTACATGATCTGCTCTGTCTCATTGATGTCATATAGGAATGAGACACTGTATGTGGTGCAATCAGATCACCACCACTTTGTTTTCATCAAGTGCCCAAGTAAAAAGCAAGCTTTCAAGTTCCCAGGGTGTTTTGTTGATAGAATCTAGCATTTGTGATTCTTGAGATCCACAGACCAGGAAATTGCAGGCTTTAATACACCTTGGTTAGGAAGGGGGAATTTAACCAGAGCTCCTGTTGCTACTTCGGCCCAGCCACTTCCCAATCCCCACTTTGTAAAGTATACATTTGCAGATACTGGAATTGTTTGGAATGTCCTTGCATGGTTGAACTGCCTCAGGTACTCAGCAGTCATTTGGGCACGTGGGATAGGAACGTGGAGGCGGGAGGGATATGGGCAGTGGGGGAGGGGGTCATGTTTGCTCATACAGACCCTTGTGCCATGTTAATAAGGGGCGTAATGGGGAGAAGAGGGCAGTAGGTTGGAGCATTAAAGGGCTTTTGTGTCTTTTGGGAACATCTGTGTCCATAATCCATATTGCTGCCACATTTGCTTGATCAAAATACTCCGGGTTAAATTTAATTTTTGTTTTCAAAATCATCTAAATTTCAAGAAGGGTGAAATGAACAATTTGCTGAATCAGAATTTTGAAGAAATGAGGGCTTGGAAGAGCTGAGGTTTCACCCAGTCAGTTTTCCAGAACTGGTGTTAATTTGGGGTCTTGGATTTCTCTGTTGCGTTAATTTTTGGTTTTGGAGCCCAGCACATGTTAATGTGTAAATGCAGCTTTAGATTATATATCAGTGTGATGTTTATTTTGTTAATGTCTTTTGGCTATTGAAAACAAATTAATTCAAAGCAACTGTGGCAGAAACTTGCCTCAATTTGGTCATGTTGGCATTTGTCACAGTCTGCCAAAGAGTGTCAGCTTACGGAACCATGTTTATAGATTGCTCATTTTCTTTTAATCATATTTCCACTTAGAACGTATAAATAAATTCAACGTAGCCTTTTATTTCTAGCATTGGAAAGTTGCAAACTGCATGACTCCCATAATGTTCCTCTTGATGTGCATCGGTGGTGCATGGTTCACACCTCTGTTGCTCACTTGAGGCTTTATCTTGCAGCATTATAAGTACTGCCTGTGCATTTCATCAGAATTCAGAAGCATTCTTTATTGCAATATCAATGTTTCTCAATGTGACCCCCTCCCAGCTCTATGGTTAACTCCTACAACCTGTTGGAAGGTCATACCATTCTGTGCATCAGGCAGACGTATTGTGGTGGTGTCTGAGGGCAGTTTGCCAGTGCACTGCTCAGTTGCCGGTGGGTGGAATTTTGCTACAATAGATCTTATTATAAAAGCAGGAAAAAAGAGGAGTACAGTCAGGACAGAACAGTTCATCACAGGAGCAAGCTCTTCAGCCCACAAAGTCTGCAAAAAACATCTACAAATATAGATTGACAGTTAAAGTACCTGTAAAAGAGAAATTTATTTTTAATGTAATTTGAAAAGTAGGTGCTTTACAACATGTGTCATGTGTTTAAGACATTTAATTATGAGGGAATTAACACTGCCCAAAGCAGCTTAAGTGATTGCTGTTCTACCTCTCTTGTGGTAGACATGCTAGAGGATGATTGTATGAGCATTCCGTGCTCAGTGAAACAAAACTCTGTAGCTTAGTCTGATAGGTCGAGGTAACATTTGGATAGGATATGGAATGTACTTGGGTCCTCCACGTTAACTTCAGGGCAGGGCTCTGGGCTCATGTTGCAGCGCGCTTCCAGTGTGTACTTTTAACAAAGGTTTGTCTCTCCCATGTGGCCCAGACATCAAATTGCATGTATGTGCAATGTAAGTAACGTCGGCTGAAATTAATTTTCAATTTATTTGCTTTCAGGTTGTCTTGAGTCGGATAAGAGATTAGTGTTGGGTTATGCAATGAGTCCTGCCACAATCCTGTTGCAATGAGTCCTGCCACAATCCTGTTGGATCATGGTTGAGGTTCATATATAGAGGCATTCAAACTGTCTAACAGATTTCCACCCAATTCCATTCCAGCCCAGGTTGTAGGACTGGCCGGAGCCTTGTGTTAAATGATTTTATGCAGTTTGAAGCCACTTCATCCAAGACAGACTTGTTGCTTCAACCTGTCCACTAACTGCTCCCTTCTCAACAGCAGCCAGTTCATGGGTTCAGAGAGTTGTTCGCTGTGCCCTCATCAGGATCCCCTATAGTGAGAAGGATTGGAATCCTTTGGATTCAGTCAGCTGGATGAGTAGGCAGCCACACCATGACTCTGCCTCTAGTTACCTTTCCTTGAAGATTTGTACTACTCTATGAGCTGTGTTTTGAAATGCTCTGTATGGATGGTTTGCAAAACTAAGTTATTCACTGCATCTCGATACTTGTGACAATAATATTCCAATTTATTTAGCAAAAGACCAAGAATTACACATGAGCATGACAAAAGGGAGCGAGTTGGATTGTTGGGGTTTGCTGTGTTTAATCGAACATTTGAATGTACTCACGATAAATTACATTAGCCTCATCAATAATTTTTGCCAATCACTCTTCAGCCTCTCACTTCAAGTGTTCCAGAAGTACAAATGCTGACATGGTGGAGATTCAAATACCCACCATTCAAATTCAAACATTCAAATACCCCCGATATTTCTGATTATTTTAAATGAATAGTTGGATGGCACAGTGGCGGCTGGAGCAGAAGTTTTGACTTCTGTATGCTTCACTTACTGA
>JARFYF010000046.1:2571328-2581924 GCA_030265395.1 Rhina ancylostomus
GGAGGTTTACAACACTGATCCTGGGAAATGAAAGGGTTAACGTATGACGAGCATTTGATGGGTCTGGGCCTCTACTCGCTGGAGTTTAGAAGGATGAGGGGAGAATCTCATTGAAACCTACTGAGATTTCAGAAAGGCCTGGATAGAGTGGATGTGGAGAGGATGTTTCCGGAGGGGGGAGAGTCCAGGACCAGAGGGCACAGAATAGAAGGACGTCCCTTTAGAACATAGATGAGGAGGAGTTTCTTTAGCCAGAGGGTGGTGAATCTGTGGAATTCATTGCCACAAACAGCTGTGGAGGCCGTCATTGGGGATATTTAAAGCGGAGGTTGATAGGTTCTTGATTAGTAAGGGCATCAAAGGTTACGGGGAGAAGAGTGGGGTTGAGAGGGATAAATAAATCAGCCATGATCGAATGGCAGAGCAGACCCGTAGTGTCGAGTGGCCGAATTCTGCTCCTATGTCTTATGGTCTAATAATATGTGCTCTCTTGCCTAATGGCCCAAGCCGCAGCTCCTCGCCACACTGCACTCCTAGCTACACTGACCATAAGGAAATAATCTGCTGCAAGTTGCAGGCAGAAACAGTGGGGAGTAAGAACAGGTGTCTGAAGAACAAACTTTACTACGAGTGAGGAGAATCAAGCTGAACACGGCAAGCTTTTTATCCCCTGCATACCTCAGGGACAGAGTAGGTTGTCTCATAATGAAACATATCTGAACAATTGCCATCTACATGGATGTCAGATTGTTTCCACCAGCTGAACTTAAGGTGTCCAGAACCAAGATGTTTTCATGGAGTGGAAGTGAAGGAATTACCCAATAACATAGGGAGAGAGATTTTAGCTCACATCTATATTTCAGTCCAGCTGGAAGTCATGCCAACAAACTCCAACACTGCACATGGTCTGTGATTAACAATCAGTGCAGTAGGACTAGCGAGGATTCTAGAAGTCTGGAGGTACATTGGGACCCTGGCTGTTGCCAAGCATAGTATTTGACAGAATCACACATGCCACCCACAAGGCCACTGCATAATGGAGATATTCATCATTAACTTCAAGGTGTTCAATTTTTGAAGCAAGAACTCTGACAATTGCATTCCCTTTCACTCCCCAGTACAGAAAGTGGTTAATTTTTGGCAGGACTCCAACTGCAAATGTCGTCCTGGGTTAAATTTCCATGTTCAGACCCCCTTGATTGACATTTACTGATTTTGCTTGTGTATGAAATGATCACATTAAGAGGCAGTGTCCATCCTTTACACCAGAGTGTTCACAGTTCTAGAGCTAATCTAGATGTAGATAAATGAAAAATGAAGGGCTGGGCATGTGACATAGGATACAAGGTTCCAAGGGATTAATCTGACAAGAGTTTCATTAATATTTATTCTGAGTAAGCAAGTACTCTAGCCAGCATCTCGGATTCATCAAATGCAACTCAACCCACAATGAATGTGCACTGACTGCTAAGAGAATTGGGGAAGGCTTCAACCAGCAGTAAATTAAATTTTAGTTGAGTCTTCACTGAAATCTTAACCTGCCTTTATTTCTTTAGGATCCTGATACACCAACTGTACACTTTATCAATTTCTGCTTTTATTTTCAATTTAACCCTAACTCCACCACAGGCCGTAAACTCATAGACTGGCATAATCCTCAATGCAATCAAGGCGGGAGATCAACCATGTTCCAATGAGGAGCATCGAAGGATATAAGTATAAAAGGCATTGATAGGGTAAGTAGAACCTTGTTCCAAAAACAAGACTGCATGTTTAAGGTGAGAGGAAGGGGTTTTAAAGAAGATCTGAGGGAAGTTTTCTTTTACACAGAGAGTAGTTGATATCTGGAATGCACTGCCACAGGAGGTGGTGGAATGAGATTAAATCACCAGGTTTAAGTGGCATTTACACAGACACTTGAATAGGCAAGGTTTAGAAGAATACTGATCTAATGCAGGCAAATGGAACTAGTGTAGATGGACAAAATGGTCAGCATGGACATGGTGGGCTGAAGGGCCCTTTTCTGCTCTGTACAACTCTATCATTCTATAATTCAAAGGCCCGTGTCTTCCTTCCATAAATATGAAACAACATTTCCACTAATTGAAGACCTTTTACAAATTCAGCAAATCCCAAAAGCACTTCTGACTGCTAATGACTGTTGTAAGATAGCAACCAATTTATACACAGCAAGGTCTCACAAACAGCAATCTAATAATGATCAGTTAGTTTATTCCTATGATGTTGATTGAGGCTAAGTACAGGCTGGGACAGCAGAATAACTACCCTGGGTTATGAGAGCACTGAAGTTCACTAACTCAGCCAGAATGTTGGATCTCTGATGGCAACACTTAAAGTGATTGTCTAAATTAAGTGCTGAATCCAGTACCTTCTGGCTCAGAGGTGAGAGCGCTGTCCAAGGATGACAGGTTTTTATATCTGTATTCAATAGAGGCTAATAAATTCATTCACAAAGCAAATGCATATGCACTGTGACAAAATGTAACATGGAAATGAAGATACAATGCTGAACAAATTTATAATTGGAAATAAGGAAATGGCAAAGGAATGAAACAAATATCACATACCTCTCTTTGTGGAAGACCCAAAAACCCTCCTAGAACTACTCGGGAACCAAGGGTCCAGTACAAGAAAAGTATATGTGAAAACAAAATTACTGGAGAAGTTAAAGAGCCTGAACACTTACAAGTCCCAAGGATCTACAGGTGGCACTGGCAATAGTCTATGCCCTGATTATCATCTTCCAAAATTTTATGGATTCTACAGATTAGAGTTCAGCAAATATGACACTGTACTTAGGAAAGGAGAGATGGAGAAAACAAGGAACCTGACATTGGTAGCAGGGAAACTGCTGGAATCCAGAGTAAAGGATGTGATGTCTAGACACATACAATGTATATGATTGAGCAGAGTCAACATGGACTTATGAAAGGAAAGTCTTGTTTGATTAATCCATTGGAACTCTTTGCAGACATAGCAAGCAGATGAGGAGAGAACCTATGGCTGTGGTATTCAGAACTTCAGAAGGCTTTCAACGTGGGCCCACACAGGAGGTTGGTCAATGGGCTTACAGTATATGAAATTTGGGGTAATATCAGTAATTTGGGGTGAATCGAGAGCTACTTATTGTGGAAATAATTGGTCTTCCTTAGACTGGCAGGCTGTCACCAGTCACAGATATTTGTGCTTGGGCATCAACTATTCACAATCTGACTGAGAGGTTCAAATAAAACATTTTCAAGTGTTCTGATGATGCAAAACTATGTGAGAAGTGACAAGGATGCAAAGAGGGGATTGCAAACAAGCTAAGAGAATGGGTGATAACATGGCAGATGTATTACAGTGTGGGAAAATGTGAGGTATCCAATTTGGTAGGAAAACCTGAATTATTTCTAAGTGGTGAGAGACTGGGAAATATTGATGTTCAAAGGGACTTGAGTGTCATTATACACAAATCACTGAAAGCCAACATGCAAGTACTCATGACAGCAAATGGTGTGATGGCTTTTATAGCAAGAGGATCAATATCGTACTCTATTTATTTAGAGGGCTTGGTGAGACCACACCTGCAGTACTGTGTACAATTTAGTCTCCTTACCCAAAGTCAGATTGACTTGATATTGAGGGAATAAAGTGAAGATTCACCATACAGGACTGATTTCTGGTATAATGAGCCTGTCACATGAAGAGAGGTTGGACAGGCTAGGTCTCTGTTCTCTAACCAAAAGAGGCCAGTGAACTGTGCAATATTCTTAGAGGACGTGACAGGGTAAAAGCAAGGGGAATATTTCCCCTGCCTCAGGAGTATAGGACCGGGGGCATAGGCTCAAAGTACGAAGGGTGGTGCTGAAATAAGGAAAAATGTCTTCACTCAGATGGTGATACATCTTTGGAATTCTCTGCTTTGGGGGTATGTGGAGGTGTGGTTATTGAATTTATTCAAAACTGAGATGACAATTTTTTTGGCTATTAAAGGAGTCAAGGGATATGAGGATAGGGCAGGAGAGAGGTGTCTGAGCTGGAAGATCTTATTGAAAGACAGAAGGGCTTGAGAGTTGAGTTCTTGAGTTCAATACAAATAAAATTTACTTGTTAAAGAGGGTTTGTGCAGAGGAAATGTACAAAATATCATACAAAGCTAGTTTATTGCTTATCAAATTTATCAGTGAGCAATATCATATTTGTTTTATTTAAATTGCTCTCTGACTGATGAAACTTCTAGAAAATGTTACTGAGTATTTAAAAGAAGTCATACAGTTACACAGCATGGAAACAGGCCCTTTGGCCAAACTTGTCCATACCCACCAACTTGCCTGCCTAGGCTAATCCCATTTGCCTGCGCCTGACTGATAACCCTTCAAACCCTTCCTATCTATGTACCTGTCTATATGTCTTTTAAACATCGTCATTGTACCTGCTTCTACCACTTCCCCCAGCAGCTCATTCCATCTACCCACCACCCTCTGTGCGGAAAACTTGCTCCTCAAGTCCCCTTTAAAACTTTCCCCTCTCACCAAAATCTCTAGTTTTAGGCTCCCTTAACTCAGAAAAAGGCCACTCACCTTATCTACACCCCTCATAATTTTATATACCTCTATATGGTCACCCCTCAGCCTTCTACATTCCAGGAAAAAAGCTCCAGCCTATCCAGTCTCTCCTTATAACTCATGCCCTCCCGTCCCAGAAACATCCTCGTGAATCTTTTCTGTGCCCTTTACTGGAAAGGCCAACAGGACTGTTCAAAGAAAAAGGCCGAAATTTGTGGCAACAAAAATGCTAAATTGATATAGCAAATTTAGGTAGCAAAACATCACGCCTTTTACAATGACACTTGGACTATTCACTTCCTTAGCTATTAAACCTCATCAAGCAGATGCTCTCAGATCTGAGCTTGTCTTAGAAAGGCGTGGGTGCACAATAATTCGATGCAGCCTTGAAAGTGCAGTCAAACCTCAAATTCCTGTTTCAAGCCACAATGTTTTTATATATCTCATTTTAAAGCTCATGGAATCAGTTAAAGTTTATATCTTTATTGACAGATTTACACCTCTATTCAATCAACAGAAGAGAATGGAGAATGAAAACGTGTGTTTGTCACAGGGTTAAATATCAACTTCCGTCAGACCCTTATACTGTAGAGGTTGATCACTAATCTCTGGGTTCAATGGACACCAAGCATCTTAAAAATGTCAACACAATTAAACAGCTCAACAGCTTCCATGTGAATATGTGGGTAGGTTCATTACCAAACAGGGTAGAAAGGCATATACCCCAACCAAGTACCAGGTTCAGTCTCTAAGATGGTGGTTAGCTGATCTCTGTTGGTGCAGCAGTGGGAATGCAAACATCGCCCTCTGTGTCTCTGCTAAGCAGCAGCTTATGAGGCTGAACCTTACTCACAGCAATAGTTTATGAAGAGCAGGAAGTAACCCTACTGTAGAACAGAAGCTCTTCCCAAAACTAAGAGGTTACAATTGTAAATTTCATGTGGCTATTGGATGGGAATTGATACTCACACTCACCTACCTCTACTGTATGCTTAGTTCTACCAGACTGCTTGAGGAAGCACTGAATAATGGCAAAGTGCGTCAAATGGATTTAGCAATGCAATCACTTGACAGGACTACACTTTATTTGTCAAAAAATTATTTATTCATTTTTCAGGAAGTGGATACCCCTGGCAAGGCCAGGATTTATTGCCCATTCCCAATGGTTCCTTGAGAGGGTGATGGCGAGACACTTTTAGTTATATCACAGAAGAATGACTTGCTTCACCACTGTGAAAGGCAGTTAAGAGTCAATTACCTTGTCGTAGACCTGGGTTGCAGATACGCCAGACAAGGTAAGAACAGCAGATCAAAGAACAATAATGAACCCAAAAAGTTTTAATGATAATCCAGTGGTGCCATGATCCAATTACTGAGCTTAAGTGAAACAATTACAGCTTATTTAATTGCATTTAAATTCCACAGGTCTCTGGATCATTAGTCCAGGCCTCTGGATCATTAGTCCAGGCCTCTGGATCATTAGTCCAGGCCTCTGGATCGCTGCTTCATTAATTTTGTCACTATGCCACTATTGTACCACAATTGCTGGCTTCAAAACACTCCATATTACTTACATGAAGCCCAAATAATTTACTGTTATAGCCACTTGGCACAATTCATATAGGTCCCTAGGGATTTTCTGCCCTCAAAGAACAAATTATACATAGTGCCTTTAACATAAAGAACTCCTTTTACATCTCATAGAGAAGAAAATTGTATTTAAATAGTGCATTTACTTCTGCAAAATATCCCAGGAGGCTTCAAAGGTAGGAGATATTCTGATGATCTAAAGCTTGGGCAGGGAAGTGAGATTTAAGTAGTAAGCAGGAAAAAACATTAAATTCGTGACATAGTTTGGTGGGAATCCATGGGGATGGAGGTACTTAAAGATGAAAGATTTGATATTTAGTGACAAGGGAAGTGAGGTGGTCATAGGGGTCAATGAGGTCCAGGTTAATAACATGTTGTCATGACCTAGAAATACATCATCTTTCCTTCAACATCACTGGGTAAAATTTCTGAAACGCCATACCACATAACACTGTGGGAGGAACTGTGAAGATAGCACATCATCACATTCTTAAGGATGGATGGCGATCTCCTGGATTTTCTATCGGATTTATTAGTGACTATGTTATATTTATAGCCTACTGACTCTGGTCTACCATGCAAGTTAAAACTTTTTTTCTTCATCTATCCTTTCCTGAGACATCCAACAGGTCTTCCTGCTATCTTTCTTTCCTGGAGAGAATAAACTGCACTGATATCAGCCAATAAGTGCAATCTCTCAGTTCCTGTATAATTCTAATAAATTTCTTCTCATTGTCTTTCTATATTCTGTTTTTGACACAGAGATCAGAATGGTTCCGAGATATACAGGAAAGCCCCAGAGGGATGTTGAAGTTAATCACAGCCTTTCACATTTTACCTTCAACAGCAACAACTTGTAAAATCACCACCTCTTTTACACACAACAATCAATGAACTGAACACTTTAAACAATTGTCATTGACCAAAACACAGAAAATAATCTTGTGTATTGTCAGAAAGGGCACAGACTTCAAGTACCACAAGTGCTGCTGCTGTTCCTATACAATCACACATGCAAAACAGAAACTCAAATTTATGTAGATTTCCTACATATTGTCAATATTAATTTCTGCATTGAAATTGCTCAATAACAATAGAAAACTGGATATACAGAAAAGGTTAAGGAAACTGAAAATTCATATAATGGACTAATCTATTCCAAAGTAAACATGAAATTAAAAAATATTCTGGAAACAAGAAACATTTCAGTGCCTTGATCACTGCCATTCTCATACAGCAGTCCACCTTTATCCATGCCGACCATCAATACTGATACCAGTTACCAGCACTTGGATCACCGCCTATGTCTTTATGATTCAAGTGGCCATCTACATACTTCTTAAATGTGAAAACCTCTGCCTCCACCACCCCCTTAGGCAGTGTGTTCCAAACTCCAACCATCCTCCGGGTGAAAAAAGAAACTTCCTTATATCCTCACTGAACTTCTTCCTCTTTATCTTAAAGCTACACCATCTAGTTATGGATAACCCTGCTGTGGGGAAAGGTTTACCCCCATCTATGCCCTCAGAATTTTGTACACCTCTTTCAGATCCTCCTTTCAGTTTTCTCCACTCCAAGGAAATCAAACCCACCCTACCCGGCCTCTCCTGACATCTGGCATCTCTTAAAATACTTGGCGATTGAAAGGTGTGATAATGTCGGTAATCCTTAATGAAACTAATAAATACTGAAAACTGCACCACTCCCAAAACATGATAAGAAATCTACTGGTTTCAACACCTTATAGGCTTCCATAGACCTTAACTTCTTCCTTTCCAGGCTACTGAATTTGAACTATTTAACCATGGTGAAACAAGAAGAGAATGTCACTAGGAAACATTAGATCCTGAAAAGACAGACACCTCCAAAATATATATTATCAGCCAATTATGTGTATTGATGAGGGATTGGACATTGATTAAAATGCAGCAAAAGAAGTTCAGGAGTAAGGAATTAATGGATTCTAAATCAGTCCACAGGTGACCCCACGTTATGACCATTCAGGTTACAGAAATTCACCCTTACGGAATTCACAAATCACTACCCAAAATTCGAGATAAGGAGTAAAATTTGCTCTTTAGAGAATTTATATGGGGGAGAAATAAATAAACACAAAATGTGAAAGAAACATCAAATTTTGGCTATTTTTACTTTTTTCAACTCACATTTCTTGACGTGCGCAGATAATGTGGCAGTTTTTTAGTGTGGTAGGTTCATTGCACAGTCTAGCAGTTCCACCACCAACCCTCCCAAGAGTTTTCCATATTAAAGAAAGCACACAAGTGTCTCTACTTCCTCAGAAGGAAATCTGGCATGTCCTCAATGACCCTCACCAGTTTTTAAAGATACATCCAGTCCAGAAGCATCACAGTTTGGTACAGCGACTGCTCTGCCCAAGACTGCAAGAAATTGCAGAGAGTTGTGAACACAGCCCAGACTATCACGAAAACCAGCCTCCCCTCCACTGACTCTGTCTACACTTCCCATTGTGTAGGGAAAGCAGCCGACATAATCAAAGACCCCTCCCACCACGGTCATTATCTCTTCTCTGCCCTTCCACTGGGCAAAAGATAGAAAACTTTGAGAACATGTACCACCAAACTCAAGGACAGCTTCTGATCTGCTCTTATAAGACTCTTGATCACACCGTTTGTATGATAAGGATGAACTCTTGATCTTTCAATCTACCTCATCTTGACCCTTGCACCTTTATTTGTCCAACAGGGCTGCACTTTCTCTGTAACTGCAGCACTATATACTGCATTCTGTTATTGCTTTCCTTTTGTACCATCTTGATGTACTTATGTATGGAATGATCTGTCTGGATGGCACGCAAACAAAGTTTTTCACTGCATTATGGTACAGGTGACAATAATAAACCAATTATCAATCTTATTTTCCCTTAAGATGTCTGAAACAGGGTCAGCAAATTTATCTGCAACTTGTAAACCTAAATGACCACTGTTATTTGTTGTGAGGTCCATCATTAAACTATCTCACCTATATTTAGTAGGTATTTAAAAGTGTGTGCCTCCATTCAAACTGAAAGGTGGAAGTGGCTTGTCTCCAAACACAGCTGCTGGCCACTTAAGAGACTGGCTTGGAAACTGACAAGGCAATCTCTTAAGTGAATCCCCCCAAACTCCCCCAGCTGTGAAACAGTAGCTGTTGTTCATCCCACAGGGATGATTCTCCACTTATGACATGGAATTCAATGGAACCTAGGGTTTCACATTAGAGAAAATTGTGATATGGGCAGTTCTCTAGAAACGCAACCGCTCCCTGACATGGCAGGTTCCTGTAATTGGAAATGCCTTATCACCAAGAATTGTTTTGGTGAGTAATGATTTGCAACTAAAACAAAAATCTTCTACCTTCCAACACCTCTATCTCCAGAAAAGCCTACACTTTATTTTTTTCTTCACAAGCACCCATAAACTCACATGCATTGAAATTGCTGCCACATTTAATGGGCTTAATAATTGTTTTTCATTCACCTCTGCTGGCTTCACACCACTGGGTCTTTTCTGATGCCACCACTCTTCATACAACTGCTGCATGGCCTTAACAGTAGGCTAAAAGGTCAACACGATGTGTGGGCCGAAGGGCCTGTACTGTGCTGTAATGTTCTATGTTCACATGTGGCACATTGCTTCCTGCAGTTTACAGCACTATTTGACTTCCCAGACCGATCTAAAGCATAAAATTCATACCTCAATCAATAACAAATCAAACACCGTGTACCATTATCTGTGACATGAACAAAAGTGATTCTGTAGCAGACAGGAACACACTAAGATGTTTGTTCTATACATGCCTGCTTCTTCAAGCTCATGCACAAATACAGTGCAATTAAGCCAGTGAGACATTAGCATATCTGCCCACCAGTGTCTGGAGTACAGCAGTGATTAAGAGATGAAGAACTGACAGGGTATATGGGGGCAGAGAAGAGGTGGGTGTCTTGATCAGTAAACAGGAGTGACGTTGCTCAGACACCAAGGCTGCAAGGTAGCTACAAGACAGATTTCACATGCAATTTTTCTTTTGTTATATAATGCTTGCGATGTGAGCCAACAAAGACGTGGGTTGTTTCAGTTCTCTCAACCAGGCGTCAAGAGCGCCCCCATGTCGAATGTCACAATTCCATTAGCCCGCAAGGCCTTCCAGCAGGTGATGGCCATGAGAAGCTCGTGCTGACGAAGAAAGAGGTTTTGTTTTGCCACAATGGGCACCTGCAAGGTGCAGCATTTTAAGGAATATTCACCCAATATGATTTTTGCAGTCAGTGATTGCAGAGGGTAGGATCAGTCCTGCAAGTTAAGGTCAGCCTCAGCAAGCCATGCTCTCAAATTAATGACATTTCACATTATCCACAAATAACAGGCACTAAAATGAAAATTCTTGTGATACATCTTTTCCACATGCATAGTAAAAATGC
>JARFYF010000046.1:2643852-2658005 GCA_030265395.1 Rhina ancylostomus
ACATGTCCAGATGGTGGGAATTTGCTGAGAAGGTGGCTGGGAATGTATCAGAGCAGCTGTCAGCTAAAGAATAATTGTACTGGGTTGCTTTTTCAAGTCCCTAATGGGCCATTTGCTGGATTAGTGCCAGCAGTGATCTTATACTTTATCAGGTGCCTCACTTCTGATGACACCAATGACGCAATGTTCTTGGTGAAATCAAGAAGAATAAAATAAACCGTTTGTAAATCAGAGTGCTCAGAGAAAGTCTAACTGAGCAGAGAAGAAATTGGGCCTCACTGCACCCATTTGGTGTAAGCTGGCTCATTGGTCAAACAGTTAAACTGAGAGAGAGTGCAAATTGCTTTAAATCAGTTTATTATTGTCACTTGTACCGAGGTACAGTGAAAAGCCTGTCT
This sequence comes from Rhina ancylostomus, assembly GCA_030265395.1. Taxonomy (NCBI): domain Eukaryota; kingdom Metazoa; phylum Chordata; class Chondrichthyes; order Rhinopristiformes; family Rhinidae; genus Rhina; species Rhina ancylostomus. Next base: position 2,644,251 of record JARFYF010000046.1, read on the forward strand.
TGCATACTGTTCATACAGATTATTTCATTAAAACAGTGCACTGAGATAATACAAGGTAAAACAATAACAAAATGCAGAATAAAGTATTATAGTGACAGAAAAAGTGCAGTGCAGGTAGACAATAAAGTGCAAGATCATAACGAGGTAGATTGTGAGGACAAGAGTCCACCTTACCGTACTGGGGAACCATTCAATAGTCTTATAATAGATGGATAGAAGCTGTCCTTGAGCCTGGTGGTACGTGCTTTCAGGCTTTTGTATCTTCAGCCTGATGGGAGGGGGGAGAAGAGAGAATGTCCAGGGTGGGTAGGGTCACTGATTATGCTAGCTGTGAGAAATTACAAGGCTGTGAGAAATCTCGTTACAAGGCAGTGAGAAATGTAGACAGAGTCCAGGGAGGGGAGGCTGGTTTCTGTGGTGTGCTGAGCTGTGTCCACAACCCTCTGCAGTTTCCTGCAGTCTCTGGCAGAGCAGTTGCCATACCAAGCCATGATGCATCCGGATAGGATGCTTTCTATGGTGCATCGATAAAAATTGGTGAGTGTCAAAGGGGGCAGATGCCAAATTTCTTTAGCCTCCTAAGGAAGTCGAAGTGCTTGTGAGCTTTCTTGACCTGAGCAACTACATGGCTAGACCAGGACTGGCTATTGGTGACGTTCAATCCTAAGAACTTGAAGCTTTCAACCCTCTAGAGCTCAGCACCATTGATGCAGACAGGAGCATGTGCACCATCCCCCTTCCTGAAGTCAATGATCAGCTCTTTAGTTTTGCTGACACTGAGGGAATAGTTGTTGCCATGACACCATGCCACTAGGCTCTCTATCTCCTTCCTGTACTCTGACATCATTATTGAGATTCAGCCCACTATGGTGGTGTCATCTGCAAACTTGTAAATGAAGTTAGAGCAGAATCTGGCCACGCAGTGGTGAGCATGTAGGGATTAGAGTAAGGGACTGAGGGTACAGCCTTGTGGGGCACCAGTGTTGAGGATAATTGTAGTGGAGGTGTTGCTGCCTATCCTCACTGATTGCAGTCTATCGGTCAGTAAATCAAGAATCCAGTTGCAAAGGGAGGTGTTGAGTCCTAGGTCTAATAGTCTAGCATAGGTGGCTTTACTATCCAGATATTCCAGAGATGAGTGTAGGGCCAGGGACATGGCATCTGCCATGGACCTGTTTCGGCTGAAGGCAAATTGCAGTGGGTTGAGGTTGTCTCGGAGGCTGGAGTTGATGTGTGCCATGACCAGCCTCTCAAAGCAGGCTCAATTATCAATTATCCGAGAGATTAGAAATATTACAAGATGCGAAGGCCTGTAGCAGTTTAAATGGTCTTGAAGGAATCATTGGCTCAGCATTTTGAAGCTACACAGGAGAAAAGCTGAGATTTTGGTCTAATCTAACCAATGGAACTATAATTTTTGATAAAGTTAAAAGCAATTCATTCAGAGGAAAGAAAATCAAAACATGGAGCAATAGACAGTAAGCAGAAGATCCAATGAACGTGGAATATCAAATGCCACTGTTGCTAAGACAGAGTTACACTTGACAGAAATGAGGGTGGGACAGATAGAATTATTTGCATGAAGCCATGTGTGGCCACAGTAAGAGCCCAATGGACAGAGGTGTCTGAGATTGTTAGTGCCACCTTTATAACCCAGAAGATCAGAAAGTCAACCTGGGAATAAAAGTAATGACTTTACAAGAATAATGTGCATTGTCTCCATTAACATTCTTTTTGTATTTTTTATCATGTCACCTTGGAGAAATCAGTGCCTCAATATTTTGTTGCCAGGATGGACAAAGAAAAGCACCAATGCCCATGCACATAGTTTTCTCTCTCTGTCAAAGTTGCAACTACCATTGGTGAAACTCTGTACACATCAGCTGCTCATCTTCCAATAGACAGATAGCCAATGCATGCCCTTCCAATTTACTGTATGGAATTGAATTAAACTATTTTTTAACTTAAGCTGCATGTGTTTTGCAAGAAAGGACAACATATAATGCAATGAAGGGTTAATCCACACATGAAAGAGTGACGCGTATAAGTGCTTTGACTCCATTAAGAAGGCAGCCAGCATCATAGGATATTAGATAGCAAGAGGGAATTGAACCCAATTGTAGACACAGTAGACTGTCTCTTCATCCTCATCAAGGAGGACAAAATACAGAACAACTCCCAGAGTTTATGGGAACAATTTTTGATTGCTAGCTACTAGTTACTTGTCAAAAAAGTGGGTGAGTAACAGATTAAAGTTGGAAGCAGCAGGGCTGGGGTATAGAGTAGGTGGAACTGAATGGGCAGGCTTGTGGAGGAAATACTTGCCACTATGTTGTTGCACAAGGTTTATCATCAAATAAATGTAGAGACAACTCACTTGACATGGATGACAAGCTTGCAAAACATTGTAAATTTAGGTCATACACAAATTGTTGGGCCCCAAGTGCCAGGTAGGGATGGATGGAGGTATTAAGTGGCTCAACTATTGTGAACATACACCTTAGGTTTTCTCAAAGTCACCAACCCTTTGCCAACCTGTTTGAGATGCTGGGCTGCTAATTCTGCCACTAGCTTGCAACCAGCAGATTGCCCAGGGTAAACTCATGAGACCAGATATCAAAGTGTTTTGAATCATATACACCGATGTGTATTGGTGAAGAGAAGACTCGGGTGGACACTTCTGATGTGAACCTTCATCAGATTCTATGGATGCTGTTCTGCTCTGAGCCAGCATTTCTGCAGGCAGGCAAATTTATATATGTTAAATGACTTGTTTTTTTTGTCTAAATGCATTATGAAATGTGTTTGCTATTTGATCAAGACAGAGACAGCAATCCAGCCACTTCCCCAAAGCTAACTACATAGAGAAAGTGTATAAAATACACTGAGGAGATGGCTTCCCTTAAAACCTCAGAGGGCAACTGTGATCAATAGCAAAATCCATGAAGGCGCACGGCAACTTACCTCCATTCTGTGGCTTTTCTCAAAAGAGAATTGATTAGTTCTAAACGGCATCAAGTTAGTTGTGCTACTGCTGCATCATCAGTTTGGGTTACCATCACACCAACTGGTTTTGCTAACATTCTTGCAAAATCTGCAAATCTCTAGCTTCCCTGTTCTATCTACTGGATGCCTTTGTCCCTTCTGCTATAAGGAGACCCAAGCACAGGGTCCATTGTCAACCTTTTGGGCATGTCTTGGATTCCATGAAAAGGGCAAGTCAGTCAAGATAGGAAGGAACAATTCCCTCTGCTTTATTTTCAGAGGAACAATTTACTACCACCCATTGTATTCCCAGATATTATGAAGAATAATACTGAGCCCTCTTTTCCATTCTTATTTACTTACATAGCCTATAGCTTTAGAAGCTACTAGTTCAGTGTCAGACCCAATAGGGAATAAAAGCACACTTTCATTACTTAACTTGGCCAGACCTATGAAGAGTCATCAGCCATCTTACATTCTGGTACAAACAAATCATGTTCTAAAGTTTAAAGCTCATTCTGCAATTAATTCAACACAAAATAAGTCTCTAAATATGGTAATTTCATTGATTAGGAATGATACCCTAATAGTCTGCTTGAACATTCAGCCTCCATAATGTGTGCCAATAGCTCTCACATTAGGTTTGTGGCTAGTAATTAGTGAACCAATATGTGGGATATACCCACCGGACCTTATCCTCAGCAATCTGTTTGTTACAGATGGCAACATAAGTTAAGGTGAATATTGCACAGTTGTTTGGAGGCAAAGTCTCATATCTGCATAGCTAACATCCTCCATGGTGCTGTCTGGCATGATCATTGTGCTAAATAGCATAGATACAGAACAGATCAAACTGGGCATTCATGAGGCACTGTGGACCATCAGCAGCAGTAGAATTGTATTCCATCAGTATCTGTAAACTTTTGCCCCAGCATATCCCTCACTCTGCTATTATTCCAAGCCAGAGGACCAAACTTCAAATGGTTCTGAAGAAGGCAATGTCGGAAGGAACACCAGATCAAACTTAAAAATGGAGTATCAACCTGGTGAAGCTGCCACACAGGACAATATTCATGCTAAACAGCAAAAGTAACATACCATAGACAAAAAGAGCCAAAACCAACAGCTTGCAGGTTTTGAGGGTTTGAGATCAAAGATTTGTAGTGCTGTGATATCTGGCTATGAATGGTGGTGATCATTGAGGGGAAAGGAGAGATTCCAGGAATATTCTCATCCTCAGTAATTGTGGGGCCTGGCATGTACATCTCAATGGTAAACCCAATACATCTGTCACTACCTTTAGCTGTAAGTGCTGATGGATGATCCATCTCAGCCTCCACCTGAGATCCTCAGCACTACAGTTTTCAGCCAAGTCAATTCAATCTGTGTGATATCATGAAGCAGGTGAAAACACTACAGCAAATTTTATGAGGTGAGGCAATGTCTTAGTTGTAGTCAGTCATAGAGGGATACAGCATGAAAACAGACCCTGCAGCCCACCAAGTTCATACCAACCATCAAGCACCATTTATTTTACACCAGAACTTCCATAACCCATTGTATTCTCCCCATGTTCCCATCAATTGCTCTACCCCCCTCCCAAAATTCTACCAACCACCTACATTCAGGGTAATTTACAATAGGCAATTCAACTATCAACCCACATGCTTTCAAGATGTGGGAGAAAATCAGAGCTGCCAAGGAAAATCACATGGTCACAGGGAGAACGTGCAAACTCCACACAGACATGGACTGAACACGGATCATTGAAGCTGTGAGGATGCAACTCTTCTGGCTACGCCAGTGTGCTGCCCCCAGTATTGGAGACTTGCACTGCAGACTGGTTGTGCCTCTAACTAAGCTGTTCAAACCGTTACAACATTGGCATTTAGCAAATTATGTGAAAAAGATCCCAGATTACAAAAGCAAAATACACCCATTACAGCCAATCATAGGCTAATCAGTCAACTCTAAATCATCAGCAAAGTGATACAAGCAGTATCACTGACAGCACTATCAAGCAGCATTTACTCCCCAATAAACTACTCACTTTTGGTCAGAGATACAAGAAATTCTGCAGATGCTGGAATCTGGAGCAATACGCAAAAGGTGCTGGAGAAATTCAGCAGGTCAGGCAGCATCCATGGATGGAAATAAACAGTCAACGTTTCGGGCTGAGACCCTTCATTAGGACTGGAAAGGAAGAGAGCAGAAGCCAGAATAAGACGGTGGGGGGAGGAGCATGCACAGACAGGGGAGAGGTGAGTTCAGGTGAGAGGGGGAAGGTAGAGGGGTGGGGCAGGGGGAGAAGATGTAATAAGCTGAGAGGTGATAGGTGGAAGAGGCCAAGGCTTGAAGGAGGAGGAATCCAGTAGCAGAGGGCAATGGACCTTGGAATAATGAACTTGTTCACATGACAATAAACTCGACTTTGCGCTTTGAAAGTCCTAACAATGAAAATTGTAAATAGACAACTGGGCTAGGGAGAAGTATGCAAATATTGGCAGAGGGAAGTTTTGTAAAAGAGCATGGCTAACACTGATTGGACAAGACTAGTACTACATTGAAGCTCTCCCAGTCCATTTTGAGAGCACAGCTATGGCTGAATGAACAGGGACAATAACAGAGCTGTGTCAAGTGGTGCACCTTTACCTGAGGCTTTACATTACAGAAATTCCAAGATAAAACATTTCTTGTAGGTTAATAATTTAGCCAAGTGAAGAATTTATTTCCTACCATGATGCTGTTTAATTATTATTGATTAAATCGCCAGCTAAATGAGTAGATTGCCTACTTATGTTCTTCATTCTCTTTACAACACACAGTCCACCTTAGCTTGGCTCTGGGTAGACCACACACCCAGCAGAGACATTAAACAAGGACATGAAAAAGTTGAAGGTACGACATGCATTCACCTACACACGTGCCACATAACTCCCCAATACTGTGTGCAAGATCCTCCACTGGAAGCTGTCCCGCTCATGACATCAGTTGTGAAATGACCTTTAACCTGCCCTTGGACTTCTTACAACAGTGAACTTGTGAATCGCTGAACTCACATGTACACAAGAAAATAAGAGCAGGAGACAGCCACCTGGCTGCTCTGCCATTCAATATGACCATGGCTAATCTATGCTGCCTTCAACTCTTCTTCTAGGCCAGTTCCCTATAGCCCTCAATTCCCAAGTCTCCCAAATATTTATCTACACCACTCTCTGGGACAGAGATTTCCAGAGATTCCCTACCCTCTAAGAAAAGAAATGGAAGACTAACTTGACTAATTTCTTAAAGTTCTAAGAGGCCAAACCATTAGAGGAAGTGTGTTTAGCAAGGATTGAAAATTGGCTGTCACATAGCAAACAGAGAGTTGGACTAAATGGGTCCTTTTCAAGCTGGGGGGATGCAACTAGTGGAGTGACCCCAGGGATTGGTTCTTGGCCCTCAATTGTTTACTATTTGTATTAACAGCCTGGAGGAGAGAACAAAATGTAAGGTTTTCAAGTTTGCCAATTATATGAAAATAGGTGGCAGGGCATGTTGTGATGAGGACATTGTGATTCTGCAATAGGATATAGATAGATTGAGTGATTGGTTCCACATGGAAACTACTCATCTAATTGGCACAATTTCCAATGAGTCAGCAAGAGTTATTCCTCAATTATACCAATCAAAACCAGAAGTTAAAGATTCAAAGCAACCTCTGGTGAACACAATTGGAAATGAATTCCAAATTAACATTGACATACACCGAGGCTGACTGATGGTCTATAGACTAGGAGATTTTGTTTAATAAATACATCTTGGACAATATATTACTTATTTCCTCCACACCTCTCTTCAGGTCAGTCCACTCCCAACTGCAATTGCTGCCTGGGGAAGGTTTGCTCTTCTTCTACAGGAGGAAGTATGGTTCTTATTGAATAAGAGCACTTGTAGATTGGTTAATTACTTTTTTGGAGAAATTTCATCCCTAACCATAAATCTCCACCTCCCTCTGTCCAATAAATCCCACACACAAAGCCAACTGGAACTTGACCATCATCTACAAAGTAGCTGTGAACACATGGAATTTGTTCAGGATGTGGCAGTGAGTTTGGAAAGCAGCCCATGGAAAGGTTGTTTAACCAGTGTTTTCCACCTTAAAGAGATCTACTGGCATCTCTAAGGGATGTGCAAACAAATTTTTATCAATAATTAAATAGGAACAGTACAGAAATACTCTGCTGTGCAGTGTATTCCATGTCAATAATTATAATCTGCTCAAGAATCCCCTCATCCTTCCTTAGCTAACTCTCACCTCATCCTTCCTTTATACATTAATCTGACTTTCCCTTAAATGTACCTGTGCCATTCACCTCAATCACTTCCTAAGATGAGCCAGTGGGAGCTGGAGCTGGGCTGGATGAGTGAGAGCATGGGGTGGATACAATTTGAAAAGTGGAAAGGACGGCTCTGTCGAGTAATCCACCTTTCTTCATTAACCTCTGATAAGCAGTGCAATTCAGGAGGGAGGGCGAGTTCCCCTTTGAATTCTTGGTAACCATCTTACACTGATGGCCTCTACATTTGTTCTTTCCCACAAGTCAAACTGCCTTAAAAATTACAAAAGACTTGTATTAGGCCATCCCTCAGCATCCAACTTCCAAGAAAAAAACAACTTAGCCCAGTCATTGTTAAAAGTTTTTTTTTCCCCCAAATAACCTTACTGCGATGTCCTTTTTATAAGTTGACCAGACTTGTACATGGTCGTCCAAGTGTGGTCTAGCCAAGGTTCATTACACATCTGGCATGAATTACATTCCCAGGTACGGTGTTTAGACAGGCTACACTGACAGTATTTAGCATGGCCATTGAGATCCATCACCTCCAATCACCACGAATCAGGTTATCCTCTGCAGCACTAAGGCTGCCTCCATCTGCCTTTAGTTCACAAGACCACCTTGGAAACCCAGCTTTTGTCCTCCCTCCTAATCTGGACTTCTTTGTTCTTCCTTACAACTTTGAAGAACCCTAGGACATTTTGCTTCTGCACTAAAGATGAAAGATGTTATCATTAATACATATAACCCTCGGCTTAGCTGGTGAGTGCAGCGTTTAAAGAATGGCCATCACTGCGGAGATCTTGGTTACACTGTTTTTGGGTGTAATCAAAATGTCTCAATTCAACAGTTTGCTTCAGAGTGTTCGAGTCTTCCTGACCCAAAAATGCATTCTGGGTGGTTGAGGGGTGGAGAGGGGGTGCAGTGCATCAGTCTACAAGTACTTCAGTAAACATGCTCTTGAACAGTGACAGGACCTAGCACAAGCTCAATGACATCCTTGGCATGGTCAACTCAATATCAGAGAGTGAAGTTGAACAAAGACTGACTGCCTACAATCACCGTGTAGTTCCCAAGGGGAACAATATCTCTGTTGGCTCCATGTTCCCTGAATAAAAGGCATATCGTTAAGCACTCTGAGGCAGATGAGGTAAACTAGCACTTTGCTCATTAATCGCACCATTAACAATTGAAATCTATACAATTCACACAGTATTTAAAGCCTCTGACAGAAATTGTTGCAGACATACTGTCCTGACCACAGGGGCACTTTATTTTCATGCAAACTGAATAAACAACAATTGGCAGACAAGGGAATACGTGGTACTGAATGTTAAATTCCATCCATATGACTCAGCAACTTTGTTTTTCTAGAGCATTCCTATTACCAATTTGAGAATGTATTTGATGAACACCTCAGTGAGGACTCCAGTTCCCTGAGTCTGTTAACAGGATGCCCCAATTCCTAGAAATCAAAGTCTTAAAGGAAGTGATCAACTTGTAAAAAAAAGTGCAAGCACTAATCTACTTCAGCACAAAGATCAAAGACTTGTTCCAATACAACAAGGAGTGGCAATAACAGACAGAACAGATAGGACCATCAGCAGCTTGGCAATGGAGCTGAGGTTTTCTGGTGTATGATGGTCAGAAAGCATGTGCTGCCACTCTAGTGTTGAGGAGCAGTTAGATAACTTGCATCCTAGGGTGCAAGGTGCATTCCAAGGTTTGCTTACCATTGACCATCGAAGTTTTCAAGAAAACAAAGTGTTCACGCTGGCTTTGTTTGCACTCACTAATATCTTGAAACTTCACTAATTTTGGTACAAAATGTAAAAGATCTTTAGTCCTTACTGATCAACTTTACATTGAGAAAACCTCAAAATTTATTTACAGCGTGGTAACAGGCCCTTCCGGCCCAACGAGTCCGCACTGCCCATTTTAAACCCCGTATTAACTTACCCGTACGTCTTTGGAATGTGGGAGGAAACCGGAGCACCCACAGGAAACCCACGCAGACACGGGAGAACGTACAAACTCCTTACAGACAGCGGCAGGAATCGAACCCCATCCACTGAAATTCCCAACACTTGTCTGAATTCACAACACCACAGAAATATACACAGATCATGTGATTTTTGTCCGAGATTTTACTTAAAAAACCCCCCAGGCATTTTATGCTGTGGTAGGTTCATTATCTTGCTACCGTACTATCACACCAACTGAAGATGCACAAATACTAAATGTTAATATAGTTCGAAGTACTCTTAAACCATAAACAGAGTATTCAGTCTTCTGCTTTGGCAGTCCCTTAGGATCAAGGATGATTGTTTCCACTTCTGAGGTATGGAAGATGCCTGCAGTTCCTTTAACCTGGGGTAGTTGTTCAACAGTAGCTACGACACAGATAACAGATGGAGGTCTTGGCCCAATGGCATGGAGATCCAAGGCAACTAGAGGCCAGACTCTCCTACACACATCTCACACACTCCAACAAATGCACAACTACTAAAGTACTGCCATGGTGTGATGTCAACTTCTGTTGCTGAATTATTTCAAACCTCTAGATTGCTAATATGTTACCACATGCCTAAACAAGCATTGCTTTATCCACAATGTTTACACCCACAGAATCTCACGAGAGTCTAAAATAAAATGTACAATGTTGGATTTGAGAACACAACTGCAATTGCACCTTGGGGGTAATGCAGTTGAGATGCCAATTAAAATAGATAAATCTAAAATTAAGCAGGTGCACAGGACTAATGGAAGGCACCAATGTACATTCTGGGTTTGCACTATAACATCTAGATCCTTCACTGAATATTCAATATTACATTAGGAACATAGCAACTAGAACAGATCAGTGCTTCACCAAACAGAGGATGGTTGATGCATGCCCTAACTCCATTTATCTGCCGTGGCTTCATATTGTTTAATAACCTTAATTAATAAAATTCTCATTCTTGGATATTCTAACTGTCCCCCACATGCACTCCACTTTTGGGAAGAGTTTCAGATTTCACCGCCTCTTTTGTGAAACAGATTTCACTTCTGAATTTTCATTTGTTCTTGATTCTTCCACTAATTTAAATAGTTCATATCTCTAAATCAAATTCATTTAACTTTTAGACAGCCAAATCAGATCAGGATTCTTCTAAATTCAAACAGTTGTTAATACTAGCCACGTTTACATAAACCTATCCTTGTGATATAACTCTCTGTCCTGGTATAATTTTTATGAACCTATCCCATCCCCTCAAAAGCAAGCATTTTCTTCCTGAGGTACAGAATCTAAAATGAAATCTGCTCAAAGCTATGGGGAACTGAGGCAGACCCTTGTCCCCATAACACCTGTACACCCCAATATAAAGGCCAAAATTCTATTGGCCTTTGCTTTGTCTTTTGCATCAAGTTTAAAGATACTTGGATCCCAAATCTCTTTGCTTCCTGTCATTAAAAAATCTGTTCTTGAGTTGAATTTCGTTTGAGCTAGATTTCTCATAGCAGTGTTCTTTCTCTAAGTTATCCATTGCCAATTGCAATTTCTTGCTTGTGCCTGTATCACTTACTATCCAGTCCAAACTTAGATATAAAATTTTCTATTTTCCATTCAAGTCATTAATAAAGATGGTGCACAACTAAAGTCCCAGATGGACCCCAAGTGAGTTCCTATGTCTGCACTGCACCTTCTCTGTAACTGTAACATTTTAGTCTGCATTCTGTTATTGCTTGTACTAACTCGATGTACTGATGTGATGAAATGATCTGCATGGATGACATGCAAAACAACATTTTTCACTGTACCTCGGTACATGTGACAACAATAAACCAATTTACCACTTCATCCATACTGTGACTACTTTTAAGACTCCATAGGAGAAGTTTTAATCCCTGAAAATAGGTATGTTTGGATTAAGGGAGATGCGAAACTTGGAAAAAAAATCTCAATACTGATCCTAGCCTGTAACTTTAATAAAGGCAGAACAAAGGGTGAAGAGCTAACCACTCCCAGAAGGGATGGGTTGAAGGTGGTGTCCATTAAATACCAGACAGTTTGCGTTCAGATTTAACCTACCTTCCAGATTTACCCCTGGCAGGTCAGATTTCCCTTGGTAGCTGGAGAGAGGGTAGGAATGCTTTTTTTTAGCCAAAGTACCCTTAGAGCATCGTTTGAAAGTCAGGAGGGGCACAAACCCCAAACTCAGCTACTTGTCTGTTCACTGCTAGAACTGAGCAGCCTCCATCAGGATCACTGACCTCCACCCCACCGTGCCACTTACCCAGCCACACACCCTCAACCTGCTCCTGGAAACGGTCTCCTCCAAAGTGTTCCCATCTAAAATCAGGCCAGCCTGAGCAGGGAACCCGCTGGGGAAAATATGAGCTTAAGTTTGCAGACATCTGGGAAATCCCATCCGAAACTTTTCCTCGGATACACAGAGGGCACCCTCAAAAATATCAGGGCTGAGTGGAAAAAACTCAATATGCAATCCAGTCTAAACTTTTTTTTTATCAAGTATGATTCATGGATACTGTACTGTCCTATGCTGGTCAAAGAAAGGACATCTGCACATTGAGTTTATAACTGGCATAGGAAGAAAATGCATTTTACTTCTGATCGAGGATAAAGAACATTTTGGAAACTTTTGGCAATTTCTCTGATGCAGATGATATCAATAACATTCGTGCGAGAGGGGTCATGGACTATCTTCCAATATACCTCACAATTTGAGGAAGGTTTGGTTCTTTATTGAAAACCATTAATATTGTGCACATAAAATATATTTACTACCAGAAAACATCTCAACTACCTGTCATCTTGGCTTTAGTGGGCAAAGTCTTCGCTACTACCCCACAGCTTACTTACACTCGCCCCCATTTGCCTTCACTAGGGACACGTAGCTGGCCCCCAGACTTAGGCATTCCACCTTTTTCTCTTTTTGATGTGACATAAATGAAATTCTTTGATATGATACAGACACATCCCAGTGCCGTGTCACACCAATATTAAGCAATATTGAAATGATAAAGTGCCCTTTTTTAAATGAAGATTCACCACAGAATTCATAACCAAGTGTACCTGCACAAGATACCAGGACACTTTACCAGACAAAACACACAGAGTAATTTTGAGATTCCTCTTGCATCCACCACAATTTCACATTTTTAAACCATGATAAATAGTTCCTTGAAAAGTAAACTTTTAAAACATAATATCCATGCCTTACCTGTTTAATCAGCATGTAGGTCTCTGACATGATTTTCTCAATCTTCCCAAGGTCAACAGTCATAACCTTTTGACCTTGCTGCCAGACTCTGTAAGCATCCAACAGCAGAGTTTTCCCAGATTCGGTGTCATCTATCAGCTTTCTCTTCCTGCCCGTTTTCCTGACCACTTGGCTAGCCGTGACATATGATGTCCCTGTTGATCCTTGCTGTTTTGAACTGATGCTCAGCTCCTCCAAAGAAAGTTCAGCAGGTTTGCATTCAGGGCCCTTTCCCTCAGTAAGGCCAACAGTTTTGTTGTGGTCTGTATCCAAACCACCGGGAGGCCTGAATGAAAAATCCAATTTTCCTTGTGCAGCAGAGCTGTCAAGTTCCATTGGTTCATCTGTGCCAGTGCACGGTTTGCTGAGCTCACCCATAATTGTATCATTTTTGTCCCCTTGCTCCATCTCCATAGACTTGGGCGATTGGTCCCTTGGAATATCCTTTACTCCATTTTCGGTGTTTTTTAAAGGACCCTCAGAGATGGTGGGCTTTTTTGCCACAACACCTTTGTGCTCCTCAGCATTTGGCTTGTTTGAAACATCCGATGTCATCTCCCCCATTGGAGAAACTATTGATTTTGGAACCTGGTCTTCGGATACCTAAGCAATGAGATGGAATAATGGAAGAACACATTCATTACAATGAACCCATTTAACAGTTTGACACCTTTTTTCCAAAACAAATACTTCCACGCCTCCTCCATTAATTCACATCCACTTCCTCTTTTTAACCTGTGTATATCCATAGTGTTATCCGAGCACAGGCTAGGAAAGGACTTCCTCTCATTACTTTCTTGTTTCATAGAACATAGAAAACCTACAGCACAATTCAGGCTCTTCGGCTCACAAAGCTGTGCTGAACATGTCCCTACCTTAGAAATTACTAGGTTTACCCATAGCCTTCTATTTTTCTAAGCTCCATGTACCTATCCAAAAGTATCTCAAAGGGGGAGGGGGAGGGGGAGGCAGATATTTCATATCTGCCCCCACCACCATTGCTGGCAGCCCATTCCACGCACTCACCTCTGTCTGAGTAAAAAACTTACCCCTGACATCACCTCTGTACACCAGCACCTTAAACCTGTGTCCTCTTGTGGTAACCATTTCAGCCCTGGGGAAAAGCCTCTGACTATCCACCTGATCAATGCCTCTCATCATCTTATACACCTCTATCAGGTCCC
>JARFYF010000046.1:2833397-2844463 GCA_030265395.1 Rhina ancylostomus
CCAAAGACGTACAGGTTAGGAAGTTGTGGGCGTGCTGTGTTGGCGCCGGAAGCGTGGCGACACTTGCGGGCTGCCCCTAGAGCACTCTATGCAAAAGATGCATTTCACTGTGTTTCGATGTACATGTGACTAATAATCTTATCTTACGTCACTTCTACAATACTAAGGTGTTCAATTCTGGTCACCACACCTCAGACAAATAATTTTGTTTTATTAATTTACAAAATGAGGACTTTACTGCCAAGACCAACATTTATGGCCCATTCCCAATTACCCTCAAGATACTGATAGCGAGCCATCTTCTTGAACCCTGCAGCTCAGTGTCGGAAAGGCATTTCTTCAATCCTACGGAACGGGCAGGATTCTCTGGAGTGAATGGGTTGTTGCAGTTTTTCCCAAGGAACTTTTCATGATATCCTTGAATCTTTTCCTCTGTCTGGTTATCTCTTTCCTGAGAGAACTTAGACGTGCGTGGTGTCAGGCACGTGAGTGACACCTCTGCCTATTGGAGCATTCAGAGTCTAATTAGGGCCTCAAAACTGGGGATGTTGATCTGGGAGATAACTTTGATGTTGGTTCATTTATCCTTCCAATTTTGCAGAAACAACATTGGGCATACTTTTCCAGTGCCATGAATTCAGTGCCAAAATTCATCCAAGTTTCAGAAGTCCATAGGAGGGATCACTGCTGCTTGGCAGATCACAAGTTTTGTGCCAAGTCTGAATCCTTGATACTAAATCACCCTTTTTCTCGGCTGACAAAAGGCCATGCTGGTACATTGAATGTAATGGTGAATTTCATAATCTACATCTGCCTTCCCTGAGGGGTGACTCCCAAAACAAGGGAAGTGGTCGACATTTTCCAGGGTCTCGCCATGAGCCTTTATTGTTGGAAGGCATTGTATAAAGGTGGGCAGGTTGGAAGAGGAGCTTTGATTACAGACATCGCGTGCAAAGTCCATCCTCTAGCATGCTCGTGTAAATGTGTCCACAATGACTTGGAGCTCAGCCTCCAAACACACACACGCATTATTTGCGCACTGTAGCATGACTACCGAGGTTAGGTTGAAAAGTTTCCCATCAGTCCTGTAGAATAACTTCACTCCAGCAGGAAGCTTATCTTAGGTGAGCTGCAACACTGTGTGAGAAAGACTGAAGAAGATGTCACAGCAACAACGCAGCACTGCTTGACACTGATCTTCACTAAGATCGGCTCTGCTGTGGAGTCTTATGGACTGTGAAGCAAGTGCAAGATGGAGACAAATTTCCACGGGCAGCTGAATTTGAGGAGGGTGTCCCACATATTGACAAGAGTCAAAGGCTTTAGAAAGGTCCAAGAAGACCACGTACAGTGATTGGTACTGCCCATGCATTTGAAACTGATGCATGGTGAAGAACACATTCCCATTCCCCTAGGTGGACAGAATCCACACTGTGATTCATGGAGTGGGTCTTCAGCCATTCAGCCACTGGGAGGAAGCAGGTGAGGAAGACCCTAACAATCACTTTTCTTGTAACACATACCAGGGAGACTCACCCTCCCACCCCCCAAACAACCCCTGTAATTACCACAGAACATTGAGCACCTGAAGTACTGTAAGCTACAGAGCCTCAGACCAAGAACTGGATGGGATTACTCTGAATAGCTTTCTACAAACTGGAATGGATGAAATTGAACCAAGTGGCCAGCTTCTGTGCCATGAGTTTTGTGAAGATTTGTCCCATAAAGTAACATAAGTGGCAGTGAAATTTGGATTGCTAGCTGGAATCAACCGGACACTCAATATACATCTAATGATGCATTGTATGGTGCCACACACCCAAGGAACTGGTTAACCATGCACAATTTCCTCCTAAGGATTAAAACTACTAAGGACTACACGTAGCTCTGCATCACTGATTTAGGTTACAAGGCAGTTGTGCAGAAATTAATTAGGTTCACCTGGAAAGTAACAAGCTGATACCAGATACAATAAAGACAAAGCTCGACTCATCAGTGAAGAGCCTACAGATAGTAAATTTTAGGATTATTTATCAACAAGTTGGGTATCGTCATATTGCATGATGAGCACTTGTCAAAAAGGACTTCAATAAGCAGTTAGCGCGGAACAAGAATGTGAGGAGCTGACAGAAGGGAAAAAAAAAATCAGCTGATAGAAGAAAATATCATCCCCGTGTTTTACATGGGTGATGCAATTTATACTTAAGTGAACCTGTTCATGGCAGAGTTGTGACCCAATTACATTTGGAAACTAGTCTAATCATGCAAGAATACCCAAAGATAATCACATCACTGCTGCAAGCAAGATAATGGAGGACGATTCTCAGACGTAAGGAAGCAAATTAAGAGTTGCAATTGGGCTGAAACCCGGGAGCCAGAGCGTCAAGCAAAATGTGCATAGATGGATTCAACAAAAATAGGGGAAGCCAACAGTTGATATCAAGGTGCTGTGACTGTGTGGCCAGATTCTGCCCTAACTCCACCTACAAGTTTGCAGATGACACCACCATAGTGGCCCAAATCTCAAATAATGATGAGTTGGAGTAGAGGAAGCAGAGGGAGAGTCTAGTGATATGGTGTCAAGACAACAATCTTTCCCTGTCTTAGCTGGTCATTAACTTCAGGAAGAGGGGTGGTGAACATGCTCCTGATTATGCCAATGATACTGAGGTGGAAATTGTTGAGAGCTTCAAGTTCTTAGCTATAAACATCACCAATAGCCTGTCCTGGTCCAACCACATAGAAGCCACAGCCAAGTAAGCACACCAGCACATCCACTTCCTCAGAAGACTAAGGAAATCAGCATGTCCCTGTTGAATCTCACCAATTTTTATAGATGCGCTGTAAAAAGCATCCTATCCAGATGCATTACAGCTCAGTATGACAACTGTTCTGCCTGAGACTGCAAGAAACTGCAGAGGGTTGTGGACACAGCCCAGCACATCACGGAAACCAGAATCCCCTCCATGCACTCTGTCCACACCTCACTGCCCTGGAAAAGCAGCCAACATAATCAAAAACTTCTCCCACCCCAGACATTCTCTCTTCTTCCCCCTCTCCTATCAGGCAGAAGATACAAAAGCCTTTAAAGCACGTGCCACCAGGCTCAAGGACAGCTTCTATCCCACTGTCTATTGAACGGACCTCTTGTACAGAAGGATGGACTCTTGACCTCACAATTTACCTTGCCATTGCCTAGCACCTTATTGTCTACCTGCCTCGCACTGTCTCTGTAACTGTCACACTTTATTCTGCATTCTGCTATTGCTGTTCCCTTGTACTACCTTGATGTACTGATGTGGTGAAATGATCTGTATGGATGGCATACAAAACAAGGTTTTTGACTGTACCTCAGTACATGTGACAATAATAAGCCAATAACCAATTGCATGGTCATCACATACAGCATCTTCAAACCTGTCAGATTCCAACCACCAATGCTGAAATAGAGGTCAATATTCAGAAACTTTCCCTCAATTTATTTTCAAACAATAAAACAAGTGAAATTACTAGTATGCCTAAATCCTACGAGATGCACGTGCTTTAAGGTCAAGTTCAGGCAGTGATACTAACCAGAGTCGTCACTTTTACAATGCTGACGCCGGAGTGTGTCAAACTCCTCTTCTTCATGCTTTATGATTCTGTAGAGGGTTATCCAAGGCAGCACTGATGACACATTGGGTTCTTTGGCATCCTCTGATATCCCCATGCTGTTGTCAATTATCTATAACAGTAATCAGATACACGGAGACGCTGATAATTATTTATCATTTCCAGTGTACAGTTCTGCTACCATGCAGTATACGGTCACTTCTGCAGAGAATTCATAAGAAGCCAAAGGCTTCACACAGTCGATAACCTAAGACCTCATGCAACAGCATCAACCTGCACTAATATAGTGCTTTTAGCGTGGTACAACAGTTGACAATTGTGGGGCAAACAACTAGTGCTAAAAATCCAGATCGTGTAGAAGCCAGCATAAATCAGCAATCACAATGGCTGTGGATAGATCCCACAGAAGGACAAGTAATAAACAATTCTCTGATATCTCAACTTAAGTGTCTTGGCTGATCTTTATTCTGTCACCAGAACAGATGACAAGTCATTAAGCTCATTTTAGTGGGATGATAACATTAAAAGCACTACATAAATGCATGTTATTGCTGCCAATGTGACAAAATGTACCAAGACACTTCACAGTGTCAAACAACAATCAAATAAAAATGGACCTTGCAGGTGGCAATTTCAGGATGACCACTTAAACTACAAGATAATTTATAGAAAATAGGTGTGTAAAGAAGCATTACATGGCTAAAAGAGCTAAGTGGAAAAGGATGGTTCCACTTGACGGTACATAAGCACCAGTACAAGGACAGGAAAGAACCGTCTCTGGGACAAGACCCACCCGACCCAGCTGAGGAAGAGCATCCAAGCAGAAGTGATAAACACGCAGTTAAAAGGTTTTGAAATTTGTATGTCTCAGGATTGCTGGCAAAAATAACATTAAGCCTCAAAATGAAAAATTAAGTTAAACACCTCACAAGGGTCTGACGGAAAAACACAGCATCTTAAACAAAATAGATGCAATAACTGTATGAAGCAACTGGATGCAGTAGTACATTCTGAAACACTTAAAGCTCAGAACTCTCAGAATAAAGAACAAAGATGGGGTGGACAAACTTAATTAGGCACAACGTTGTTAAGGAAAAGGAACATAATTAGAACTTTAGAAACTTCTTTTCTTAACCATTCTCTCAGTATTGAGGACGAATTGCTTCCACTCCAATCGTGTGGGTTCTGAAGTGGTTGATGAGGCCACCGTGGGACCCACAGATGGTGGCGCCTTCCATTTGCCACTTTCCCTGAGCTTCGTTGCGCTTCTGAAAAGCTCTAGACATAGTATGAGAATGCATGTGTTGTGCTAAATTACTCCTAATACATATTCATTACAGAGAATGACATTGTGTTGGAGAATTTAGAGAGAAAAGGGGTGGAATTCGAGAAGAAATCATCTTCAAAAAGGAGGAGGTATGAGATATGTGGGCATAAAGGTGGCCCCAGGACCTGATGGGACATATTCTAGACTGCTGTAGGAGACAAGGGAAGAGACTGCTGCGCTCTTACAAAGTTTCTAACCTCTATCGGCCAGAAGCCAGGTGTCAGGTGAAAGGAGGTCAGTGAACATGATACCTTCATTCAAAAAAGGGGAACAGGAATAAGCCAGGTGATCACAGTCCGGTGAATCTAACATCAATGGCAGGGAAATTGGAAAAAATTCAGAGGGACAAAATTAATCTACACTTGGAGAGGCAGGGATTAATAAAAGATAGTCAGCAAGACTTTATTAAGGAGAGATCCTTTGAGTAATTTGACTGAATTTTTTCCAGAGGTAACCAAGTGTGTCAATGAGGGTAGTGAAGTTGATGTTATCTACATGGACTTTAATAAGGCCTTCGATAAAGTCTCACATGTGGCACTGGTCCAACAGATATCAGCCCGAGATCCAGGAAACTGGATCTGAAATAGAATCTGAACCACAAGGAAACAATTACGATTCCCATCACAAACCCTTCCTGCCCTGGCTGTGTATAGGGCAGTCTAAAACTAGAAGGCATAGGTTTAAGGTGAGTGGGGAAAGATTTAAAGGGGACCTGAGGGGCAGATTTTTCAGAAGGGGGGTGGTGGGTATTTGGAACAAGCTGCCCAAGGAAGTAGCAGAGGTGGGTAAAATTACAACATTTTAAAGCCATTTGGAGAGATATATGGATAGGAATGGTTTAGAGGGATATGGGCTAAATGCACCATAGACAGCATCCTATCCAAATGTATCACAGCTTGGCATTGCAAATGCTTTGCCCGAGACCGCAAGAAACTGCAGAGAGTTGCGGACACAGCTCAGCACATCACGCAAACCAGCCTCCCCTCCATGGACTCTGTCTGTACATCTCGCTGCTTTGGTAAAGCAGCCAACATAATCAAAGACCCCACCCACCCAGGACATTCTCTCTTCTCTCCCTGTCCCATCAGGTAGAAGATACAAAAGCCTGAAAGCACGTACCACCGGCTTCAAGGACAGCTTCTATCAGCTGTCATAAAACTATTGAACGAACCTCTTGTACGATAAGATGGACTCTTGACCTCATAATCTCTCTCATCACGGCCTTGCACCTTATTGTCTGCCTGCATTGCACTCTCTCTGTAACTGTAACACTATATTCCGCATTCTGTTATTGCATTTCCCTTGTACTACCTCAATGCACTGATGTGACGAAATGATCTGTATGGATGGCATGCAAAACAGAGTTTGTCACTGTACCTCGGTACATGTGACAATCATAAACCAATTTACCAGCTGGATTGGTGACAGGAGGCAGAAGTGGAAGTTTTCGCAAGTGGAAACCTGTGACCAGTGGGTGTACAGCAGAAATCAGTGCTGGGACCCTCATGGATGTGAATCTAGAATATATGATTTGGAAGTCTGCAGATAACACAAATGGTGATGTTGATGGGGAGAAGGGTAGTCTTTGACTACAGTTCAATACTGATCAGAACTGAGAAATGAGAACAAGAGAAGTCAGGTTAGTTTAATTAACAGAGGTGATGGGGGTAAGCAATGAGTGGAACAAATACGGACAGCCATCGAATGGACAGCAGATCGGAGCTTCATTGTCTATTCAATTTTGAATCCTCGGAATTCTTCACATAGGAGGACTGTGGATGCTCAGTATATTCAAATATACGGGATTGACAATCTTCTGTACATGAAGGGAATCAACGGATAAAGGGTTGGTGCAAGAAAATAAATAAATGGAAAATACATTTTAAAGAGACATTTACACAAAGATACCATTTCTCAAGCAGAGTAGTCGCTGAAAACTAAAAGCAGAAATTGCAGGAAAATCTCAGGTGAAATGAGAGGTACAGAGAAGGTGCGAATTCTTGCAGGCACCCAAGATAGCTGCATCAGAAGTTACATTTTAGACATGTCTGGTTCTTAATAAGTGACCTCAGGATTTTAACAAGTGAGCCAAATAAAATGTACGAACATGTATCAAGATGGATGAACTTACCCAACCAATTCCAGACAAAGTGCCAATTTTTCTGGTTTTCTTTTCTATTAATACTAATGCTATTAGTAAACAAATAGACAAGTCTCACACATATTAAGAACCCATTCTAATGGAAGCAAGAAATAACATTAAATTGATACTGGAAAGAGGCAGTTGTGTGGGAAAGAGTACCTCAACTATTCAGTTGATCCAGAACTATTTTTGGATTAACACAAACAAGAAAGGACCTCTATAAGAAGTGATTGAAAGCGACTGAAATAGATATGGTGCACTAAATAATATGCTCTACCTACCTGGATGAGATTGTTGGCAAATCTGACAAAACAAGGGTTCAAAGCCTGCTCCTCCAGAATACTGCTATCACCAGACAAAGAGTAGTCGATCCCAGTCAACAGCTGAGTCACTGTTGAAACCCACTCTTCCTTTGAGGATGAAGATGATACATTGTTCATCTGTTGAATGGCTTCATTTAGTGCAACTTCAGAACACTCCAAGCACTGCCTGTAATCTTTCAGCTTTAGTAAGGAGTCCTAATAAAAAGTGAGAGTAAGAAGCCATTCAAACTGAGGAAGTTTTTAGGGAAACAGTGTAAAAAGGAAAAAGCTTTCCAAATTGATTTGTTACCTGCAGTACAAATTTAAGAGTAAATTTACATTTGTAGGAATAGGGTACATACACTATTGGTTGAAAGACATTAGTACATCTGCACCTTATTGAATGTTTTATAAATATTCCATGTACTGATACACTTATGTCACCACTATTCATCTATTTGCAACGTAGAATGTCATTTTTATTCCACAACAGTGACACTTTGGAGGTTATATCCAGGACAATGTTAGAAGAAAAAAGATCTCTGCCATAGTATCAGCCCTGAAATCAATGATGAACTTGAATCAGGACACACTGACTCCAAGTTAAAACTTATTCAGGATTTTCATATCTGACCAAAATCTTCGCAATTGACTCAATTCCTTGATGGAAAATGGTAAACATTTTGGATAAGTATGGATTCAAATCTGTTCCCAACAAGCAATCCTTATGTAACTCCTGCCAATTAAACAGACTGATGGCAATCAAATACAGGTCCAGGCTGCATATGGGATAGGAAGAGGACACTGTATCCAAGCCTGCTTCAAGTTGTCAAGAAGCACTCCCACAGATTCACAAAGTAAATCGTTTTTATGTTTAGCTCTTCCTTTTGATTGAGCAATGCCACCTGAATCACCAAAATGTTGAAGTGAGACATCTGGATTACCTGCAGCAGGAGGAGCTGAGCAGGTCGCTCAGGGATGGACGTAACAAATTCGAGGGGCTTTGTCCTGCCAATTGCACCAAGGGACAACGTGGGTCGCAACAGCTTCACAACCTGGTCGTATTCACCCATTTCATACAGCCTCTGAACCTCCTCTAGGCTCTGGCACCTTTCAAGTGATTTGAGTTTTTTATCAATCTGGTATGAGTAGAGGAAAAGAACACACAGTACCATTAGAGACGAAACATTGGTGAACCCGAAAAACAGGTACATGGATCAGACTAAATGACACTGAAAATATTTCTAATGAGCATTAGCTACTTCAAAATGGATTCATGTTAGCCATTAAAACTTATACAATACCCAGGTTTTTAGGTTACAAGATTAGTAGGCAGTCATTTAAATCAAAGTTGCTTAGAAACTTCTTGCAGAGGGTGGTGAACCTCTGGAATTCTCTACCCCAGGGGGTTGAGAGGCTAGGCCACTGGGGGTATTTATAGAGGAAGTAGATATATTTCTTTTTAAAAGATCAGGGAACTAAGGACTATGGGGAACTAGAACAGAAGAGGAGAGGCAGCCTGGGGCGATCAACCATGATCATATTGAATGGTGGGGCAGGTTTGAGGGACCGAGTGACCTACTCCTGTTCCTATTTCCTTGTGTTCACATGCTCTTTGATTGGTAACCATACAAACCAAAATAAGCTTCTGTACTTGCACTATGCAACAGGATTGGTTACAAACTGCAACATGGTGGACTTTCTGTTACCTCAAGGCAATGTCTTTCACTAAGCAACAATGAACATTTTAAAAGCCAAAATAAATGCATTTCATTTCCAGTGGTGTCCAGTACAGAAATGCGCAAAGCAACTGCAATCTAGTAATGAAAGGCATCCTAGTCTAAACGGGAATTTCCAATCTCAGCTAGGAATAGGATACTGTTGGGAATGGGAGTGCATTGTATACAGAAGATAATAGACAGGGGTAAGGACTGGCATACACATTAATTCAAATGTTAGTTACAAGTTTGCTTTTGGCAGCTGTAGAGAGTTTCATATAGGTTAATGCTGGGTGGTTGAATGTACCACGGTATTGATGGGAAATCAAAGGACAGCAAGTACGTGCCTACACTTGGAATCAAAGTACTTGGAGTGCAGTCACCGACTTGCCACTGGTCTTTTCTGACTTTACTAGAATTGATTGTTGCATCCAGTATAAGAAACAGAAACAGATAGGATTAAATGCTAAGCACCTTCACTTAAATATTTTTGAGCACTTTTTCCTCAATGTTGAACTGACATCCAATCACAAAATGATTTCAAGTACAGTTTCTGCCGAATATGATCTAAAAGTTGAACTGATTTAATTTGGTATGATACTCCAAATGCAAAGCTTTCCTGGGCAAAGTTGCAGCAGTGGCATTTTCTTTTTTTTAAAAACCTCCATAGGAGCCAACAAAGTAAGTAATGAGGGATGATGATGTACAAAGTTACACAATCAATGGATAAAATTAATGTCTACAGTCCTACTGGTTGGACTCTTGTACAGAAAATAAACACAGGTTTACGCACGTAAAGCTCCACATAACGCTGTTGAGGGTAGTGCAGAGAACAGGGAGGGAATGTACCTAGCAGCTGTCTCAAGTTTGGCAATAGCACAAGCTTACAGACTGGGGGGAGGCTGTAAGCTGCACATCTGCTCACTGGCATAGAAGTGGTGCTCAACACATGGATGCCAAATGAGTGATGGTAAATTAACACACCAACAAACATGACCAAATGCATAAAAATCAACTCTTCTGCTATCATTACCCAATATTTTTATTACAGAAAGAAAAACTTTGTACCTCTTCTAGCGATATGGCAGAATCCACATGTAAATTCGGCAGTCTGATGGTGAAACCATCACCATTCCTACTGCCCACCTTAATCCCCATTGAACTGCAAAACAAACTAGTGCAGATATCATAGCTCTCCAGAGCTTGTTCCATATCACCCTGTGAGAGAATACATTGAAACATCAGATTGGTGGGTTTGAATCTTACTCAAACTGATTAATATAAAAACACTTACCTCCATGAACAATTTCATTCTATATGCCTGCTCACAATATGACATTATTACAACAGTTGACAGGCTCACAGATGGCACTATTCCTGGTCTGCACAACATCTGATCCAGCATGGCAAAAGTAAAAAGCTGCAGCATTGTACAGTATATATGATTCAAGATTATATTCAAATGTTTTAAGTTAGTGTTCAAAGAATAAAGGCAATTTGCACAGCAGATTCTCTCCAATGAACTGAAATTTGTAATCTTGCATGACACAATAGTACAGCATGCCACTGGACTGGCACTTTCAACCCCCGTAAGAAGGACACAAAGTTAGATAGAATTTAAACCTAATAAATGTAAGATGATGCAAGTTGGCGAGTCCAATAAGGGTAGGACATATACCATAAGTGGTACCACAAACAAGATGCTAATTTCAATCCTGATGGAAGGGAGTGTCTAAATATCCTTCAGAATGGAAAATCACAAGGATTCATAGTGCTGAGTGAAGAAACTTCAACTCAAATCACTCTTTAACAGCATTAGATTATGAACTGTGATTCAATAGTTCTGGACTTCAGCCAGAAAAAAAAGCTCTCAATATCTACTATATATTAAATTTTGCAGGTCTCCGTAAGACCAATTCTCCAGAGAGTATGGCCCCTTCTATTTAAAATTTCTTTTTATGGCC
>JARFYF010000046.1:2980515-2994536 GCA_030265395.1 Rhina ancylostomus
AAGTGTGCAAAGTTCTCCCTGCATCTTACTGCTTGGTGACAAGATCAAGTTGAGCTAAGCTCCTGATCCCTGTTTTGCTGCCAAGGAGAGATGAGGAGGACAAGGCTGGTGCCACTCCACAAATGCAGAGAGAAACTGTAAATTGCCAATGCCCCAGCAAGTCTCTTGCACATATCCACTTGTCAGTTGTGTCCTTATTTCCATTGATTGTATGCCAGCTCTCACAGCACTCTCACATGGCTTTCCCTGTAACCTATTCCCCCAACTTTCCCATGAATGCCTATGTCCCAAGCACAGAATGTACCAGTCGCCTACGTGCGAGGTGCAGTTTACAATGGCCGGTTATCCTAACTAACACATCTTTGGAATATGGGAAGAAACAGTAGCATCTGTGGGAAACACACACAGAGTCACAGGGCAAATATGCAAACTCCACACAGACAGCATCAGAGGTCAGGGATGAACCTTGGTCACTGGCACTGAGGCAGCAGCTCTACAATTTGTGTCACTGTGCCACCATTGGCACGCAAGGCTCTGTGCTCTTCCCCTCACACCAGCCCCTTGTGCTATTCAGCTACAGAGAGCCACAGTCACCTGGCCCTGATATGCTTTGGAATTCCTTCCCTAAACCTCTACCTCTCCACACCTCCCTTAAGATTGTTCTACGAAATACTTCAAGATCAAGATCACCTTTTGTGATTCAGCATTCTTATTATTTTCATCTACACCTCCCTGAAGAGACTTGGGATATTCTTCTGCAGCACAGGTGTCAGTTGGAGCATGCAGCAGAATGACTTGCACAGAGTGCTCTGGGGACTTGATATGTGTTGTTCAGAGCACATAAGGTGTGAAGAATAATGCTCATTTGCCCTGAGATCATCAAGCTGTTCCCATACAGAGACCCTGATCCAATGTGCAGGAAACTGCCCAACAAAATCCAATCACATGTCTTCATGTCCTATTCTGCCTAGAGACTCACTGATGGGTTGGAGTACATCGTGTGCTGTTGCCTGCTCAGTGAAGATCACTGCCCTTGGCCCTGCTCCCAGTGACCAATTACAGTAACGTACAAAGAAGCTCCCAAAATATCATTAAATTCAAAAGTCCAACGTACATACATACACAAGTTCATTCTTACAAGTGGCAGAACTAGCTTCCCTTCTCTCTCCACTGATTGTAATTGTTCTCTCTTATCAGTCTTGTGTGCTTTTGATGCCATTCGTTACAATTTGGTGCAGGTATGGATACCAAATTGAGTAATTTTTGAGTATTTTCTGACTTACTGACAAAAATCAGCTTACAGACATCTGTAAGACCAGAACCCAATCATTACTCGGGTACAGACTGTACTCTGTTTTAATGATTGGCCCCTTATCTTGTAATTACGTCTCGTTCAAGATCCTCCCACTAGTGAAAACATCTCAACATCTACATTGTCAAGCACCCTTATGATCTTATATGTTTCAACAAGATCACCTTTCATTCTTTTAAGTTCCAATGAATACAGACCCAACCTATTTAGCCTTACAGCCTAAAGAATACGGACCCAATCTATCTAGACAGGACAATCCTCTCATCACCTGGTGAATCTCTTTTGGACTGCTTACAGTACTACTATACTTTTTCTTAGGTAAGGGAACAAAAAAGGTGTATAGTATTTCAGGTCTGACTCACCGACAGCCTGTACAATTGTAATAAAGCTTCCCTATTTCTAAACTCCAACCCTTTTGCATTGAATATGCTATTTCCCCTCTTAACTACCTGTTGCACCTGCCTGCTAGCTTTTTGAGATTCATACACAAGAGAACCTAGATCCTTATGTACTTTGCTCATTTGCAGTCTTTTTCCCTTCAAATTATAATCTGCCTTTTGATTCCTTACCTCATCTTGAGTCTCATACATTATTCAACTCTTTCCAAAGCAGTGATTTAAACCCTTCATGAGTCAAATCTTTCATCACACGGGAAGAAGTAAATGTTCTTTGGTGTGGCTTGACTTTTTACTTGGTTCTGAAATCCAGCCAAGTTTGTGGAATAAAAGACTACTTTCTCAGAACTGTAAACGAAAAGTGCCCAAGGGAATCTCCATCCCATCATACAGCTGAAGAAATCCCTTCAAGAGAGGGAATGGACTGTCACACCAGGTGTCTCTCACACATGACTGAACAGAAAACCTCAACAGAGTCCAAAGCATTGCAGAACACTTTTGTTCAGTCAGCAAGCATGACTCTGAGCTTCCAACTTCCTGTCACCCCATACCGACACAGACCTCTTATCCCAAGCCTCTTACAGTGTTCCACTGAAGCTCAAAGAGCATCTCGAGTTCATTCTCAGTCCTCAGGATTCACACTGAATTCAACAGTTTCAGACAGCCAGTTCTGATGCATGGTCATTAACCTAGAATGTTACCTTGGACATTGCTTGCCCTGATGGGTATTTCCAGATTCTCCTTTATTCCAGATTTCCCGCAACCGGACAGTCCTGTATCTCACAGTTCCAGCATTGTATCTTTTCCCATTTCCTCTGTTCTTAATCACATCTCCATTTACACCTCAGTCAGACAGATCAATTGCAGCTGACAAGCTTGCCTCATTTTTCCTCTCAACCTGCCGACATCAGATTCTAGTTGCATCCGTGTCATGCAGTTTCTCTAGGTTTCCACCCTATCATAGACACTCTCTTGTTCTCTCCACCCCTCCTCCTTTTCTACAACTTAAAACAAGTTTACTTTCTAACTTTTCTTAGTTTTGATGAAAGGTGAGCAATCAAAAACTTCAACTGTTTTCCCTCTCTCCACACTTTCTGTCTCAACTGCTGAATAATTCCAGTATTTTCTGTTTCTATTTATGACAAACCACTTCTCTCTTTCTAGTGCAGACAACAGATTATAACGGGAAAATTAATTACTAATTTTATGTCAACCATGGCTGAGGGGTTATCACCCTTCCTGAATCAGGAAAACGTCTCACTCCAAAGGCTGAAATTCAGGGAACACCACTCTCTGTGAATGTGGTGTTCTGGAAAAGAGGATCAAATAAGGATCCTTGTCCTTGCCCTGTGAACATGCACCATCTCACAACACTATTTCAAAGAGCAGCAGCAGAGTTCTTGTGACTGCAATGAGAGCATATGAAAGAATTCAGCCAAATGGCCTCTGAAGCCTGGTCCAACACTTAATGAGATTTTTTTCCACTTACTTACCTTATCTCTGCAAACTCTGGATCCCATCTATATTCAACACAATGCACCAGCCTTCAATGCACCAGCACAACCTCAGGTTGATTGAGGAAGATGGTTTTGGACGATCAAAACCTCAAACTCATGGTTTACTAGGCAGTGGCTATCCTGCCTCCTATATGGCTCTGCAACCCAAGACCACCTGATGGCCTGCGACCATGGATTTTAAAGTAAGTGGCTGCAAAGAAGTGTGATGACCTTATTCAAAAGGAAGACAAAAAGCAGGCAACTACAGCCCTGACAGTGTAATATCTGTTGGCGGAAAGATTCGGGAGTCCATAATCAGGGAACAAATAGCTAGTCACTTAGAGAACCGTAATGCAATTAACTGTGAATCTCTGGGATTCTTTACCCTGGATGTTTGAGGAGGTGTTTGAGGAGATAAATCAATTTTCAAAAGATGGGGGAATTGAGGGCTATGAGAAGCGGTGATGATATTGAATGGTGGGGCAGGTTTGAGGGGTCAGGTGGCCCACTCCTTCTCATGGTCTTGTGCATCTTAAGGCACTGTAAAGATACCACCAATGCTGGCTCTATAAATTCCTCCTGATTCACTAAAAGGATAAGTGAACCAATATCATTGTCCTCTCCCAGGCCAACATTTCCAGCACTGAGGTCCCAGACACAGTCAGCTACATTGGGCAGGCCACGTTGTTCACAAGCCTCCTTGAAAAAAATGCAGCATCTCCACAGACTCCTTGCAATCTCTGGCCCATGTCTGCTCAAAGCTGAGTAGGAGCTTTTGGGAGAACCTCAATTCCAGGCAGTTGAGGGATAGAGAAGTGTTGCCTTACAAACTACCCACTTGCCCACCAGTCAGGAACCTCCTGCCCCATCTGTGGAAGAGATTGCAGTTCCCACATGGGGCACATTAACCAACACAGAGCCCACAAAGTCCGAGCGGAAGCAAAGTCATTCTTGATTTCTAGGGTCTAGGAAGACAGTCAGCAAATTTATCTGCAATATGTGTTTTGGCATTAATCTACGTAATTAATAAAGATTGTGTATATTTGAGGCCCCAGTGCTCATCCCTACTATATCTTGCAAGTTAGTTTAGCAGCCTAAAAATGACCTATTTGTCTTCACTCTCTGCTCTGTTAATTAGCCAATCTTCTAGCCATGCCAATATATTACCCCCAATGCCATAACTTCTTACCCTGTGTATAGTTTTATTTTGTATACGGAACCTTATCGAATGCCTCTTGGAAATCCAAATACACTATTCGTTCCCCTTTATCCACCCTGTGCCTCAGGTCCTCAAAAACTCTGACAAATTTGCCAAACATGATCTCCCTTTCGTAAAACCACATTGACTCTTATTTTTGTCGTGGCTGGTATGTACCCGCCAACCTATATCACCCAAGGGAATTATCTGATTATCTCAATACCGCTTGTAGAAACTATATTGACTTTGAAGCACATAGAGGTTCCCTTTAGTTGTGAAAGGTTCTGTGTCAATACAATTTTCTCCTTATATGGCAATCAGCATAAAACTGATCTCAAACCGTCAGTACACACCGTCAATCCCTCAGGCAAGGTGTACTTGTTTTCCGTGGAGCCAGCTGGTGGCTGCTGCTCGCCCAGAATCACACGTGGTTCCTGCTCCTGCGGCGTGTAATTGGCGGTAAACAGCCGAGGACGGTGCAGTGCCAACTGTTGCAACTTCTCAGAATCCTTGGTGAGGGTGGCGGAGAACAGCAGCTTCTGCAGAGGCATCTGCAAGCGGGAGTGGCTGTGGAATGAACCTCGGGTTACTAAATGTAAATACAGAAATAGAAAAAGACAACAAAAATACAGAGAGGTGGTAACACTGCAGGTCCTCAGTGCAGCTACACTGCTGACTATTAATACTGTTGCTGCTTGGTCACATGGAGCCATTCTTTCCCTTCACAAACAGAAACTCAGCATTGAAGGAAGAGGAGAATTTTGAATTATTTTACACCAGAAACAACCATTCATTGTGATTTTAAAAACACAAGTAAGCTATTTGCTCAAGTGCTTAAAGTGCCCTGCACTTCGATGAAACCTGCCAACTTTATTCTGGGCTATTGCATCAGATAGTCAGCTACAAGGTTCATGTAACCTGGTGCATTTTTAATAACCTCTCTCTGCTTATCAGAGATGTTGGAAGGCTTTCCCAATTCAGGAACAGTCTTCAAAATATTACAATAGTTATTCTATTATCAGTTTCCAAAGCTAATTGTATAATATTGTGTTGTATAGTAATAGCAAAACAAAAGAATTGAAATCTTAAAATGTCAGCTGTGGGCCCAACAACAATTTAATTGTTTCCAGTTTATTCCAGAGTAAACCTAAGCTGATGCTCTCAGGTAAGAGTAAATGATCTGCTGGAGAAGAGCAAACTTGTCTTTGGTCAATTGCTAACTCATCAACCATCCTCACTAAGATAGTTTATCTGGTAAGTACTACATTTCTGCTTGCTGGACTTCTGTGTATCTGAATGAGTTGCTGGCTTTCCTGCCTGACAACAACCACTATACTTACAAAACAGTATTTCACTTGCTATAATGTGCTTTAGTGCATTATGAGGTCATGAAGGTGCTATGGAAATGCAAGTACTTTCTCTTGAAATGAAGCAAGCCTGTTCATTGGACTATACGTTAAATAGATTTGAAAATTCTCAACAGGGGGATGCCCAAATAGCAAGAAGTGCAACATCTACGTTAGAAATAACTGGTCTTCAATAACCAGCAACTTCATAAAAAAAAGATTCAATCTCCAGGACTTTTCAAATATCTACTTAGTCCACAAATGTTTAGACTGAATGGACTATTGTGTAATCAATTTCAGGAAATTTGATACACAGTGCAGCAATTAACTGCTCCCACTGCAGTTAAGGATGTGTCATTAGGATGTGTCATAATTTGTGTACTATTTCCATAGGTACGAAATTACAGAACTTTGACTAAAAGTAAAGACAGCTGAGTCTATACTTTTAGGGTCTAGGGTTTTAGAGTCTTTTGGAGTCTAGGGTTTCAGAGTCTTTTGGAGTCTAGGGTTTCAGAATGGAAGATAAATCTGCAGACGATGGCCATTTTGCATAAAACAGAATGCATCACCTGGTGTATACCATTCTCAGTCATGTAGCAAGCCCAGTCAAATCTACTCTGAGATCAGATATTCTAAGAGTCAGTTTGTGCTGCATGATTTCTCATAATTGACTTACAAAGGATGGAAATTAACTATAACTAAACACTTCATGTGTTTTGAAGATGCTCAGCTGTTATTCAAACATTTTTAATTTTGTACAAATTACTGGAGGCCAATTTGGAATACAATGTTGGGCATTCCTCCCTCAAAAGTTCACTAAGATGAGGAAGCAGGATGAGGTTTGATCCTAAAAATCAAGAATTCAAGATGTAACAGAAAATGGAATTGACTTTCATGAAGAGGCTTGAATGTGGATATGACCCAAGTCTTTAAAGCAAAGAGTTAAGGATAACTTGGGTATAGTAATCAACCTTGACTTGTTAGGGTAAAGCTACAGGAATTCAGAACTACCTAACTTCAAGCAAACTAGCTTTTAAGCCTCTTCCTTTCCTCCAGGCTAAGAATGAAACGACAGTCAACAATTGCACTGTACCATAGCAACTAACTTCCAAAAATATTTAAAGTACAAACAGATGATTAAACAATCAAAAGACCTAAAGGCAAAGGAAAACAATGAATCACATGGTGAGAGGCTAATGTGGTATTTTCTGGTTGCAGGCAAGAAGCTCAACTTCCCTCAACACAAGTAAACAGGGTAGAACCCTTGATACGGTAGACTACTCCAGGTCTGTGGGCTAAACAGCCTTTAATCTTTATATCTGCATTTTATTCTGGCAGTTTCAATACAGCGGGAGAGGATGATATAATGCCAGCCACTCGAAATATTTCTTAAAAACATAGTACATTTTCAAAATAAAAAGCTGTTTTCTCTCCAAGAGAATGATGGATCCCACCCCCTCACCTGAAGGGTGAGAAAGGGGAGGGACCAGCTGCTCTGACCCCATGACTGGTTGCTCAGGTGTTGTAATTGCACTGGAGGGCTACAAGAACAAGAGTCTGCCATTTAGTTTGAGTCTGGATGGACTCATTCACTGCACTAATATCTGTTCCATGTCCCACCTTAGCTTTGACTCCTCTCCTGTTGCAGGGCACTGCGCTGGATACAGGACCATTATTCATTCATGAACCTACTAGCCTGGCCCTGAGTCCGGCTTTTGTCTCAGGAAGCTCTGTCACAAGGATACGTTGCCTTGTCCCAGTCCCACTGCCCTAGGGACAACATGATCTGGCACCAGCCCTATCCCATGCCAGCAACGGGGAGCCCCAGCTCTGTTCTGTCCCCTGCTACACGGACAGCTTGTCTTGGCCACATTCCACATCTGCTCCACATACCTCTGTCCTAGTTCTAGGGGAATCCTGCCCAGGCACTCCAAACTCCGGGCACAGACCAGAGACCCAAATCTTGCTCCCCCCACCCAGTTCCATCTGCCATTCACCTCTCCCCTGAAGGTTCCCATTACCACCTCCTTTACCTATCAGATTCCAGCACCGTTCCTGCATATCTGCCTCCAGCCTTCACTGCTCTCCTTGCTCCATCTGCCCCTTATTTTTACTTCTCTCTTTGTCTGCCTCCACCTGACATTGTCTCCAAACTCCACCCTCTTCCCTGCCCCTACCTGGTATGATCTTATACCCCCTCCCTCAGTCCACCAATCACATGCCTCACCACTCCGCTTCTCGTTATACTATCCATCTGCCCTCTCAGTCCTGATGCAGGGTTCCGACCCAAAACATCAACAATTCCTTCCCCCCCACCCCCCAGATGCTGCTCGACCCACTGAGTTCCTCCAGAGTGTTGCTCCATCTCTATCATCCAGGGCCAGACCACATACATGTCCCAAATCTGACCCATTATACTCCTGTAGTAGCTCCATCTCCTGCCCCCACCCCATCACCACATGCCAGCTCAGCTCCTGAACCTTACCTCACAGCTGTGCAGACTCCTGGCTCCACCCTCTGGAATAGAACATCTGACGCTGAATGTTCATCCACTTTGTATACCGCCTTCACCACCTGGCTCAGCCAGTTGTGGTGCATACTGTCAATCATTCGATCTGCTTCATCAATGATCTGAAAAGCAACAACGCAAAGGGTTACGTCCTTATTCCTTGTATCTCATATTGTCTGTGATCCTTGATACGTCCTCACAAGAGACAGTGAAATGTTTTTGCACCATTCCTCAGGTCGGAAATGTGCACTGTTGGTATCCAGACACAAGCAGGTGTCACAAGGTGAAAATCTGAAGTGATCCCTCCCACGGTCAAATGTTCCAACAACAACATACAACCTCAAGTCACAGGAGTAATAGAAACTTGTCTGAGAAAGCGGGAGACGGATTTGTGAGCTGATTAGTGGTATTGGTCAAGCTTTCACGAGGAGGAGGAGAAAAGCTGCAATTACTGAGAAATGTCTGCTAGCTGCTTGAAGTCTTACCAGGTATCGGAGATGCTGCAGACTGAACCCATCCGTTTTGGTAATGTGGTCAACCAGACGTCCCGGAGTTGAAATGACAATATCTGCCAAGCTGCAGTAACCCATAATCCTGCAGCGACGAAAGTAGGAAAAAGGCAATAAGGAATCTTGACTCCTCAGTGATAACATTGCAACTACAGTCAGTTATTGATGCATGTTCATCAGAAAGTTGGAGCTACCAATGTCACTAAAGCCCAATAACCTTCAAAAAAAAAAATCATAGTAACCTGTTACTAATGAAGCCATGTTGGGAATCCAGGCTAACTAGGTTTATATCTCTCCTTATAGGAATATCGTTACCCTCCTGGTTCCTCTAGCTGTTCCCTTGACCAAATACCTCCTGATTCAGAGCACATACTTCCCAAGGTCACAAAGATCTATTCTCAAATCCCATCTTCCTCAAGCGCACGTTGCACTAGAAAATTCATCCATGAAAAAAGAACGACCAGTTTCCTTCATGGAACAGCTCTACCTTTCCATGACTTCTTGCAGCCCTTGTATTGCTTCTGTGCTGTTTCAGACTTTGTCCAAAGTTCATTCTAACAAAGTCATTGCCTTTGTCCCCGGTCACAAACTCTATAGCCCTGATAACTAATCCATTCTTCTCTCCTGTTAATGTTTCAGGATGACAGCTTAATTCCATGCCTTAATCCTCTCTTACTGCTCTCCTGGACTATGTACTTCTGCATTTGTAACATTGCCCACCTTCACCATTATTGTGATATCAGTTTGAACTCTACCCGAGTCCTCTCTATCTGCTTTTCTGGTGCTCTTTTGGTCAGCCAATTTTTTTTTTACTTACTGTAGACCTCAGCACACCAAACCTCTGCTGCCATCTTACCCAAAACCAATCCAAACAAGTCCTGCTGACCTACACTGTCTCGCAGACAACCCCAACATCTCAACTTTGACTCAGCATCTTTCAACAAGTTATTCCTACCTTCTCTATTAACCTCCGGTACCTCTACGTTCTGCAAGGAAGACTGCAATCTTCCAACTAATGACAACAGTGCACCCTCACCACTTTATCATATCACCGCCCTCAACCATCGTGCTATGCACCAGCCACCTTGGACCATTCTACTATCTTCCTTAAACTTCTCACCTTCCCCTTTCACTAGTCATTGCTGCTGATATTTCCGCCTATGGCTCAGCTTAAAGATTATTCCCCATGTTATACTTCAATGAAACATCATGGGGTACTTTTCTATGGTAGAAATGCTACATAAATACAAGTTGTTGTTTCACTTTACATTTCCCATCCCATCTACTGAAGGTGATGAAAATCTCCAAATTGGAGCAAACGCAGATGGTGATCTACAAAATAATACTTTCTACTTATGGTGACAACTATATCTGTGTATTATTAATTCAAGCTAACATGAACGGGGAAAGTTGCTACATAACTCTACTTTCAGATGGCAGAAGCTCAAATATAACTAGCATTTATTTTCAAGAAAGGTGAATGGAGTCTGTTATGTAAAGAATGTATGCAGTGAACTGTGCCTGAAGTTTGAATTTAATATGAAAAGTTTGGAATAGTTCCATCTTTCAATGCATTGCATCAACTTAAACTCTGAATCCTAAAGTAGCAAATGTGGAGGAAGAACTCGGAGAAAAGGGTAGAGTAAAAAGTAATTCTAAAGAGTAGAACGACAGTAAGAAATTGTGCTCAAGGAATCATGGGTAAAAAGCTAAACGATGTGAACTAATTAAACTAAGAGACAGAAATGGGGAAGATGCAAGTAAAATATTACATCAAAACAACAGGTTAGAGTGTGTGACCCAAATAAGAACTATATATACAACTGCACAAGGAACAAAATGAATAAACTACAGGTACAAATTCAACTTAGAGACCACAGCACAATAGTGAATACTGATGCATATCAGTAAGAGGGTCAGGACTGGTTAACTAATGTACATGGGCAACAAGATCTGCAAGAAAGCTACAGAAAAATGGTAGAGGATGAGGAGTACCCAAATGACGAAGACTGAAACATTTCAACAATGAAAGAGTATACAAAAAGTGGTAAGCGGAAAATGGAGTCTGAGGAAAAAAATGTTTAGGACTTCAGTGGGAGGTACTTTATAGGCCTTTGGTAGCAACCGTGAACTGGTAGAATGTATTAATCCAGATATTATGCAAGCATGTAACAAAAATGGTAGTTTCATTAGAGAATTTTAATTCTTGTATATATTGGGATACATGGACCAGATCTTATTAGAAATGTTGAAATAATTATAAGAATGTTCAAGATAATTTTCTGCATCATAAATTCTAGAACCAATAAGACATCTGGCCATTTAATATTTAGAAATGAATAATGAATCAAATTTAGCTTGCAGGATAATGTCATGAACGTTGATCAGAATATGATTGCTATTAGATTAAATTCAATGTAGTGATTGAAGTCTAGAGACATGAAACAATGTTTGTTGAGAGACTTGTCCTCTCTAAACTGGGCAAATCTATTTATGGATAAAGTGGCTGTAGATCAGCAGGAGAGATTCAAAAAATATTTCAATCTGATTTTAAAAAATTCTATTTCCAAGGAGTAATAGAACCACTTAACAAAATAATGGAGCAATGAACTAAAATGAAAAACTTATATAAATACAAAACCGGCACAGATTCCTGCAACCAATGGAGACAAAACATATAGCAAGAGTTGCAGTCCATGGTTGTGAGGTTGAGAGTAAAGAAAATACTTGCAAAGGATATCAAAAGTCACAAATGCTTTTTAACAATTTCATTAGGAAATAAATGGTGGTCAGACACAATGTGAGCCCTTTCACTATTTCACAATGAAAATAAGCATATGGTGGACATTTTGAATAATTACTTTGCATCAGTATGTGCAGTAGAGGAAGAGGACAACATGCCAGACATTCCAAGGAAATTGATATTGATTTAGGGCTTGAGACTCAACAACATAATGTAGAATGTGTGACAAATCCCTATAACCGGATGTTTTTCATCTGATGGATTTTGAAGGCTCCCTTTGCAATTATAATCTTTCAAAATTTACTTGATTCAGAAATCAATCTTTATTGGAAATCTGCATATATTACTCACTATTCAAGTAAGGTGAGCTAGAAATGTGAAATTTCTAAACTAGATATCTTAAAAGTTTGTATCAAGCACATATTTTGTTTTATTCATTCCTTAATAGGATGTAGGGATTGCTGCCATGGCCAGCATTTATTGCCCTACTCCAACTGATTGAGAAGGTGATGATGTGCCATGTTCTTGAACTGCTGCAGTCTCTCTGATGATGGCAAACCGCAGTGCTATTGGAGAGGGAGTTCCTAGGTTAAGGCCAAGCGACCAAGAGATGTACTTACAAGTCAGGAAGGGAAACCTGCAGGTGATGGTAGGTCCACATCCGCATCAACTCACCTCAAATCCCATTTCTCACTACACACCAGGGACAATTGACAGTGGCCAAGTTACCTACCAACCCACATGTCTTTGTAATGTGAGAAGAAACCTGCATAATCATAGGGATTACGTGCAAACTCCGTACAGACAGCACTGGAGGTCAGAACGAAACCAGGGTCCCTGGAGCTAGAGCTCTGAGGCAATAGTTCTACCAGATGCACCACTATACTGCCTTGTTTCTGATCAATGATGATCCCCAGGATGATGTTGGGGAACTCAAGTGATGGTACTGCTGAAGGTTAAAGATAGATGAGTAGACTTTCCCTTGTTGGTGACGGTTATTGCCTGACATGTGGTCTGCTAATGTTATATGTAACTGACTAGCCTGTGCTTGAGTATTGTATTGGTCTTGGACTGCGTCATTTTTACTGGTGAGCAAGAGTGGTTTCTGTCACTTTGCTAACGACTGATAGGAAAATGGCAAGCTAGCAATTGATTGGATTTGTTCTGCTTTTAGTGGACACGCCATAATTGGGAAATTTTACACAACGTCAGGTAGTTGCCATTGTTCCAGCTGCAGTGGAAGAGCTGGCTAAAGGTCTGGTTAGTTCTGGACCATGTTGTTTACCACCACATCAAGATTCTCTCAGATCCCAATGCCTCTGCAGCATCTAGTGCTCCCTACCAACTTTTGATATCACATGGAATGACTCAAATTGGATGGCTTTTGTGATGGTGCGACCTCCGGAATAACCAAAAATGGATCATTCCTGGCACTTCTGGCTGAAGATGGCTACAAATGCTTCAGCCTAGTCTTTGCTACTCACGTGCTGTGGCCCATCATTGAAGATGCTTATGTTCTCGGAGCTTTTTCCCCAACCACTCTGTCTAAACCATTTATAATCAGGCATGACAGAACTACCGATTGTGGGATCAGTTAGCTACATCTCTTGTATGCCATTTTTGTTGTTTGGCCAATGTACACTTGTGGTGTAGGTTCACCAGCTCGCACCTCTGTTAGATATGCCTGGTTCTGTTTCTGGTGTACCCTTCTACAATGCTCATTGAACCAAGGTTGATCCCTGGTAATGGCAACAATGATTGTTGGAGAATACACTTTTGCCACTGCAGATGGCCCACACCATCTCACCAATGACATTATTTAGCTACAAGATTTATCTGATTTTAGCATACCAGTAGAGCCACACAAAACAATAGAGGGTGCCCTTAGCTAGTCCATGGACAATTAAAATGTGGAATGTGCAAGATGAGGTAAGAAGGTGAGAGAGCAAGGGTTGGTAATGTTAACAAATTCAAGAAGGAACTTGGATCTAGGAAAGAATGAGGGGTATTAAAATAGAGCACAGAATGTTTTTTTCTTTCAAACCTTAGAAATAGTCAGATGCAGTGAAATCATCTTCTGAACATCAATATTCCTGTGACATAAATTTATTTTTCTGTGAGTTATATTGGAATTTCAGAATCTAAGTTAGTGAAATTTACAAAAATAAACATACAAGAGTTAGAAATACTTACGTATGCTCAACAAGAGAGGACTGCTCCATGGCAAAGGGTTTTTGTCCAGCAACGATCACTACTCTTAAATCCATGCCTTCAACGTAGGTATTGAAAATTTTAAACACCTGAAGAAGATAATCATTTAATAAAGAGAACAGAATTATTTGAATTTTTCAAATTAATCAGTTGAAATAATGCGAGATATCTTAGCCTTCCATCTAATCTGTTTAATATATCACAGTGGAATACAAACTGCAAGTTACAAATGGATGATATGGCAGACCCACGTCAAGGAGTCTGAGATGACTGGTGGTGACTTCTTTTTCCCCCACTGTGGG
>JARFYF010000046.1:3093356-3108491 GCA_030265395.1 Rhina ancylostomus
ATCCTGGTCGTGTTTCAGAGGAGACTTAAGGTCACTGATATCGGAGAGATCGCCAAAGGAGTCGGAGTTGTCCTGCGAGTCCTGATGCTGGCACTTCAACCCATCCATCTCACCATCTGCAGAAACACAAGGAAAACAAAATGCTACAGCTTGTCACGGTAGGGGATTCAAACACAAATGCTCACTTTCGCTGTCTTGTGCCACCACATTGCACCAATATTCTGATGCGACTACAGACTGAAAGACATTCTTCTTCTCGAGCACGTGTTTCCCAAAGCCGTTGCATTCACTGATACAAATGACTCATCAACAAATCATATTTAAATCAAGTGAAGGAATGACAAAAAGTAGATTTGCTTAAAGGGTCTAAAAATCAATGATAATTTCCTGGAATAATAATTTTCCAGTACTTATCTGTGTTAGAGGATTAGAACCCAAACAAATAGG
Organism: Rhina ancylostomus; assembly: GCA_030265395.1. Classification (NCBI taxonomy): domain Eukaryota; kingdom Metazoa; phylum Chordata; class Chondrichthyes; order Rhinopristiformes; family Rhinidae; genus Rhina; species Rhina ancylostomus. Next base: position 3,093,804 of record JARFYF010000046.1, read on the forward strand.
CCTAGTCTACCTGCCTTAGCGGGCATCAACCCAGCACTCTCTGAAAAGTAATAAGCAGTTAAAATGATGACAGAATGACTGGAACTATAGTGCAAACAGTGTGGCAATATAAGTTTTCAATTCAGCCAGGCTCCCAAAATAAGATACAAGGCAGAGGCCAGGAGACAGCAAGACACCAGACAAAGCTGAGTGGGCATTCACTCACATCTACTCTGTGCCATTAGCAGAGCAACTCTGGAATCTACAAGGTTGGACAAGACAACTGAGATCAGTATCATAGATTTCAGAATCCTGAAAACACATTTCCTGTATTCTCCCTCAACTTGAGAAAGACAAAAGTGAAAGTTAAAGCAAAGTTTATAAAACGGTTAAATAAACTAGAGTTATACATTAAGGAAACAAGCCCTTTGGCCCAACTCATCCATGCTGACCTAGGTACCTTCCTGAGCTCGTCCCATTTGTCTGCATTTGGCCCATACCTAAACCTTTTCTATCCATGAACCTGTTCAAATGTCTTTTAAACATTTGTTTTTTAATTGTACCTGCCTCAACCACTCATATTGGCAGTGCATTCCACATACCCAGCACTCTCAGTGCGACAAACCTACCCCTCTGGTCCCCTCTAAATCTTTCCCTTTAAACTTATGCTCTCTAGTTTTAGACTCTCTTACCCTGGGAAAAAGACTGTGGCCATCCATCTAATCCATACCCCTCATGATTTTATAAATTCTATAAGGTCACCCCTCAGCCTCCTTCACTTTGGGGAAATCAGTCTCAGCCTATCCAGTCTCTCCTCATAACTTAATCCCTCCAGTCCCAGCAACATCCACGTGAATTGTTTCTACATCCTCTCTGGCTAACTAAACAGAAAATACAAATAAAACAAGTTGCAAATGAATCCCTTTTTGAAATCTGCTCCACAGCATTATAACAGTTTATAACGAAATTCACTCAATAAACAAAGTGTTACTGAAGGACTGGTACCAAAGGACTTGGTGGGAGTCAAAACAAGGCTGATAGTAGTCATCATCCTGACCTGATTCAACTTAACTTACAATAATAAATAAATTTTAATACTAAGAATAGATTATAATAAAATAATTTCATCAAAATTTGTCAGGATGCAACAGTTTCATATGATCAAGATCACTTCTGTGTTGCAGTATGATTGCTCTGTTTGGACAGTTCTTTCTAAATGTCAGTGAACCATAAGAAAAGGTGATCAGAAATTGTTTGACATAAATATTTCCCTCCTTCATGAAATATTAAGAGAACTTAGTTCTAGCTCTGAATGACAGACATGTGAGAAAACATTCATACAAAGTTTCTAAGATGTAAGTTTTTACAATTTAACATTTTTATAATTAAATTGCAGAGTTGTCAATTTCTTTCCAAAACTGAAAAGTTCTCTGTTTAAAAAAACCTACTGGTTTGAATTTATATTTTATGGTGGTTAATGAACAGTGGAGCACATTCTCAGGAAACCTTCTGCCTCCTAATTTGATGATGATTAACCCAGTTAATTCAGAGTTAAATCCATTATAGACTACCACCTGGAGGAACAGCACACATATATGCATCACACAGTGCCACTTCTTCATCTAAAACTCATTTTAGTCTGTTCTCTTTGTCTATTAGCTTTATGCTCTACAAACCATCACATTCCCTTGACACAAAGTTTAGCTAGATGCTTGCTGAAGTTTCTCTCTAGATGCCGCACTAGAAGCTGAAAGTGTTCCGTCCCCTCATAAATCAATGCATTTTTCTCTTCTGTCTCAACTCACTGCACAGTTAAGATCATAAAAATGTCCTGCAGGAACTTGGTAAACAAACACATGCCACCCATAGTAATTTAGCATTTCAGAGTGGCATAGCTGAGAAGTGAATAAATGATTATAAGCATCAAGGACCTAAATCCAAAAGGTAGTTAAAAAGTGTCAACAAAATACAACAGCTACTTCTGTGTGGAACAAGAAGGTAACCAGGTTCTGATAAACTCTTGGCCTCTCTGACTTTTCATGGAAATGGGCTTTAAATTATGCTTTGATTTTTTAAATGGATGACCAATATAGTACTAAAGAAACATTCTATATTATGTTATAATATTAACTCAAGCGGTTTCCTCTCTCCACAGATGCTGCCTGACCTACTGGGCACTTCCTACATTCCCCTTTTGGCTTCAGTTCACTGCTGTAGTTCTGAACTGCATTTCAGAACTTTTACAAGGCTCTAAAATTTTTTTAAATCTCTTTTTCTAACTGCCCTCAATCTCTCAAGTAGGCAGCTTTATAAACAGCAACCCTGACACACATTTTCAAAAAATATTCCCCTTATCTATCCTCTCACTCTCTGCAACTTAACATTTGTTTTCTCGCTATTCCAGATCTGGTGAAAGGTCTTTGATCTGAAACATTAACTCTGTTTCTCTTTCTTCAGATGCTACCAAAATGCTGAGTTTTTTTAAAGTATTTTATTTCATATTACCACCAACTGCAATTATTTTTATTTTCAATTAGATTCCATCAGAAGTCACTGAACACTTATCAGAGCTTAGATAGCAATGTTAATCCTTTTCCTTTGTTCTATCACCCCATCCTGCTATAATTACTCATATTATTGAATGATGACTCCCTACTCTGCATATTATCTTGCAAAAAGAAATGCAATACTGTGGGGTAAGCAATTTCAAATCCCTTTCTGATGATCTTTTCCTCTCTTTATGCAGATTAATCCATACTCAAAAGCTTTGATTGGTTGGAATTGGTTAAGTCAACCTGGCAAAAGACCTCATGGGTATATATCTGTGCTTTGCCACAACAGAGGGGAAAATTTGTAGTTGTTAATATAACCATTCATAACATCATCTCCTTAGTGAAACACTTATTCCATATCAGGTAAAGATAGGATTTACAACAGGATTTGCGTTATACAACTACTTCTGCACATTTCTGCCCACTCACACAATACAAAGAATGATGGCAGTTAGCTTGCCTTGTAACGAGCGTGTTCTGTCAAAGTGAAAAGCCATCTCCCCGCTCTGCGTTTGCTTGTGAATCATGATCTGAGTCTGGGGCTTGCACCGCCTGTCACAAGGATCAGAAGTGTGCGAGGTGGGAAGAGGGACACCATGGTGGGTTTTAATATGGACCCTTAAGTAGGAAGCAGTAGAAAAACCTGAGGAAAAAGACAGAAGAAATTCTGTCACTCCATCAGATGAAACCTCAGCACCCAGCCTTCTGAACATCCACGGTTAAAGTATTCCAGAATTCCAAGATTGAAATATTCTTTTTCTAATGGGGCTACTTTATGTTCAGTACATTTTCTTCAAATACATGCAATACTTGATGTCAGGTAGTCTCCTTCAGTCTGGAGTGGGATGCAGCAACTTTTTCAACTAGTTTTATATCACACATTGGTATCAGGGTATTTTATAGGAATAAAGAACATACTTGCATCATAACACTTAAATGCTTTGTGATTCTCACGTTCTCAAGCAGGTCCAGGCAATGTTACCACCAGCGAGTCCCATACCCAGCAGCACTTCTGCTGTTCCAAACTGTCACTTTAGCAACTCAGGTTTAGAAGAACAGAGTTTAAAGTTGTAAAGTATTTTCTTAAAACAATTGTAAAACCTCTTTACTTTCAATTGTAAACTCAAGATTTTCAGGTTTGGCATTACTCCAATCTGCCCACCTCAGTTCAGGATTGTAGCCTTTAGTGAATGCTGTGTACAAACTAGGCCTTGGTGTGAGGCAGTGCTGATGTGGATTAGTTACACTTTTAGCTGGGCCATCGGTTAGAATTAAGAGACAGGATGGAGAGAAATTAATGCTGAAACAATGTGGTCCCAAAAGAATACTAAAGGCATTCTTCCTTTACTCTCTGAAGGAAGCTAGAGGCACCAGCTTAACAGACAGAGTCTGAAAAAGTCTGGCTTAGTTGACCTCTCAACACAAAATGAGGTACAGTACATTAACGAGCAGCTACTAAATAGTTAAAAGGGTACAGGCCTGGACTTCAGATTGAGCACATGAACATAAACCCAACTAGGATTTGCAATGTGGAAAACAAACTTCAGTGTTAGAAAGCTGCAGCAGTCTACTCTAGTGGAAGGTGGGAATGTTGTATGGATGGCATCCCATCTGTGGATCTCCCTAAATTGGACTGCATGCAATTCTAAGGACACAAGTATGAAAGGAATAAGACTAAGGTAATGAAATGAAATAAAAGTGGGCAATAATGTGCATTTCCAGTGTAGAGTACATGAAATGTGTCTCTCAAGTCAGAAAGGTCTCTTCAAAACGAAAATCCTACAATGCCTGATTTTCTAGATGTTAGATTGCCCAATAAACAGTCAGCAGCCATCAACAGAAAACATTAATGCACAGAATAGAGAGCTGGCAGAACAACCAGCCATCTGGAGGAGCAGAGCAGAAAGAAGTTAACAAAGATTATGTTGAATGATCATAATCACCAATCTCAGCAGATATTGCAGCAAAACAGAGTAAGTGGCACTACTGAGGAAATGTGACTGTGTAGTCAATGACATAACTGCAACATGCATATGCTTAGCTAACAGATCTTTGATATCAGTAACTCTGTGCTGTCAGGATCAGACAGTGCAATAGCAGAGGTGACTGGTGATTGTCACAATGCACTTCTCAACTCTCACCTCTTTTAACCCAGGAAGGCATGAAAACTACAAATTAAGGTTGCTGATTTCTACTCCTATGCTGGAGAATGAGAATCCTTGCCCCTCAGTGTCAAGAGCATACATTTGAGTATGGAGACATGGTCCATGGATTACCCCTGTATTTGGAACAGAGTTTGCAACGTACTTCTATTTCATTCTATCTAAAGATACTTCAAAAACTTTCATTGAATAGTCCAGCTAAATTTTAAAGTTTAAGTTTATAAGCAAGACTCAATTACAGAATTAAAGTAAAAAAAATCCTGGGATGACTTTCACCTCTTATCAACCGGTATACTGACTTCAACCTGCTTTAGACTAAACTATGAAATAAATTTGTCCAGCACCATCAAGAGATAGTCACCGTACTCTAACCAACAATGAACACAAGACACTATAAAATTGTTTCTATTTCAGGCCTGAATACAATTATAATAATAATTGAATAACCTTATTAACAACAGATGGTTGATAAACATAAATTCTAGTACACAAACCAATTGCCCGCAGTTTTCATCATTGTTTAAAACTGTTTGATTTAATCCCAGCCTGTTTGAGCACCACATTGGTCTTAGTACTAATATCTAACAACACTGGAAAATAAATCTTTCAGTCTTGTATAGGCTACAGCAGAATATCCTGAAGAAGAGTAGGAATGCTATGTGGAGGGGATCCATCTGTGGAAAGTTAGACTGACATGCAATCCTGAGGAGTTGTACATAAAAAGCAAGCACTGGAAGGCAGTCAGTGATTACAAGATCACTGATAAGTGGCTTCAGGATCAGAAGAAAATACAATATGAAATGGCAGGTGGGATCAGACTAATGTTTTAACTAGGATGCTACTTCTCCATTGTACTTAAATGGATAATGGAGCATCCAATCATCCCCCATCAAGTGTACCTGATCAATAGTCGAAGGTTTTAAGGAACACATTCCAAATAAGTCTACAAATTATAAGGCTTTGTATCAGGACCAGTTCCAGATATGAACTAGATCTTCATTTAGATACTGCAACATAAACTTTAAATGAAAATGCTGCTGCAAAAATTTTAGTTGCACTTGGGTTGAGCACAAAGACTAGAGCAGGATTTCAATTACATTTTCTGTGTAAAAGATTAAAGCATATTTAATGAATAGGTGCCTATGTCACACTAAAGTAAACACTCAGAAGATTAAACATGTTTCAACACACATGGGAGGAAATGTTATGCAAACCAACTGATTCAGTGCATAACCCAAACAGTCCAATTATATCCTTTTCTCAAATTGAGCTACTCGGTCTGAAAGGGCTGCAATTTCATTCCTTCTGGGTATAGTGAAGAATTATAGTTAAGAGAAAACCAGGAAAATCCTGCTTTGTTGCATTTTTTAAAAATCGAATTAATGATTTTTACATTATTTTTATCCCAGCCAGTAAAGCAATAGTGACACTGGTTAGAAAATTTACCTACTCTCAATCTTGGTGGTATGAGGAACGTATATACATGTATGAAGGAATAGAAGATCTTCCAACATTCAGAACTACTTTACGTATCTCCACAATGCCCAAATTAATCAATACAGTAAAACTCTGATAATCTGCTTCCCCAACATTCAGAAATCCCAATGGTCCAGCAACTGATTCGGGTGAAGTTTCCTGCATTCCCTTCAAATTCACTTGGTTCACTGGAAAATTTATTATAATACTGTGTAACATCTAAAAAGTGAATTGAAAGTATGCTGAGATATTAATGGGAATAACCTCCAATAACCTGGAAAATCTGCTAGTCCAGCACCACCAAAGTCCCTAGCATGTGGGATCATTGAAGTTTTATTAGATTGTGATAGCAATAAGCGTAGGGATGTATTTAAACTGGACTATGCACCAGTAGCCCTGGTCTCCTCAGTGCTCCAATACACACCACTTATCAGAAATATTTGAAATGACTGGCATTTGTGAAGTTGGATATTATTTGTAGGATTATCTGAACAACTGCCCTCTGAGATACCCTCCACACACTTGGGAGTAACACCTCCTTGGTTCCAACATCGAGTGCCATATTTCTGGTATATTAATTCTTAAGTGAAAACATCATCGTATTCAACAATCAAAATCCAGTTCAACTGGAATTTCCCTCAGAGGCCACAGGATAGCTGATAGGGAAAACATCACACTAACCCTCTTCATCCTGGGGCCAGAGTTGTGCACAGGGAAAGTTCTTTTGCATCTAAAAGTCAACATTGCGTGTCCTAAAAGATGGCCCAGCATAATCTCTCTTTTCTTGAGTTGTGCGATTCAGGAAAGAGTAAGACCTCAGTATATTAGCAACACCAGTAATAGGACTGACCTGTACAACAGTCGAATTCAAACAGTGTAAACATAAAGCTCAAAATGTCATAGCTTTATAAAGCCCAGATAGTGGGCATGAAAAAGCCATCAATTACTTGCTGGACTATTTCCCTACAGGGTGGTAGCAGTGTACAAGGGACACAACCACCCATTTAGTCATCTTGCTGATATCAATGCACTGCACAGGTAAACAATTTACTCCTAAACAAATGCCATAATTGTGGCATCTTCAAGAAAGTGGATAAATCCAAATGACATGGGGAAAGTCTCTAAAAGTGTCTTCCTCAAGCATCTTCTCAGCTGCACTCTGAACTACAGTGTGGATTCTGTCCATCTAAAAGGCACGACGGGTTTGATATTCAAGACAAATGCAGGAAGCAGAAACTATCACTGTATATGCCCTTCTTCAACCAAACAAAAGCTGTCAATCAAGGGGAACTGTGGAGTATCCCTTCAAATATGCCTGCCCTCAGAAAATAGTCTCCACCTTATGTCTCCTATGTGATGGCATGGAAGATGTGATATTAACCAATAGGTCCACAACAGACCTAATCTTAGTGCAACCTAGTGTCAGGCAAGGTTGCATAACTGTCCAACATTTTTCTCAAACTTTCTTGCTGCAAAGCTGTATCTCATCTCCGACAAGCTTTCCACTGGAATGGAACTACAGGATGAAGGAAACCTATATCACTTCTAGTCCAGAACTAAAGTCACCTCAACCACAGTCATTGAGTTGCAGTATACAGATGATGTTTATGTATGCACGTTTTGAATCCAAGCACTAAACTGTCAATGACTCATTTAATGAAGCACATGAGAGAAACAACCACAAAACTCCCTGTAAATATCTTATATGTTTCAAATGCGATCATTCCTGCAACTTCTGTTGGGATTCTAGTGATTCCGTCATAGCCAGGTCTCCCTGAACAGCAACTTTTCAACCTCTCATCATCTCATCATTTAGAAAATACTTGACTTTTGTATTTTTCAACCAAAGGGGACAATTTCACATATTTCCATTTCATTTTCTATCTGACATGTCCATTTAGATTTTCTATATTCTCTTGAAAATTTTCTGCATTCTCTTCACAATTCAGACCGCCACCCAGTTTTGTATTATTAGAAACACACTTGATCTCCTCATCAAAATCACTGAAATAGATTCCAAACAACTGGGGTCTCAGCAGTCATCCTTCTAGTTACAGCCTGCCAACCTAAAAATGACTCTAAAAACATCTCCTTTCCCCTTATTTTGTTTTCTAATAACTATTCCAATCTACACCAGTATGTTACTTCCAATCCTGCATGCTTTTTTTTTATTAACAATATCTTATGTTGCACCCCAACTCAATTACTTATGATATCAGAAAATTAAGTTTAAAATATACAGAAGTATCTGTGTCAAGCAAAAGAAGAATCTATTGTGTCTTCACTGCACAGATTGGGAGTAACTGAAAGCAGGAGTAAAACCAATTTAGACTAAGATTACTTTCCATCCACATGACTCATTTTGCTACAAAAACTAAAATTATTTTCTGACTAAATAATCTTTTGGAATACTAGAGATTTAAACAAATTAAGCTTCAATCATCAATTAAGCCCCAATTTCTCAATTATTTCACAAAACAGATTTGGATTAATTATAAAATTCATGCAACAGTTTCAGCATAGTCTTGTAGAGAGTCCCTTTACCCATCTCCATTCCACAATCCCCTTCCAATCTTAACAAATACTTGTTAATTGCTTCTTAAGTGTTGATTAAACTTTTGCAATGAAAGACAAGAAAGATTAGGTATAAATTTAGGAATTAGTTGCTGCCACTATTAAAGCAACTAGACTAATAACAATGAGTAAAGTACTGAAGGGAACAAAACACAATTTTACACACTTCCAGCACTGGGGTATCAGAGCATTATGGCTGGGTTCCTGGTCTAGACTCCTTGACCACTAACCAAACACATGCTCAAATTTTACCATGGCAGCTGAGGAATTTAAAGTCAAGTAATAAATAAATCTTAACTTAAAGCTAGTTTCAGTAAAAGTAGCTTTGAAGTACCGAACTATCATAAAAACCCATCTGGTTCACTTATGTATCTCAAGGAAGGAAATCTGCCACTACAATCCAGTTTGGATTATAAATACGGTGAATGAATAAATAAAGTTAAAACCTTCCTAACCCTACTCCAGGACATATCTGGAGTTCATGTCCCAGTCCATCTCAAAGCAAAGCAGCTAATCATATCCAGAGCAATAATAGGAGCATCACGACCTAATTATGATAAGATAGGGTGGAAAAAAGATCAGTGAAGTTTCCTACTCTTGATCACCTCTATTAAAGTGCACTGGAAATTTGCTGGAATGGTGGACATCGAGCAAGTGAAAAGTTCATTGGCATTGCCTGAAAATAGTTTCCAAAATTCACTGACTGGATTCACTGTGTTGCAGAGAACATGGATCAGCAAAGTCAGCGTCCAGAAATAAAGAGGAAAAGTTCCTATATGGGGCAAGGTCATTAGGAAGGAGGAAAGATCCATGGCACCTCACCTGGAGATTGGAGAAAGCTTCTAGGGTAATTCAGCAATAATTACATCAGTGGCACATTCACAATTTTCTCCCCCTCGTGTTTAGAAAATTCAATCAAAATACATTAAACAATTTAATACCTAGCCATATATATTGTCAGAACATATTTTTGAAGAAAATCACATTAGTTTCCCCTTCTATTAGTTGATTGTTCACTGGAAGTTGTACTTTTCAGTGAGTTTCCACTTTTTCGGTCAATCATCCAACGTTCTCTAAATACATACCTGACTATTTGACATTAAATGTGACAAATATTTTGCATACGTGACACTCTGAAGCACAACATGCACTTCTAAAACGGTTCAGGCTTATGGCACATACAACCTAATTACATGAATGTTACTGACATTTCAACAACAAAAACAGCTATTGTTTCTGTCCTTATTTATTTTAAAATCAAAAACCTATCATGTTCTTGAACCATGTTATAAATCCCTGAATGTTGGCACCATCCTTTAATGCAAAAATTCTCAAAACAACCAGGTACATCAGTTGAGTAGCATTTGCATCTCTATGCAATAACCTTTCACTGAAGAGCACAGCAACTTGGACTTCCCTTTTTAAACTTAATAATTTGGTTGCCTTTAACTTTATCTTTAGAAAGTTACCTTTGTTACAGATGTTGCAGATGTTATTTGGTCCTTCATTGTGCTTTTTGATATGATCAGTCATATAGGCTGCACGCAAGTATTTCCCGCACACCTGACACGGAACTTTCTCTTCATGACATGTCAAGTGGGAGCGTAGACGGTCTTTGGTAGCAAAGGAAGCTTCACAGGTCTGTAAGAACACACCAGCAATAAGGAGACTGTTCAGACAACTGTCACCATCTACTGAACAGTTTAATTTCAAATCAACGTTTAGAGATTAAGCAGGCACAATAATTCCCTTTAATTCTACCAGCGTGGACTGATCCAGAGAAGTGGAAGCGGCCTCAGCATCATGCTGAGCTGGGAAAGCAACTGTATCTCGGAGTAGAGGAAGTTATTATGAATTGGAGTTTCTGCATCAAGCTTCTATTCAGTAGCTTCAATCCAATTTTTCCACAATAGAAAGAAATAAGAATGTGGATCTATTGGGTGAAGATAGATATGACTTTCTGCAAGGATCTCCATAATCAAATCAAGCTGCGAGTTTCAGTGGTAGAGGGACAACACGTGCTTTGGAGAAAGGCATGGAGTTACCTTCAATTACTATTTTCTTGGATGATACAAAATGTTGAAACACCAACTCACCTGACATTTAAAGGGCCTCTCTGCGGTGTGCACTTGTTTGATGTGGCCATTCAAGTGATCCGGTCTGGAAAAAAAGGGAAGGTCAGCTGGGTACTAAAATGCAAGACGACACACACAGCCTTGAGAAACTAGGCACCTCTGATGCAGAATGTCAACTTTTTTTTTGGAAAGGTTATCAATTTTTGGGATGTGAACATCACTGAGAAGACTGGTATTTATTCCAAGTTGCACAAGAAGCTAGTGGTGAGATTCTTTCTTGAACTACTGCAGTTAGTGTTGTGAAACTCTTCCATTGTTGCTGTGTAGAGAATTCTAAGATTTGACTCAATGATAATTAAAGAATTATAATACACATTTAGTCAAGATGATCCCACCATGCACTTGCTTTCCTTGTCATTTTAGGTGATTTGAATGGTTCTGTTAGAGAAGTCATTGCAACCCCCCAAGATGATTCCTTGAGGTGAATGGTGAACAGAAGAGTCAATATAATCTTAGAGAGGAATAAGGGAAAAAGATTTTGCTTGTGTTAACAGCACTTTCAGTCTGTAAATGAATGACAGGCTGACACATTTGTCGAAAATTTTTAATTCACCCTTTCAAAGTGCTTTCCCAATGGTCACCACATTGCACTGAATATATGAAAATCTTTAGCAGAACAAACTAAATTGGATTTTAAAGATGTAATGCACTGGCTTCTAATTCTTGAGGTTGTCAACACTGCACCGTCCCACATACAGTGAACACCTCACACACACACGTGCAATTCCCAATGTACGGAAGATAATTCACTACTACACTGCACTCCTGATTCAGTACTCTCTTTACAGTGGAGACCACATACAATTAGACACGCCACAATCTACTATGCTGGCAATCCCAAAAAATTGACTAGATTAAGAACATAAGCAATAGCAGCAGGAGTAGGCCATCCAGCCCATTGAGCCTTCTCCATCATTCATTAAGATCATGGCTGATCTACCACAGCATAATTTTCTAGCACCTCCCCCAATTTCCTTAACGTCCAGAAATCTATTGAGCTGTTGAATACAATATCTTCCATCTGAACAGGTTGCAACCTTCCACACTCAATATCAAACTCTCCAACCTAAGGTAACTTGCTCTGTCTGAATAAGAACTGGCCATTTCTGCCAGTCATCCATTTGTGATTTTTGCTCATTTTTCCTTTCTCTATTAGCATGCCCTACTGGGCATGTCACACAGCCCTAGTATTAGCAGCGCATAACACTGACAAAGCATAGTCTGCTCCTTACTGCCACAATAACTCACTGTTTCAAAGATACTCTGTCGTTACAATCCCCTCCCCCGCCCAATCTTCTCTGAAACTTGTTTCCCTTCTTTCCCAGCTCGGATAACAGGTCTCTGACCCAAAATTTTAACTCTGTTTCTCTTTCCACAAATGCTGCCTTATGGACTGAGTGTCTCCAAAATTTTCTGTTTTTACTTAGAGTGTCTTATTGCATGTCACAAGAAAACAGAAATCTGCTAGTAGAAAAGAAATATTCAAAGTTCACTGCTTTGAAAGCACCTGGAGAAATCATAGTAAATCGAATGAGGACTGGAAAAAGTACAAGAGATAAGCTGAGGTGACCTTAGCAGCGATTAAAGTGATACTAAATTTTAAAAGCATACCATTTGTCAACAGTGGCAACAACTGAAGTGAGGAGTTGTAAACAGTAAATGGATTAAAATAAAGGACTAATGAATCTTGAGAAAGAACATGTAGGACAGAATACCTGGAATTACAAAAGGTAGCAGCAACTTTCATGCATTTAACAAAATAAAAAAATGGAATAAGGAGAAAAAAAGTAACGATAACTGGTAACACCAGTAAAAATTAACATGCAAATTATCTGTCATGAACAGATTTGATTCCTACTCCAAACTGTAAGCAAAGAACAAAAACTGATGTTGAATGTACACTGAAGTCAAACACTTCAAGTCAAACTATTAAAGATGCAAAATGTGGAGATTCATTTCCAGATGAAAATACCAAAATGGCACCTAGTTACAGCTGCTGGAAATGACTAGAGTCAAATGGTCAATGATGTTTCTGAGACCTCAGGACACTTTAGCACTCAATTTACTTGTTCTGTTAAGAATTTTAAATGTTTCCCCAGAATCAATTGTTTACATTTTCAACTTCCCATGGCCCTGATCCAGATCTCGATAATTTGGTTGCTCCTTTCTGTATTCTCTCCGTTATCTGAATATCCTCATTGTGGTACAGCAGCTATTGTACACCATAGACCCAATGTCAATAGAGTCACCATTTTGTCACTTATATGGATGCTTCTTTGTTGGTCAAAGCCCTGACTAATGAACACCCAAAGGATAGTCAAATGTAGCCTGATACTTCATTGACTAGTACGGCAGATTATATAACATTTGTGATGTGGTTTTGAGAGTTGATGTCAATTAGCTGTATGGCATTGTGCATCAAAAGCCAAGTCATTACAATGGACATCTGACCGGTTTCCAACATGTATCAATTTCAGCAGGATAAACAATGCAAACTTTCAAACCCTGACAGTTAATGCTTATAATCTGTTGCAGGTTCGTTTCATGGCTGGGCATGATACATGGAAGTTAACAGATATTCACTTGCCCAGATTGAACAATGGGGAGTCCAAAGCCAATGGCAACAACTCCCGTCACAAATTATATAACTTGTGGAAAAATTTCATTCTACTTCCCAGGCTGCATCTCTGATTTCGTACCTCAGTGGAGTAGCACATGACACAGCTAGTAGAGCTACTGCCTCATAGCCCGTGACCTGGATTCAATCCTCACCTCTGTAATGGCTGCGTAGAAAGTGCACGTTCTCCACGTGACTGTGCACACCTCTGGGTGCTCTGGCTTTGCCCAACGTCCCAGAGATGTATTGACTGGTGGGTTAATTGGTTACTGTAAAGTTGCTCCTAGGAACGTAGATGCGTGGTAAAATTTATGGAGAGTTGATGGGAATGTGGGGAGAATACGATAGGATTGGTATAAGTGGGTGCATAATGGTCAGTGTGAACTCTGTGGACCAAAGGGACCTGTCTCCATGCTGTAACTATGACCCAAAGCTAAACTTCACACATGTCCTTTTTACTACAACTACCAGTTCATTCTGGTCTGTCCATATGTTTCTGAAACTCCTAATTATCTCTGGCCTTGGATATTTCAATATTCCCCAGTCAGATTTCCATGAATGCAACTTTTAAGTTTTTTCAGCTCTCAAAGCTATTCATTCCTCTGAATATTATCCAGTGTACATTTCCTTTCCCTATGGCCACAACTATCAACATTGTTTAGCTGTCAAGACCCCATGTTTTGGATTTTTGTCATGTTTTGGATCTTCCTCTCCTGTTAAGGCTACCTCTTTGGTCAACATTTGCCATCCTAACATCTCCTTCTGTTGCATTTCCATCTTTGTCTGATTATATTTCCATGAAATACCCTGGAACTATTTTTCTCTACTAGATAAATTAATCTATTATGAAATTTCTAATGTTTAATAGCATCATTTTCAATTTTCACTTAAGTACCTGTTTGAGGATTCTGATAGCAAATAATACATCAAATAACTCATTTTGATTTTCAAAGTTTATATAAGAAATTGTGATCTAACATTTCCTATTTATCATCATCAAATATTATGTAACACTAGAGAGTAATCTAGTAATCTAGAGAGTAATCAAGATGTCACTAAACTGAAGTTCATTTGATGATGGATTACCTCATGTCTTGTAGAAGCCTTAACATGTTACACCAGTGATGGAACTGACCACTATGGATCTTTACTAGGAATTTTTCATAGGTCAAGGGTTCTAATCAGTAGAATCA
>JARFYF010000046.1:3444995-3457859 GCA_030265395.1 Rhina ancylostomus
ACAGGGTCATAAAGAGAGCTTTTGGCATTTTGACCTTCGTAAATCAGGGCATTAAGTACAGGAGTTGGGATGTTATGTTGAAGTTGAAAAGACATTGGAGAGGCCAGATTTGGAGTAATGTGTGTAGAGAGGCCAAATTTGGAGTAATGTGTGCAGTTCTGGTCACTACCTACAGAAAAGATATGAAAATTTACAAAGATGTTGCTGGGATCTAAGAACCTGAGTTATAGGAAAAGGTTCAATAGGTTAGCACTTTATTCCCTGGAGCGCAGGAGAATGTGGGGAGATCTTATAGAGGTAGACCAAATTATGATGGATGTAGACAGGGTGAATGCATACAGGCTTTTTCCCCTAAGGTTGGGTGAGACTAGAACTGGAGGACATGGGTTTAGGTTGAATGGTGAAATATATAAAGGGAGTCTGAGGGGGAACTTCTTCACTCAGAGGGTGGTGTGAGTGTGGAACGAGCTGCCAGCAGAAGTGGTGGATGTGGGTTCAATTGTAACATTGAAGAGAAGTTTGGATAGGTGCATGGATGGAAGGGGTTTGGAGCGATATGGTCCCAGTGCAGGTAGATAGGGCGAGGCAGATCAGGTCAGCATAGACTTGATGGGCCAAAGGGCCTGTTTCTGTGCTGTAATGCTCTATGACCATACATTTGTTTCTCCTGACAAGAGTAATTTAATTGATGAATTATTATATCAATCGTATTACATAGCTTTCTTCCAGAAAAATGTTTATAGGTAAAATACATCATTGGAAATGTGTGGTGTTCTTGTCATGTCTAGATAGATCAGGTAACTGGATGTATCATTTCCAAACTCTCCACCACAGCAGTTTTCCCTTGGTTTCCGTCTGGATCTGTTGCAGATTAACTGACCGATAGATCATCATGGCAATATGCATCT
This sequence comes from Rhina ancylostomus, assembly GCA_030265395.1. Lineage (NCBI taxonomy): Eukaryota > Metazoa > Chordata > Chondrichthyes > Rhinopristiformes > Rhinidae > Rhina > Rhina ancylostomus. The sequence continues at coordinate 3,445,904 of JARFYF010000046.1, forward strand.
GTAGTAGGTGAACCAAATGTTGTCTACTGAACAGAAAAAGGATAGACCACTATTGATGCTTATACTCCACATAGCATCCTCTCTGCTTCTCCATTTAAATTTCCACCCTCCCTCTGTGCTAACCCATCTATCAACATGAGGGTTGGAGGGAAGAGGAGGGCTGTGGAGTAAACTGCAGCAGAGGGGAGGGAAAGGGCAATAGTTGGACTGAAAAAGAAAGATAATAACCTTAAAAACTAGCATGATCAAATAAATATTCACTAAGGAAACGTTTCAAAGAATTGGTACTAAAGATGGTTGTCCTACTTGCAGCATATACTTTTATGATGGAGGTCAACGATGTCCTCCATACACGCAATTACAGTAAATATCCAGGTCTCAGAGTCATCAATTCAAAGAGTAATACAGCATGGAAACAGGCCCTTTGACTCAACTCGTCCATGCCAACCAAGATATCCATAAGCGGAGTCTCAAGGGAAGTCTGCTTGGATTTGTAAAGTTTTTGTCACAGTCGCAGATGTTATGATTCAGGGAGAAAGAGGAGTTAACTGAACCCCAAGAATGGGTAGTAATTTAATCTTGGTCAGTGGTTTGGGGCAGGGGTAGTTGCCAGTGAGGAGCAGCTATGAGAATTCAAAATGTAACAATGTAGGACCCTAAGCCTTCATCCTTGTCCACAAAAGGTACATGCTATGGAGCTGTGGGTATGCTATGTTGGTGCCGGAAGAGTGGCAACACTTGCGGGCTGCCCCCAGCACATTCTCAGTAACGCAAAAAGACGCATTTCACTGCGTTTTTTGATGTACATGTGACTAATAAATATATTATCTTACATTTTTTTTGGGAAAAGATATAGATGCTGTTTTTAGCAATGACATTACAAAGAGTGTTAAGTGCTGATGTCCAGAAAAGATCTCGGATTAGAGGAAAGGATTCAATTGTTGAGCACCACGTAAACTAGGAACCAGGAAATGGGACCAAATTAATAAGAATCTCTCAACGACTATGATAATCGCATGAAGAACCATACAGTCAAACAGATCAGAGAGCTGGCTACAAAGCTGAAACAAGAACTTTTTTATTCAGTCCATCACTTTGGTATCTCTCTTAACTACCAATCATGTTAAACTTTAGTCTGCAATCACAATTTTCTAGATGCTTTCAATGTTTACTTCACTTCTTTGTAATAGTTAATTTCCATTACCAAATCCAGCAGTGATTCTCTTCTTGGATTTCTTAAGCACTGGACAAAACAACTTCCAGTAGCAGTCCTGCAAAAACTCCATTCTCTACTTCCCCACTTATTTTGTGAATTTAATTTGGAATAGTTGAAATCTCTGATGAGTATATACTACATATTTTTCTTTCCCCACTTCTGCTAATAAGTGGTCAGTAGAACATCTCTCAAAGTCTGTATCCTTTTGGCCACATTGGGACTCACAGACATTGCCACAGATGGGGCGAGAGGTGCTTCTTCCACCACTTACACAGGGCTTCTGGGTGCCTCCAAACACAGAGTCAATGTTCTCAATACCATCCTGAATGCTTGTGGGCCAAGGACTTCCTGAGGTCAGTAGGAGTGTTACACATTTTCAAGTCAACATTCTCGAACCTTTTCCACTGTCCATCTGGTAACCTCATGCCACTCTATGAATAGTTTCCAATTCTGGAGTTTGGTGTCAGGCATGCAAACGATGTGACTCCAACTGTATTGACGAAGTGTAATGAGAGCCTCAGTGGATGTTGGACAGGTAAGTACAGTGGTTTATTTACCCCACTGATATATCTGAGGATTTTACAGAGTTCACATTAGTGGTATCCCACCAGTGCTTTGAGTGGCTGCTGTATAAGTTGTGCATGTTCCAGAAACACTCAGGAGGGCAGCCATTCTGCTGTCTGGTACTTCTTGAGCTTTGCACTAAGTTTGAGGTCTTGAGCTTCAAGTTCTTTTTCTCCTTTATGGTCAAAGGCTGCACTGGGTTCACTTAAATCTATGCTGAATTTTGCGATCTACAGGTGCCTCCTGAGGTATGGTAGGTGGTCAACATTTTCCAGGGCCCCATGGTTGAACTTCATTGTCAGATGGTCGTTGGTAGAACAGTGCCAACTAGGGTGGTTGAGGAACTGTTTTGTAAACATTAAATGCAAGGCCAATTCTCTCATATGCTTCAGTGAACAAATCAGTGACTTGGAGCTAATCTCCAAATGTGTAGATATGCAAGCGTTGTCTGCATACTGCAGCTCAAAGATTAAAATTGGATTGACCTTGATCCCAGCATGGAGGTTACAGAATTTGAACAGTTTACCATTGGTCACGTAGAATTAGCTCCTTTCATTTGAAACTTGTCACAGGCAAGGTGCAGTATTACCACTAGGGTGCACATGAGAGCAATCCTGGCTTCACCCAACAATCCCCAACAACAAAACAGTGCCCTCAAGAGGAACTGTTTAGCGTTCTTTTAAAAAGAATGCATGCCTGTACTTTTAATTTAACGGATAGTTAATCCCATGATTTTAGTACTCCTGATCAAGGAATATTTTTCGTACCCATCACTAAACTACACAAAATTCCTCAGAAAGTGGAGCTAATCTTAACTAACGGGGAACTGTTCAACCTGTGGCGACTACACTTCAGAACCAAAATCACCCAAACCTCAGTAGCTGAGCTGCAGTATGCCAATGATGACACTCTTTGCGCATGCTCAGAAGCTGACTTCAAGCCACTGTCGATGTTCAGTGAAGCAAACTAGAGGAGGGTTTCACACAATATTCACAAGACAAAGGTCCTCTACCTACCTGCTCCCATTGTACAACACCGCCCTCAGACACAAGAAATAGGAGGAGGAGTCGGCCATCCAGCCCGTCGAGCCTATTCCGCCAATCTATAAGATCACGGCTGACAATAAAGGTTCATGGCAAGACTCTGTAAATCATGGACCACTTTTCATATCTTGAGAGCCACTACTCTGCAAAAGTAGACAAAGATATTCACTAATGCCTTCAATGTGCCAACGCAGTCTTTGATCGACTGAAGATCAAGACCTGAAACCTGACACAAAGCTCATGGTCTACAAGGCAGCAGCGATCCTTGCCGTCCTGTATGCACCCGAGACCCAAACTAACTATAGAAGGCACCTCACGACACTGTAAAGATACTACCAAGGCCATCTCAGCAAAATTCTTCAAATTCACGAGGAGAAGGAAACTAACATCAGTGTTCTGTGCCAGGTCAACATCCTCAGATTGAGGCCCTAGTTATACTTAGCTATGTGGGAAATATCACCGGCATGGTGCAGCATCACCACTGGGGTGCACATACTGATCAACCCAGGCTTCATCTAACAATGCCCAACAACAGAACAGTGCCATCAAAAGGAACTGATCTGTCATTTAAAAATAAGTTGCATGGCTGTACTTTTAATTTAACAGATAGTTAATCCCATAATTTCAGTATTCCCTATCAAGGAATATTCTTCGTACCGATTACTGAACCTGTCCGAATGCATCACGGCTTGGTACAGCAACTGCCCTGCCTGAGACTGCAAGAAACTGCAGAGAGTTGTGGACACGGCTCAGCACATCGTGGAAACCAGCCTCCCCTCCATAGACTCTATCTGCACTTCTCACTGCCTCGGTAAAGCAGCCAGCATAATCAAAGACCCCACCCACTCCATTCTCTCTTCTTCTACCTCCCTTGGGGCAGCAGATACAAAAGCCTGAAAGCACATACCACCAGGTTCAAGGACAGCTTCTGTCCCACTGTTATAAGACTATTGAATGATCCCCTTATATGATAAGATGAGACTCTTGACCTCACAGTCTACTCCGTTATGGCCTTGCACCTTAATGTCTGCCCGCACTTTCTCCGTAACCATAACACTTTATTCTGCATTCCGTTATTGCCTTTCCCTTGTACTACCTCACTGTACTGATGTGATGAAATTATCTCAATGGATGACATGCAAAGAGTTTTTCACTGTACCTTGGTACATATGACAATAATAAATGAATTTACCACACACAACTCCTGTGGAAGTGGAGCTAATTTTAACCAATGGGGAACTGTTTAACACTTCAGAACCAAGACCACCTGAACCTCAGTAGCCAAGCTACAGATTAGAAGACAAGAGGAAAAGGTTCAAGGATGCGCTCAAAACCTCCCTGAAGAAATATAACATTCCCATCAACTCCTGGAAATCTCTAGCCTATGATCATTCGAAATGGAGAAGCAGCATTCCAGGTGGAATTGAGAACCTCAAGTACACGCATCAAGAGCACAGAAACTAAGAAATTGGAGGAAGGAGTACACCACCACACCCCATCCCTTCAGGCATCATGTGTCCCATCTGTACAAGAGTCTGCAGTTCCATCACTGGCCTCATAAACCACAAAACCAGAAGGGAAGCAAGTCAACCTCAACCCCAAGGCACTACCTAAGACAACGACACATACACTGCATCAGATGACAGACCAAAACCAGCTCTCTAACTACCAAAAGGAACTATTTGAGCACAAATGCTGACAGAATGAAAATAAGATGATGCTCCTTTAATGATGTTTATTAGCTACAATAACTAGGAGTGTTGGAGGTTCAAGTGTCTGCCCTTTGCAGAGGCAGCTAACTCAAGTGGGAACAGACGTATACAGCAACTGACTCGAAACAGAAATGCTGGAAACGCTTAACATGTCAGGCCGTCTCAGAAAGAGAATTTGATTTAAATGTTTGTCATGATCTTTGGAAAATTAAATCTCTCTTTCTGCAGCATTTTCTATTTTGATTTCAGATTTCCAGCATTTGCAATTTTTAAGCTGTAGCTTTCAATTACAGCCACTGACTCACAACTCCAATGTCAGGATATGGAAAGATCAATCAGGGTCCCCGCTCACTATGCAGCCCTCCTAATGGACGCGTGTCTTTGGACATCTTCAGGATAGAACCGCATTCTGCTGCAATATCCCTGTACTCCAATGAAAAATCAAGTGGTGGCGCTGTTGATAATTGGGCGGCGAATGTTCGGCTTCTTCTTATTCAACTCAGTCACTACCTGACATTTATATGGCACAAAAGTGGCCTGCACTGATCAACTAGCTCTGGATAGTGCCCGGGTCCCACTGTTAGCACTAGAAAAGCTTGAATGGAATACTGCAGTGAGTGAAACTGAACCCTAGAGCTGAACAGTCCCACCTCTGACTACAAAATTGACATTTAAGCTGCTGAAAATGGTTTGACTGAGCACACTGATCCGAGAAAATCTTCCTTTGTGTCAGATCAGACATGAGCTGCTGCATAGTTCTTTTCCCCCAGAGCTCTCCAGTTCCACACTTAGTCAATGTTGCTTTAATATTAAAAACAGTTACTTTTACACCTCTGCAATTCACGCTTTGCTCAGATTGAGGGTTTAAGGAGTTCTAGGCCCAGTAATTTTGATAGGATTTGAACTCAATGTAAATGCATATGTACATTGGTGTCATAAGAATATTAAAAAAGGAGCCATTCAGTCCCTCACACCTACTCAGCCATTCATTACAAACATGGTTGAAATTTCACTTCAGCACCACTTTCCTGTATCAGCCTCGTATGCCTTATAATATAAATATCTATCAAGTTCTGTCTTGATTAGACTCAATGGCTGAATCTCCATAACTCTCATACACAGAATTCTAAAAGTTCACTATCCAATGGGTGAGAATATTCCTCTCGTTTCAATTCCAAATGGTTGCCCCCTTATTTTGAAACCATGACACCTAGTTCTATTCACCCAGCTGAGAGAAACATAATCCCTGCATCTACCCTGTCAAGCCAATGTGGTTTTTTTGACTGTTCCAATGAGCACACCTCTCATTCTAAACTTCAGAGAATAAGGGCTCAGTCTGTTTACTCTAGTCAAAGGACAATCCCTGGAATTAATATGGTGAAACAAACTTGCTAAGGAGGGAGCACAGTGATCTTCTTCCTTATATAGGAGACCAAATCTGCACAATATTCCAGGTGGATTATCACCAGGCACTCTATAATAACAGTAAATTATCAACTCACACACTCTAATCCTCTCGCAATCAAGGCAACTGCAATGTGAACTCATGAGTTCTGATGAAGGATCTTTGATCTAAAACGTTAACCGTTCTTTCCACAGATGTTGTCTGATCTAGTTTTGATTCCAGCATTTTCTATTTTTATTTCAGATTTCCAGCATCTGCCATATTTTGATTCCCACCACAATGTTTGCTTTCTTAATTGCTTGTGATATCTACATATTAACTTCTAATGACCTGTACAAGGAGGCGTGGTCTCTTCAATGTTCTTCCAATCTCTCAGTGTTGAAATAGATTGCGAGCACCAATTCCTGCAGCACCCCACCAGTAACAGACACTGAGGCCAACAATGACCTGTTTATTCCTTCAGGTCTGTAGCATTACAGAGCAACTCCACTATTTTACTGATAACTAGAATGAGCTGGATGGAACAGAAATTGACCTGGTTAGAAATTTTTGTAGATAAGAAATTCCTGGCCAGCCTTCCTATTTGGTTGAGTAGATGCCAGAATCACGGAAACCTTGGAATAGCTTTGAGAGAACCAGCATCTCTAAATACAGGCCTTTCAACACTGCAGAGCAACCACTGCACCATTTGCACTCGTCTCTTTCTTAACATAACATATAATGAATCAAATTGACTGGACGTCAGCAACTTAAGCCTTCAGGAGGAGAGCTAGAATCATCCACACAACATTTGCAAACAATTCAGTATCATCTTGCACTGATGTGTGGTGCTCAACCTGCTTGGGGATGAGCATGTTCACTAAACCGCCACCTCCTGATTAGTTGCTCAAAAAGACGTGGCAGGGCCACGCCGCTTTGATCCATTTGTTGATCAAGGAATGAGTTGCTCAAACATTACCTACTTGATGCACGGGTAGTCTATGTAATAAGCTTCCTGAGGAATTAGAATTCTGGAAACCAGGTCTCAACAGCTTTCAAAAAAAAATTAATTTTCTCACACAAGCAACCTGACAGTATTTTCTCTTCTTTTCAGTTAAATGATAGACAACTTTACTTTGCTGGGACAGTTGGATCTTATTATTTATAGATTTTTCTGCTCAGGGCTGACTGTAGTTGTCAAGTTTTTAACTAGCTTTCGAATTTCTATCAGTAAAGCTTTGTAGTTGCATCCAGGTAATGTTTGCACCCATCTTTATCATCTCCTGGATTATTTGAACCCAGGTGATGGGAAATAACAATGTAGGAGAACTCAATGTTCTGGAGCCTGACACCGCACCTTCTAATGAGTAATCCCAATGCACTTGTTGTTATTCAGTTTGGAAATCAGATGCTCCAATTCCTTCACTGAGAGTAGAAATATTGGCAGGTCCTCCTGGTTACAGAGGTATCTGGCTGTCCTAGCTGCTAGCAGCACTACTTATGAATAGTCATGATTCAGTAAACCACCGTGCGTGATCTTCAGAAGGTGGATGTTGAGATTTGAACTAGAAACCAGAGAATGGTCTGTCTGCTCTTCAAACTTCTCCAGTTGGATCTAAACCTGTCAAGGTGATTGCATACTAATGTGCATACTCCACGGCAGTCACTAGTCCTTTTGCAATTTCTCTGAACCTTCCCCAATAGTATGCAGTGTGCACTTCATGTTGAATCCATTGGCGAGTTTTCAGTGCTTTTCACCCACAGCATAGTTAAGGCAATTTTGAGTTAAAGGTAACATCTACCTAGGCTCAGCAGATAGTACCTTCAGCTTTTAACAAGAATGTTGCAGGTTTAAGGTCCATTGTTGCAATTTGAGCATATAATTCAGGTTGATATTACAATGCAGCATAGAGGGTATGCCACACAGAGGTGCCATCTGGTTTTTACTTCACTAGAGTAGCATGTTTTCCTGGCAGTCTTGCACAATGTACCTCTCCCTCCCCAACTCCAGCAAATATTACAACATGGATTATCTGATTATTTACTTAAATGGATCTTATAGGAGGCAAATTGGCCCATCACTCATGTTCTTGAGTACCAGTCATTGCCTTTGGGAAATCAATAACTTTATCAGCAACTCCCTTAAAAGGCACCTCACAGGAGTGATTTTCAAGTCCTTCAATGAAAACCCCACCTTAAAAGGTAACGCACACAAAATGCTGAAGGAACTCAGCAGGTCAGGCAGCATCTATGGAGGAATATAAACAGTCAACGTTTTGGATCGAGACCCTTCATCAGGGATGGAAAGGAAGAGGGCAGATGCCAGATTCCTTTCCAGTCCTGATGGAGGGTCTCAACTAGAAACATTGACTGTTCATTTCCATCCATAGATGCTGCCCAACCTGCTGAGTTCTTCCAGCACTTTGTGTGTGTTGCTCCAGATTCCAGCTTCTATAGAATCTCTTGAGTCACCTTAAAAAGTTGCTGGGACAATTGCATACTTACAGTTGGTAAAGCTTCGAACGGGTACCCTTAAACAGCATGGAGTCAGTGAGGGGTGAAGCACACACCATAATGACCTTAAACTAGGAAGGAAAGAAAAAGAACACCATTAAAATGTTTCAGAACTCATTACCTTGTACAAAACAGCCAGAGCAGTCAACAAAGTTGGAAACTTAAAATACAGGTCAGCATGAACAGAAAGTGTAGCTCTTACTAATCAGGCAACATTTTACCTTTGTGTTTTGTTATGATTACTCATTCACCAGGTACTGCACCTGGAGCTAAACAAATCTGCTGTAATGAGTCCATATCACCCACGTGAAACTTGCCCCTGACAGGAAGCAATATTTACAATGCTGCATTTGGAACTGGTCTAGCTCATAGGTGAATTGAGGAATTTAAAATAGAGGGATTTGAGGGAGGAAGGGGTTAGATAGTCTTAGGCGAGGTTTAAAGGTCGGCACAACATTGTGGGCCGAAGGGCCTGTATCGTGCTGTACTGTTCTGTGGTCCCATGAAGGACTGGAGTAGCAAGGAGTCCAGAACAGGAAGAGAGGCAGGTATTTTTTTCTTGAAAGTTTGTGCAGGGTTAGTGTCATTATTTTTACCATGACATAATTCATCATAGACTTCAGGGAAGCAAAATAATTATTTAACATCTTTGACCTTAAATAGGATGATCACTGGGCATTACAAAAATAACTTGCATTTACAAGTTGAAAATGCCAAGATGCTTCAGAGGAACATGATCAGACAAAACATGCATTCCATAAGAGGCAATATTAGGTGGTCACAGAAGGTCTCCAAGAACAACAGGAAGTGGCCCACACACTTAGGCTGCAAATTCAAGGTCTTAGAGTCTAGTCAGTTGTCAACAGCAAGGTTAAGGAAGTGGCAAATGAACAAAAAGAATGCAGAGCTCCTGAAAGTTGGCAGGGCTGGAGAATGGGACAATAGAATGGGTCAATTGTCAATCCAGGTTATTAAACACAGATGACGCGAAAAAAATTTCTTAGGATAAGGATGGCAGAGTTTTGAACTCCCAGTTTTTTGGGGGATGAAAAAGACCAGCCAGGGATCCACTGGAATAGCTGAGCCTGGATGTACCAAAGAACAATACACTATCTTGATTTTTATTGATTCAAGGCACACAGACATCATGATCAAGATCAGCATGTATTCCCAACCCCAAGTGCCTTTGAGAAGATTGATTCAGTTCATTTCAGTATCACAGCATGTAGGAGACCCAACTAGAAAGATTCAAACAGAGCAGCAGGGAAGATGGAAATGAACCTGCAGTACAATAATGCATTCAAGGATTTGAGAGAAAAAGAATGGAATCTGGGCAGCAGTTTGCAAGGCCTGCTGGAGTACAGGCAGAGGACATCAGATTTGAAAATACCTAACTAAGGGGAAACATTTACATTATCAAATGACAATGAAACCAGGAATTTACACTGGAGGATCATCAGTTTAGTGGGAAGAAGGTTGAGAGGACAGGTGTTGTCCCATGTTCAAGATGAGCTCCAGGAGACAGGTAAGGAACGAAAGAAGGATATGTGGTAGTGCAAGGCAGGAAAACAAATACTGGATTTCAAAAATCTATCCAACTCAGTCATGAAAGTATCAACTGATTCATCCAGTATCCAGTCTTTTAAATAACAGGATTTCAGATTTTCACTAAAATGCTTCCACATTTCATTGTCAAATAAACTGGCTCTAATTTCTTCCAAATTGCCCACAGAAGAAATAGGCTGCTTGCTGAGAAACTATTAAATCCTTTATAATTTTAAATTTCTCAATTAGGTAATCCTTCTAAATGGAAGGAAGGGCAAGGCAAGCTTAAGCAATTTTTCCTCATGGTTTCCTAATGAAAGGCAGAACAAGCTGAAGGGTGAAATTGCCTATCTGTATGCTGCTGCAAGAATACCGAAACTCACCCCAACCTAACCATGAACATCATCACTTTCACTGAAATATATCTGGAAAAAAAAAGCTGTTTTGCTTTCAGCTCCCAAGAGGCCTTCAGGTCAGAATAACATAAGAAACAATAAACTTGAAGCTGGAACACATTGATGACCTGTACTGTCCCCTCTTTTCTAGCCATGGACCCATAAAAATATCCTGACAACATTTTTCAAAGGAATATGACAAAAATTAATATGGAAGAGAGAAATGGGAGCAAAATACAATGGATTAAAAGTACTTTGGCTTGGTCTGCCTCAGTAGCACTCCTGTTTGAGTCTGAAGTACTTGACGAAATGATCTTAAATAATGGAGAAGCTACCATCTTTTTGATGAATTGTTGAATCAAGACCCATGAATGTCCTCTCAGGTGGGTATAAAAGATCCCATGGCATTAATTCAAAGAAGAGAACTAGTAACCAACATTATCTCTCAACCAACATTTGTGAATGAATCTGAACACTGGGCAGGAATGAGCTGCTGGCCTGCCAGCTATCCTGTAGAGAACAAATGGCTAGCTGTGATCCACATGGTAGCAGGTTCCAGACCTCCACACTGCAGTGTGTGGGAATGTGCTGCAGGTCAGAAGTATGCACATCTGACTTCTCTTTCTGTTTCTGGACTAACTATCAAGTTCCATGACTTTTCCAAGTTGCTGAACCAAGAGCCTATGTGGGTACTTCGGCTTTTAACCAGCTATAGGTGTCACCTCCAACACTGCCCCATTAATTTAAATAGCATTACCAATTTCCTTGAAATGTTTATTTTGCTTTCTTTCATTATATGTTTTTAATTAGCAGCAGTTTAACATGCTTCAAGTTGATATTGTTATTTTTATTTAATTGGAAAGGGAGGTCTTATGACAGCAGAAGGTTTTGAGGTCGATCCATAATCGAGGCCTTAATTCCCACCATCTGCAACCCCCTGCAACTTTCAGAATGACTGTGGCAGCTGCCGGTAGAGCCTAAAGAGCTGCATGGTCTCCAAGCCAGTGGCTACAACCTAGCCTGCATCAGTATTGCTTTCCAAGGTGCTGCAGGATTGCCAGCGTTAACCTATTAAAATGCTTCTTTAATCGAAAGAACAGAGAAAAATGTTTCAACTTTACTGAGACTTCCTCTGGAAGTTTGTCTCCAACCTACACAGGATAGTCGGTAATATGGTATAATCCATAGAAGAGCACACACCTCACTGTCTCTGATTCTTAGAGGTGACAGGTATTTGGCACTTGTTTTTTTCCAATAACTTCCTGGATCGCTGTATCTTTTTCAATCCTGGCTGCTGGACTACACCACTTCATTGTATAGGTGCAAAATTTGTCCACGAAAACTCCAGCTCATTTTGTTCTTATTCCTCAAAAAACATCTCCCAGCTGGCTTCAGTGTCATTGCACATCAGTGGATCATGGCTCATTAGATTTAACGGCCCCACTTCAGGAAATGTTGGCTCATTTTGGCAGGACATTAGATGTTGAATCAAACTGAAATGTCACTGGTTGTTCATGTACTAATATCTTGGTGCAAATATCATGCAGGTGTACCAGGATGACAATGTTTGGCACCAGATGCAA
>JARFYF010000046.1:3568294-3580181 GCA_030265395.1 Rhina ancylostomus
GGAGTGGCCTGGCTGACCAGCTGTAGTGCATTTAGTAGATGGGATGCACTGCAGCTGCCGTGCATTGGTGGCAGAGGGAACGAATGCTTAGGGATGGTGTACGGCGAGCCAATCAAGTGGACTGCTTTCTCCAGGACGGCGTTGACCTTTGTGAGCATTGTTGTAGTTGCACACACCCAGACAAGTGGAGAGTATTCCATTACACTCCTGACTTGTACCTTGTAGGTGGTCCTGTGGAGCTTCTAACCAGTGATGACAGGATGTTGATGGCGGTGGGAATGCACTGAATATCAAAGACAGAGAATCAGATTCGCTCCAGTTGGGGAATCAGAATGGTTATTGTCGAGCACTTTTGCGGCACAAATGTTATTTGCTATTTATCAGCCCTTGTGTGAATGTTGTCCAGATCTTTGTGCGTGCAGGCGTGAACTACTTCATTTGTTGAGGAGTTGTGAATGGAACTGAACAATGCGTGGTCATCAACTAACATCCGTACTTCTCTACTCCTTGTGGAAGGAAGGTTGTTGATGAAGCGGCTGAAGATAGTCAGGCCTAGGATACTGTCCTGAGGAACGTGCAGTGATTTCTTGGGGCTGGGATGATTGACCTCCTCCAACAACCGCATCCATAATCAATGTCTCATAAAATGCAGAGTGTGTGCTCCTTGGGAACTTTAATGTTTTGTTGGTGCATTATTTTTGTCACTAGTTGCTAGAGTCAAAGGGTCTGTGCAGTCACAACTGACTTGTTAGTAATGGTAGAGTGAGAAATGCGCTGGGCCACGAGGTTACAGACTGTGGTGGTGCACGTTTCTGCGTCCACAACACCTCGTGGATGCCCAGTCGCCCACGTGCTTGGTTCCTCACCTTTTTCTCTCATTAGATTCCACAATCTGCAGCCCTTTGCTGCCTCTGCCTATCACCTCATCCTCTGTTGCTACCTCCACCCCTCCTACCTCCACCACACACTCTCCCCGGCTCCATCTGACCATCAACCTCTCCTCACCTGGATCCCCCTTATCACTTCCCTGCTCCACAGATGCTGCCGAACCCACTGAGTTCCTACAGCAGTTTATATTTTGCTAGAATCCCAGCATCAGCGATCTCTTCTGTCTTCCATTTTTATTCCTTCTCTGTTTGAACATGGTGCTGATGGGCTGGTTAATGGTGTTTAAAAGTCAACCACATGGAACCGGTCTGGACTTGCGTGTCAGTTAACTTGGGTAAGGTTGGCAAATTTCCTCTCCTGACAATCTGGTACCTTTCATGGTCATCATTTCTAAGACTTGTTGGTGTTTTTTTTTAACCAAATTACTAACTGAATTTGAATTCCACAGCTGCCACGGTAGGAGTGAAGTTGAATCTCTGTATCGTTAGTTCAGGTGTCTGGATAACTAGACTGGTAAATGAACCACTGTACCCAAGGACTGGACCGTCCCTCTTGCTAACGGTCAATGAACTGTGGGGAGAATTTGTAACTATTTGAATGATCCTTTATTTCTGATTTTTAACTTTTTAAGCAAGTGGTGGGGAACTCGTTGCTGAGTGGGAATGAGTTAAAATGCTGCCAGTGTGACAGAGGAGCAATGAACTAGGATTTAATTTCCATCCTTCACGGTGAAGGCCCGAGCTCCATTTTCACTGCAAGGAACAAATTTAGATTTTAAATCTGCTCCAAAATGCCAGCAAGGGTCATTTGTTAAAGTTGTTGAAACGGGAGATTTCATAATCCCATCGTAAAGGGAGTCAGGCTGCATTTAAATCTCTTAAATCTCTCTCTCAGCGGAGCTTCTCTCTGAGAGAGCAGCTGGGTCATCTCCTGGTGAACCCTTGCCCCGCAGCCTGCCTCGCCAGAAGGAGCTCATGGAGTCATTTTCTTCGTTGGAACTTGCCGTGTGCAAGTCGGCTGCTGTGTTTCCTGCCTTACAACAGAAGCTACATTTCATAAGCACACATTTGCCTGAGAAACATTGGGATGACCTAAAATCATGAAAGGCAAAGAACAAATTTGGTTCCTTTAACTTGGCCCTCCGACTGCAGGACAAATTTCCAAAAGTTGTCTGAATGGCGGATGACACAGACAGGCTTGGAGAAAAGTTGTACCTACTTTTATTAATTGCAGTAATTTGCAGAGGATGCATCCCTGGCACACTGTAGCCCCTTGCAATCATCCAGTAGGGGGCTGGGATTGATTCAGTGTTTGGTGTCTGCTACAAGAACAGGTGACCTTGGATTGAGCAGACGGCCGCGGGAGGGCGAGGGCAGGGACCCTGGGGTGGGTGGGGTGGTGGTGAGACGGGGTGGGGGGGGAGGGGTTTAAAAGAAACTATATCTACAATTTCCACAATATCACAAGTTTGGGAGAGCCCTCATTGAGTTCCCTTGTTCCTCCTCCTGTGCTTGTTGCTCAATACTTGTATCAACTCTCTTTGCAGCCCTCTACTTCTGCAGGTGAAGTCATTGAAAGAAGATCTGCAGAAAGGTAACAGCTTGAATTACTTTGCATAGTTGTAGCAGTGGGATTTAGTTTGTGAGCAGCGTCTGTGTTCACAGTGGGATAATGTGAAATGTCAGTATTAAAACTGAGTGTAAGATGTCATCTAATGTGCTAACAGCCATCTCCTGATAACAAGAATTAATGAAGGACATTATGACATCTGAGCTGGGTTTGGACTGTAAAAGGGAGGGAGCCCTCCCTGGTTTCTGGGTAACTTCAATGCGGCCACTGTGCACAGCTGCTGTTAAATTGAGGAGCTTTGGTTTGCGGAGATAGGAGCTGTGTGGGGGAGGAAAAGTCCTCTGAAATGCCTCGTTGGAAGGGGGATGGCTTGAGGATTTAAAATATTGCACAGCGAGCACTTTCCATTTACGTTGTGCTTTATCAGCAGAGAGGGAAGTCTGTTTTTGGTGATGTGGTTGATGAGTAGAACTTAGAACAAAACTGCTGGAAATATGTAGCAGGGACAGGCAGCATCTGCGGGGAGAGAGAAATAGGTTGAACGGTTCAAAACTGGGGGAAAGGTCAGTAAATGAATCAACTTTTAAGGTGCAGAGAGATGAGGGGGAGAAGAAAAGTCTGCAATGGGATGGAAGGATGTGACAAAAGAGTGAGGCAGCAAGATTAGAACAACTGTACTAGGGGATTTTACCTTTCCTGGTGTCAACAGGAACTGCCATAATGCAAAGGGCTTTGATGGGGTGGAGTTCGTTAAGTGTGCTCTGGAAAGTTTCCTTAGGCAATATGTAGAGGGCCCTACTAGGGAGAGGCCAAAGCTTGACGTACTCTTGGGAAATAGGGCAGCTCAAGTGACTGAGATGTCAGTGTGGAGAAGCACTTTGGGACCAGTCACCATACTTCTATTAGTGTTGTTAGTTATGGAGAGGGACAAATCTGGTCCACAGGCCAAAGTTCTATATTGGGGCAAGGCAAATTTTGACGATATTAGACAGGATCTTGCAAAAGTTGATTGGAGTAGGTTGTTTGCAGGCAAAGGGACATCTGGCAAGTGGGAGGCTTTTAAAAGTGAGTTCAAGATCTTCACGTTCCTAGGGATATTGAGGCTCTGGTCAGGAAAAAGTAGGAGGCCTGGGTCAGGTACAGGCAGCTGGGATCAAGTGAATCCCTGGAGGGGTATAAGGGATACAGGAGTGTACTCGAGAAGGAGATCAGTAGGGCAAAAAGGGGACGTGAGATAACTTTGGCAGTAAGAAGAATACAATATACTATATGTAAATATATTAAGGGAAAAAGAGTAACTAGAGAGAGAATAGGGCCCCTCAAAGACCAAAGGGGACATCTTTGTGTGGAACAGCAGGACATGGGCAGGGACCCCAACAAATATTTCTCCTCTGTTTTTATCGTGGAGAAGGACATGAAGACCTTGAGATAGTTAATGGGGATGTCTAGGGGGTAGTCTGCGTTACAGGAGGTACTGGATGTCTTAAAATGTACAAAGGTTGATAAATCTCCAGGGCCTGATCAGGTAGATCCAAGAACACTGGGAAGCTAGAGAAGGAATTGCGGGAGCCCTGTTTGAGATGTATGCATCATTGTTAATGACGGCGAAGTGTTGGAAGACTGAAGGGTGGCTAATGTTGTGCCTGTATTTAAGAAGGGCTGCAAAGAAAAACCTGAGAACTATAGACCAGTGAGCCTAATACCTGTGGCAGGTAAGTTACGAGAGGGGATTCTGAGAGATAAGATAAACAAGCATTCGGAAAGATGGGTTGATTAGTCAGCCCAGCTCTGTGCGAGGGAGATCACGTCTCATGAATTTGATTGAGTTCTTTTGAAGAAGTAGCCAATAAGGTCCATGAAGGCAGACAGGGCTTTAGACGTGGTCTATATGGACTTCAGTAAGGCCTTTGATAGGTTCCACATGGTAGGTTGCCATGGAAGGTTAGATTGTGTGGGATTTGGGGAGATCTGGCTAATTGGATACAGAATTGACTTCATGGTATGAAGCAGAGGGTGATTGTGGAAGATTGTTTATCAGACTGGAGCCCCGTGACCAGTGGTGTTCCCCAGGGGTCAGTGCTGGGCCCATTGCTATTTGCCATCGGCATCAATGAGAATGTACAAGGCACGGTTAGTAAGTTTTTGGATGAACTAAAATAGGTGGTGGTGTTGACAGGATGGTTATCAGGATTTACAGAGGGATCTTGATCAGCTGGGTAACTGGGCCAAGGAATGGCAAATGGAGTTTAATTTGGATAAGTGTGAGATGTTGCATTTTGGGAAGACAAACAATAGGACTTTCACAGTGAATGGTAGGGTCCTGGAGAGTGTTGTAGAACAGAGGGACCGAGGAGTACGAGAACATGGTTCCCTGAAAGTGGTGTCGCACGTAGGCAGGGTGGCGAAGAAGGCTTTTGGCATGCTGGCTGTCACCAGTCATGGCATTGATTGCAGAAGTTGGGATTTAACGTTCCAGTTGTACAAGTCGTTATTGAGGCTGCATTTGGAATATCGTCTTCAGTTTTGGTCGCCCTGCTGTAGGAAACCTGCCATTAAGCTGGAAAGAGAGCAGAGGAGATTTACGAGGATATTGCTGGCGCTCGAGGGACTGAGTTGTGGAGAGAGGTTGAGCAGGTTGGGACTTTCTTCATTGGAGTGTAGGAGAATGAGGGGTGATCTTACAGAGGTGTATAACATCATGAGGGGCATAAATAGGATCAATGTGCAGAGCCTTTTTTCCCCAGGGTTGGGGAATCAAGAAGTAGAGGGCATAGGATTAAGGCGAGAGGGGAGAGATTTAAGAGGAACCTGAGGGGGCAACTTCTTCACCCAGAGAGTGGTCAATATATGGAATGAGCTGGCAGAGGAGGTGGTTGAGGCAGGTACATTAACAACATTTAGAAGGTGCTTGGACAGGAACAGTTTAGAGGCATGTGGGCTAAAGATGGGCAAATGGGACTAGTTTAGATGGGAATCCTGGTCGGCATGGACCAGTTGGGCCGAAGGGCCCATTTCTGTGTTGTATGGCTCTATGTTGTCCCCTCAAAGCACCCAATCAGCATTAAACTAGTTAATTGCTCTTTGGGCTGAGGCTGTTGCAGTGCTCAGCCCGAAGGTGCAGTCCCTTCTGACCCAGAGCTGGTGCCAGTGCTGCATCAGGTAGAACTGCTCTCCCTCGCACCTTAAACCACCTGACCACTTTCCCCAAGCTAGTTTCATGCACTTCAGGTTATAATCCAAAATTATAACCCTGAAGGGCCTGATCTTTAGCTTTAAATACACATGGTTTGACTTCCAGAATTTGGACCCAGAGATGTATTTCCCCACCGGGGTGGTGTGAATGGAAGAGAACCGGCAGGTGATGGTGCTGTCATCCTCGGGTGGTAGTCACCATCTCCAAAGCCTCGTAATCTGCAATTTGGGTACACACTAATCTCCCCTAACAATGTATTATTTATGTATTTTTAATTAAACCAAAATTTGCATTTACAAAATAGAGAATGTTTCTTGCAGTCTTAATGATGCATGAGCCATGAGTACTGGAAACACATGTCCTGTTAGGCAGTCTTAAGTACAGAGCTGGGGTTTCAGATCCTTCCTTGTTGCACAGTTGTGCCCAGACTGATTCTTCTTCCCTGCTGATTCCACTTGATGATCCCTTCCTGCTGTCATGATGCCTCTTTATAAATCTTGCACTCATTCTCACATTGCCTGTCCTTGAAAAATAACATTTTGTATCCTCGTTTACTTTGCTTGCGATATTGCTAGGCTGCAGTTGGCTCTCCAGTTGTTGCTCCTAAATTATTTTAAATTAATTATTTTGCTGCTTTTTCCCTGAGGTATTTTAAGTCTTTCCCTAAATCCAGCCTTTCCGGAAAAGGCTCTTTCGCTGCTCTTTTTGCTCTCCCTGACATTGGTTTGGGTTTGATTTGCTCTTCTACCTCTGATCTTATTCCAGTGCCTAATTAAAACATAAACATAGAACAGTACAGCACAGAACAGGCCCTTCGGCCCACAATGTTGTGCCGACCTCTATAAACCTTATCCCCATTCAATCTATCCCCCTCTTCTTCACCTCCCATGACCCTCTATTTTTCCTTCATCCATGCACCTCTCTAATAGTCTCTTAAATGACCCAATCATATAGGCCCCTCTCACCACCCCCAACAGCGCATTCCAGGCACCCACCACTCTCTGCGTAAATCAAACAACATACTTCTGACATCTCCCCTGATCTTTCCTCCACGCACCCTAAATGTAGAAGGTTAGCTCTTGAGGAGTAGTTTGGGACAGTGCTACTGAATGATAGGTTTATATCCAAAATATACCCTCCCATCAAACGTTGCTGAGGTAGTCGTATCTGATCAATGTTTGTCAGAGGAAGAGAAATCTATTTTTTTGGGCAGATTGAATTTAATTACTGATAATTGTAAAATTAAATTTAAATTAGTTGTACATTTTGTCTTTTGTTCTTTCCTTCAGAAACTATCAGTGTGGACCAGATTGTTGCCCAGGTATTTAAACTCCGAGCTTACCAGGATGTCTATGTGAACATTGTGGATCCCAAGGTAAGGGTCATGTTTGATTTTGTTTTTCATATTTTCTTATTTTTCTTACAATGTGGAAGGAAGCCATGCGACCAGTTAAGTCTATGCTGACTCTCAGAATATTCCCATTAGTCCCATTCCCTGCTTAATTCCTCGTAACCCATTTTCTCTCACATTCCCATCAATTCCCCCAGTTCTGTAGGTCACCTACACACAATACACAGTGGTTAATTAACTTGCCAACCTGCACTCCTTTGGGATGCGGTAGGAAACCGGAGCAACTGGGGGAAACCCACCAGGTGATGGGGAAAGTGAGCAAACTCCACGTGGGTAGTAGCGGAGGTCAGGATTGAACCTGTGTCCCTAGAGCTCTGGACAGCATCTATACCAGCTGCACAACTGTGCCGCCTTTAATTCCTCCAACTCTACCCCTACCCCTGGGTGCTTGAAATTGTGCTTCTAGGATCCTTAAGCAATCCTTTATGCCACTTCTCCAGAATTCCTGCTATGTGTGCTCGGAGATGGGGAGAAATGCACAAATTCTCCCTGTTTGTGATTGAGCTGAGCAGTGTTGGGTTCAGCCTCTCTTGCAGAGGCCTCAGTAAGTCAGACATGCCTTCTGCTCATGCCTGTCCAAAGTGTTTCACTGGGAAAGAGTGATTGTACTTGGAGTAAACGCCGTGGAGCTTGCATTGAGAGCTGCTGATTGCAGTAGTAGAATTGTACCTTCCATCCCTTTTGCTTTTGAAGATGATGTTGTCAGTGAAATATCAAATCAACAATCACTTGTCCCTCGTGCTCCCAAAATCAACATGGAGCCAACAGCATGAACACTGGGAGATAAAACATCTTGGGCTGGAACAGATGAGCCACCCATGTTTGCTGACTGCCAGCACCCAATTCCAGCTTTTCCCAAGAGTGTCTTCCCTCTGGAATACCTGAAGTGAGTGTGGATTCGTCTTCCTGCTGGAAGCTGGAACCTGCCACCAGCTGATCATCAGAGGGCCCTTCCAGTGGAAACTGGCAGAAATGCTTTGAGGAGGAGTTGAGTCAAGCCCTGCTCTGCCCTGCCCTTGAAATCGTCAAGGAGATTGAATGATCCTGACATTCACAAATATTTGAAAATACGTAACGTTAAAAGTACAGTTACATTTTCAATTTAAATTAAAATGTAAAGCAGGAAACAATAAAAGTAAAATCAACTAAATGATGGAAGGAAGTTGTAGTTCTATCTGCAACCTTTTTTTCCAGTTGAAGTTCAGTGGGTGGATTTCCTGTGCTTGGGGAAATCTGCAGAACTTTGTTCTCCCTGCTGGATTCCATGCCAGAGCACACTTGTTCCAAGTGTAATCCGTTAGCTATGAGAACGTTTGGGACACCACACATATCCAGTTACATGAGTAAGAGCTGATGGAACCAAGCTTTTAAGTGGATGATCTGTGTTTGCTTTGGAACCAATAGAGGCCCACCTGTGTTTTAGCTCTTGCTGTGTACAGTTCAATTTTCACCCTTTTACTTTAACCTAGTTCCTAACAAGAATGGACCTTTCTCCAACTTGACTGTCTTGCCTTCCGTTTTATAATTCAGTCACTATTCCCTTTAAGACATCTTTTGATGCAGTCCCTCGAGATAGACTTGCTTCAGCTCCTGCTGTAACCCAGTATTTTTAGTCTCTGGGATGAGGATACCACGAGCAAGGACACAATGTTTAATTACCATTGAAGATAGCATTAAATGGCTTACGTTTGTCTTTTATGAAGTTATGTCCTTGAGAAGTTGAACAAGTGATGAAGGGACAGAGATTTATTTCCATTCAGGATCTGCGTGACTTGTAGGGGAACTTGCAGGTGACTCCATTCCCACATGGTTGTCCTGGGTGACTGAGGTTCCTGGTTTGGGGATAGGTAATTTTTTTGGGATGGAACAAGCTGTAGTCACAGTGTGCTGTTGTGGAAGGGATGAATTTTTAAGGTGGTAGGTGCCATGCTAATCAAACAGGCTCCTTTGTACTAGATCGGGCAAGCTTGCTGAGTGTGGTAGAAACCCACTTAGCCAGGCAAGTGGAGAGTATTCCTTTATATACCATATTCGTACCATTGTAAATAATGGCATGTATATGGGGAACTACCAGGCAAGTTATTCACCATTGGAAATCAAACTTCTGATCAACTCTTTTAACTGCCATCATCATGTGGCCTGTCTAGTTAGATTTCTGATTCTTAGGTTCCACAATGCAATGCTGTTAATTGTCAAAGGTAGATGATGTTATTGATGGTCAGTGCCTGGCATTCCTATGACATGAATGTTACTTGCCAGGTACTGGCCCATAACTGAAGGTTGTTTGGGTATTGCTGCATGCAAATGTGGACTGTTTCATTAGCTGAGGAATTGTGAATGGAGTTGACCATTGTTCAATCATCAGTGAACGTTCCTTCTACTGAAGCAACTGATGATGATTGGGTTTTTACCAGGGCTTCTTGACGCCACAGTTGGTCAACTGCTGCTTTGATGCCATGGGCAGTCACTCACCTCATCCCTGGAATATAGCTCTTTGCTCCATGTTGGGACCAAGTCTGTGATGAGGGCTGGAGTGAAGTGGTCCCGGCAAAACCCAAACTAGGATCAGTGAGCAGATTGTTGGTGAGTAAATGCCACTTGATGGCACAGTTGTTGACAGCTTCTTAACTTTGCTCATCATTGACTGTAGACTGGATGGTAATTAGCCAGATTAGATCTGTGAACAGCCAAACCTGGACAATTTTCCTTGTTTATGAGTGGATGCCAGTGTTTTAACTTACTGGAACAGCTTGGTCAGAGTTTCAGCTCATTCTTCAGTACAGCAGCTGGGATGTGGTCTGGTCCCATAGCATTTGCTTGCCTTGTGCTGTCAGCCAATTCTTCAAATCTTATGGAGTGAATCAAATTGACTGGACACTGGCTTCTGTGATGGGAGTGACCTTAGGAGGGAAGCTGAGATGCATCATTGCTCTGGGCTTTTGGCTGAAAATGACTGCAATTGCTTCTGTCTTAACTTTGGCACTTGGATATTTGGCCCTCTGTCGTGGAGTACATTGATGTTACTGCAGCCACCACCCCCTGCCTGCTGTTTCATTATCCAAACCATTCACTACTGGATGTGGCAAGACTTTGATCTCACCTCTAAGTTGTGGGATTGAGTACCTCAGTCTGTTGCACAGTGTTCCCACACTGATGGAATTAACTGAACCTTTGTAAAGTGTTTTATTTTTGCATTTGTCCTTTCTGTTAATATTTCCCTGTGCTTTCTGTCTGAATGTTTAACAGGATGTCACCCTTGATTTGGTGGAACTGACCTTCAAGGACCAGTACATTGGCCGCAGTGACATGTGGCGGCTGAAGAAAAACCTGGTAGGTTGTCGGGAATTTGATCAGCAATTTGCAAGCAGAATGGACCAGAGTGAACGACCATTTTGTGGCACTATTGCACTTGCTCTGTCGCTCAACTTCATAGAGGCGCGAGGAGGACATTCAGCCCCTCAAACCTGATCTGACATTCACTTCACTCCTGCTGATTTGTACATTTTACCCTTCTTGGTCCCATAATCGTCAGTATCCACACCTAATGGAACAACTTCTGATTGGGCTCTGGAATCTTCAGTTGATTCCCCGGCCTCGGCAGCTCTTTGGGGGAGAGATTCCAGGTTTCCAGGGTGTGGCTGAGTGCAGGCTTGCTGCCGGGTTCCCTCCCCTTGTTCTGCTGAGCTCTCTGCTTCACTGAGCTCTGCTTCCATGTGCTCAGGTGGTTTGGAGGGTGAAGCTCTGTCCAGATCTGTTGGAACTGGTAGTGACAGAAGGTCGTACATAGGGCACTTTGCTGGATGTCCCATGTTCAAAAAGGAAGGGTGAATTGGAAGGGGATCTCCCATGGCTACTTCAAACAGTTGTCATCCTGTTTCAGTGACTCTCACCACCAACACTGTAGCCTGTAACAAACCTGTGATCATTCACTCTGAACTCTGTGTGTACTGGTGATTTTAGTTCATTGGATTGTGCTGTTGGTTTGGAAGCACAACAGTGAGAGACTTCCAGCTGGGATTGTAAATTGGCCAAAGCGATGTTCCTCGGGTGAATTCTTGTGGCTCTGGGTGTGGGACAATACAGCAATATCTTCTGTGTTGCCATGTAGTTGCTGTTGTGCACATTGCTGTGTGAGTGAGCATAATCCACACTGCAGTGATATTCTGAGTGGATTGGAAGCAAGTAAATGTCTAGATATTTGTGATAAACTTAAGAGTTAGCATGAGGTAATTGCTTATGAAGCAACTGTGAACAATTGACTGCTCTGTGAAAATCTTGTCCATTCCTTCTAGGTTAACACTTGTGCTTACATTACACAGAAAGTGGAATTCGCAGGAATAAGGTCAGATTTTAAAGTTCTACTTGCATCATCTCTTCCATTTGTATGTATGGTTATTTTGCTTGGAATTTTTATGTGTAATGCTATCCATGCAGTTCTGCAGTTTTGCTCCCTAAGTTTATCCTTCCTTTCCTGCCCATCTCACCCCTGACAAAGAAAGTCTATAAATGTCCTGGTGCAGTGAGAGGAGGTGGTCATGGTGCTCACCAGCCCTGCTGCATCTCCTCTCTACTGACTGAGGGTAACACCGTCAAAGTTGAAGGCCGGGGGTTAAGGGAGAGAGAGGACAAGCAAGGAAACTGTGGCCTCTTGAAATCATCGGTGAAGCTTCATCTGTTATATTATGTCCTCCAGGCTCTGTGCAGGGTGTAGTTCCTCCTGCGCACACCCAACCACATCCTCCCACCCCCAGCCCCCAGCCTGCGCTATCTCCTCCTGCACTGCATCCTCCGGAGCCTCTGCTCTGTGAGTGTGTGTGTGTGTGTGT
>JARFYF010000046.1:3580281-3593058 GCA_030265395.1 Rhina ancylostomus
GTTGCAGCTCTGTGGTTCGACTACGCTTGGAGTATTGTGTTCATTTATGGTCGCCTCATTATAGGAAAATGTGGAAGCTTTAGAGAGGATACAAAGGAGATTTACTAGGATGCTTCCTGGATTTGAGAGCATATCTTATGAGGATAGGTTGAGTGAACTGGAGTTTTTCTCTTTGGAGTGAAGGAGGATGAGAGGTGACTTGATCGTGGTGTACAAGATGATAAGAGGCATAGATCAAGTAGACAGAGACTTTTTCCTGGGCAAAAATGGCTAATACAAAAGGGCATAACTTTAAGGTGGTAGGAGGAAGGTATAAGGGGGATGTCACAGGTAAGTTTTTTACACAGAGAATAGTGGGTGCATGGAACACACTGCCAGCAGAGATTGTAGGGCAGATACATTGGAGACATTTAAAAGACTCTTAGATAGCCATATGAATGATAGAAAAATGGAGGGCTATGTGGGAGGGAAGGGTTAGATAGATCTCAGAGCAGGATAAAATGTTGGCACAACACTGTGGGCTGAAGGGCCTGTACTGTGCTGTAATGTTCTATGTTCAGTCTCAAAGAAGAGAAAGATTCATGAGCAAGAAAAAATGCACTGAAAAACCGAAGCATCACTGAAAACTTGCTCAGATAGAATATATGCAGTGGAAATCTCAAGCAGATTAACGTATGTAAATTCTGAAGCAAATATTACTGATGACTGAACTCTAAATTAAAAACAGGAAATATTAGAAATATGCACCAAGTCAGGCAAAATCTATGGAGATAGAAACAGAGTGAATGTTTCAGGTTATTTGCCTTTCATCAGAACTGGAAAAATTGAAAGTGGAACAAGTTTTAAATTGCAGAGAATGAAAGTAGAGAGCAGAAAGGACAAAAGGAAAGGCCTAGTATAGGGTGGAGATCTAGAGAGATTGAACGGTACAAGTAACAGTGGTGTTGACTGAGAGAGGGTGATAACGGTCAGTGAATAACAATAGGTGAATCTGGGGATGGTGTAAATAGGACAAGTAAAATCTGAAATTCCAGAAAAGGGGAGAGAGAAAAAAATTGAGATGTAAAACTGGAATGGCTAAAAATGTTAAATGTTGAGGGCTGTAATGTGCCATGTTGCAAAATGAGGTGGTTCTCCTCAAACTTATGCTGCACTTCAACAGAACAGTGTAGGAGAAATAAAAGATGGAAAGGTCATTGTGGAAATGGTATAGAGGATCAGTGACAGACAACTGGGTACTTAGGGCTGCCCCCGCAGATTGAATGGACATGCTCTGCAAAGCAGTTTCCCGTCTTCCATCTCATTCCCTTCTCACACAGAATCAGCATTGAGGTCCCTGGATTACAGGAAGAGAAGAAGTAAGAGGATGGGCAATGCATCTCCTGCAGTTGCATGGGATGCTGCTGTGCAAAGGGTGGTTTTCATTGTCGGGAAATAGAATTGGACCAGAATATCATAGATGTTATAAACACTACCAAAGAACCAGACACAATGGTCCAAATGAGTCAGTGTTTTATGAAGGTTCATTATGATATTCTTATATTCTGTGCCTCTACAAAGCCCAGCATCCCATATACTTTTCTAACCACTTTCCCATTTTGTCCATTTTATTGGTCTGTCCAGCCTTCATGGTTTGTTAATACATTCCTCACAATTCTTCATGCCTCCAAGTAGTTTTTCATACGCAGATTCAGAAAATGTTTCCTGACCACCCATGTCTGAATAGTTTAATATATATTAAGAAATAAACCCAGCAACAGCAGGTGAACAACTGAGCACCTCACACCAAACACTCAAGCGGGCTTTTAATGTTCTTGAATCTGATTAGAATTTATTAAGAAGTTTTCAAACTCACAGATGCATCACTTCAGTACTGAAAGAATAACAGAGGGGCAAATGTGTCTGGTATTACACTCGAAGTGCAGGGGAACTTCCAATGATAACAGGGAGGCAAAGTTTTTCCAGGTATGGATGATTAGCAGAGGGTGGTCCTCATCAGTCACAGAAAATGAAGGATGGGCTCATATTCTGCAATGTTTTTGCAGTAAGCAGGGATAAATTCAGGAGAAATCACTACATGCAGGGTGTTCAAGAGAAAAGGTGCTTCTGGTAACTCAAATGAAATATGAAATTGAGTAGATATCCTTCATTTCAATGAACACAATGTCAGCAAAGTGAGAATGGAATACTTCAGAGAGAAAAAGTTGCTTAGGAAAAAAAGGATGCCAAGCACAAGGTTGCAGAAAATTATGACAATTGAACGAATACCTTTGTTTGATCTATTGTTTGTTATTGGGTAATTTGAATTAAGTGTATGTGTGTGTTCAACAGAGATGAGCATTTCATGCTAAACATAATGATTCAATTTAGCCATGAATACAAAAATGATTTGAATTCATATAATAATCTTTATCGTCTTTAGTGTAGTCAATGAAAAAGTCACCACTTTAATGTAGGTAACAAGACAAACAACTTGCATTCTGCAGTCCTCCAGTGATCTGATAACTTGTTTTGGTCATGTTCATTGGGGGATAAATATATCTGCTCTTTTGGAAAAAGAGGACCAAAGGATCCTTTGGGTCAGAAGGCACCTGAAGGATGGCACTTCTGCGCATACAGCATTACCTTAATACTGCACTGGAGTGTGAGCCATATTTTGTACTCAGGTCTCTGAGGTATGGCTTCAATCCACACTCTAATGACTTGGAGACAGGAGAGCTACCAACCAATAAACCATTGATAATATGTCATGTCAAACAAAGCACAGTTTTAAGCAGTGTTAAATATTTGACTGGCAGTGGTTCACTAGAATAAACTTTAAAAAAGGAAGTGATCTAATAAGAAGGTTTGCAGCAGCATAGGTATTAGCTTCGAGTACAAAGCCATTTCCTTCCTTTCCACTTGCTGTGTTACGTTTCCATGTGCATCAAATCCTGCTGTGGCCTACTTCTGAACTCTAGCTCTCTCCAGTCCCTTGTTCCTTCATCTCTTGTGGTGCTCAGTTCCTCCACCAACTCTGCATCTTAATCCCTGATCAGCATCTCTGAGCTCAGCTCCGTCCCGTGTAATATGAAGATATTTGTGCTCCACTGGAGTCCAGCTGTAGCGGGCAGCGGAGAAATTGCCTGTGGATCTTGGTCAGGAGGTTCAGCACTCCTGCTGTCACCTGCCAACCTTTTCACATTTTGGAGGGTAATTGCTGGGGCAACCGCATAAATCTGCTGACATTCCCCAACAAGTTCTGACCTGTTTAATTTAGGGAGTAAAAATTTCGCGAATATATACACAATGATGAAGAGAAAATCCATGTCCAATGTATTACTTGAATCATATTATAGATATTTAAATCAATCTGCAGTACCTTAAACTGTTTGCACTTGTGCACGTTCTTGTAATTTCTCTAAGATCTCTTAAACTCCAAGATTGTGGGCATCAGCTGGTGGTGTCTTTGTACATAGCCTACACCTCATCTATCCAGATAAAGGGCCTCAACCCTGAAGGTTAACTATCCATTACCCTCCACAGATACTACCTGACCTGCTGAGTTCCTCCAGCAACTCATTTTTTTACGTCAGTTTGCAACATCAGCAGTCTCTTTTGTCTTCAACCTGATCGCTTCTGATTTACAAGCTGTAAATGTTGTCAACATACATTCAGAATAACGCCATCCCCTCAACATAAACCTTTTTCTAAGTAGTCAAGAACTCCAACCTAGCCAAAGAGCAATGGGTGATTCTGAATTTCTCACCAGCTGAGATGCTGGTACTTTGTCAAGTGTGGAGGTTAGCTTTGAGTGAGGTTCTGTGTGTGCTGGATTAGCACAGGGTGGTCCTAATCAGTCACAGAAATGAAGTTATGGGCTCAGATTCTGCAATATTTTTACAGTAAACAGGGATAAATTCAGGAGAAATTACTACAAGCAGGGCGTACAAAAGAAAAGGCACTTCTGCTGACATATGATATATGAATTTGAGTAGATATCCTTCATTTCAATAAACACAAAGTCAGCAAAGTGACAATGGAATATTTTAGAGAGAAAAAATTGCTTATGAAAAAAGTATACATAAAACAAGATTGAAGAAAATTGTGCCAATTGAATGAATACTTTTTGATCTATTGTCTGTTATTGGTTAATTTGAATTAAGTGTGTGTGTGTATTCAGTAGAGATGAGGCCAGGCAGAGAAGAAAGCCAGAGGAGCGGTCACACATAAATTAGTTACTGGAGAACTCAGATTAGAGGATGTCACATTGAAATCCAAACTGAATCCATTGCATTTTTGGCCAATACAAACTCTACTCAAGTCCAAGGACATAATATTTCTGATACCCTGTGTCCCATTGGGCTCACACAAGGACACAAAAAAATAAGAGCAGATGTAAGCCACCTGGCCCCTTAAGCCTTACCTGCCATTTAATATGATCCTTGCTGATCGACCCCAGGCCTCAACTCCTCCTCTTTGCCCGATCTCCATTGTCAATTCCCCAGACTTATCTACCTTTGAGTACTTCTAATGAGTTAGCCTCTACAGCTCTTTGGGGCAGGGAATTTCAGATATTCACCATGCTCTGCATGAAGAAATTTCTATGTACCTTGGTTTCAAATAACCATCCCCTTATCATGAAACCATGTTCCTGGTTCAAAATTCTCCCACTAGTGAAAACATCTCGTCATCTACTCTGTCAAATCCCTTTAGGACCTTAAAAGTTTCAATAAGATCATCCCTCATTCTTCAAAATGCCAATGAATACTTGGACAGTCCTCTCATCCCAGAAATGAGCCTGGTGAATCTCTTTCTGATTGCTTCCAAAGCTGGTATATCCTTTCTTGGATAAGAGGATTAAAACTGTACCCACCCTCCCCTCCTCCACCTGACTCTATCTGCCAATCACCCCCCTCTTAGCCCGGGTCCACCCATCGCTTCTACCTCTTTGCACTGGCTATCTCCCCTCTACTCTGTTAGTCAGATGAAGGGTTTCGACCCGAAACATCGACTGTCCATTTCCCTTCACAGATGCTGTCTGAACTGCTGAGATCCTCCAGCGGTTTGTTATTTTGTTTTGCTGTAGTTCAGGTTGCCTCGGATGAGGATGAAGGCCTTCAGTTCATGCAGGAGCTGGGCTTCTTCTGATGGAAGAGCAGGTGAAGGAGAGATTGAAAATCATGAAGGCTTTTCATAGCATGAGTAAAACAAAGCTGTGTCAGTTGTTGGGTAGTTGGGTGTAAATTTGTAGAGGAACTAGGAGATTGAAAGGACTTTATTTGTGAACCAAATGATTGGCCTGAGACTTCACTAAGCTCAGCTGCCCAGAGAACTGCTCCAACCTGGAACCATCCCCAGATGTGAGCTTCCTCTGGGGAGCTGGCCGAAGCCCGCTCGGTGTAGGCCCTTGCCGTCGTACGAGCAAGCCCTCGCCAAAGAAGATGATTGGCAGCTGGGCCACGCCCCCTTGGCTGGATCAGCTCTTAAAACTTAGTGAAAAAATGGCTCAGTTGACAAATATTCAAAATCTATTAAATATGTTCTTACATGTGTTGGATTCTTAAGAATGAGCAAACAAAATGCAAGGAATATTTAAACTAAATTCAAGAAAAAATTATTTTTTTTGCTGACCTTTCTCCCTTGCAGCCATTCTTCTCCATCCCACGGGATGGGCTCTCTGTTCCTGTGCAAGGTGTAACCTGGCAGAGGAGCCATTGGTGGGATTCCCAGTGTAAGTGCCAGGAAACTCTGCCGGCATGCCCTCCAGTGATCCCTTCCAAAATGGAATTGAATGGATACTTGGGGGTGGGGAATCGCAGGACAATGGGGGAAGAGCCGAGAAGTAGGGTTTTGCTGGATGGTGCTTTCAAAGAGCTAGCATGATCACAATGGGATGAATGACCTTCTCCACTGAATTCTGTGATGAGAACTTTATCTGTGAATGGGTCCACGGAGAGTGGTGGATTTCTAGGATTATGTTTGAGAAAGCACAGAACCCTGTGTACCTTGATCTGGATCCCGGCAGAAACCACACACTGTTTCCTGTGTACTTGTTGAGAATTCTTCAACGATTGCTATAATGCAAATATCACTGGCTAACACCGTGATTATTTTTCTCCCCTAGGGCACAAGCAAGTGAACTTTGGGTCAAAGGCGAAAAGGTCACATGTGGATACATAAGTGAAGACACCAGGGTAAGAATTTATCTGTGACCATGGTGTCAGGGAACTTGGGAATGGGTTGTGGAAGCTCCTGCCACCTCATTCACTGTGGAAAATTTTAATCCGATGTGGGGCTGCTGCCTTGTATTGCTGAGATGTTTGGTACAAGTGACTGGCTTGCTGGACTGTGTAAAAGGCAGTTGAGAATCAATCGTGTTGCTTTGGGATTAGCCTTATCTATAGGGGTGAGCAAGTAAGGGCACTGGGTCTCTTACCTAAAGACCATTGGGGAAACCAGATGCAAGTCAGTTGATCTAAACCCAGAGAGAATCGATCTGTGTACAACATTATTGCTGTGTGGTGCCTTCACGTGCTGACCCAAGAGGGTGATGTTTTAGAAGTTTTATTTTTTTTAAGGTTGCATGCCTTTTATGGGAAGATTGCAGCAGGTGATGTTGCAGAGATGGATTTGCAGTGTGCTTGGCCTCCCCAAGTCCTTCCACATTCGGTTTGGTGTGGGATGTGTGACTGGGTCTGTTGTTGCTAATGGTGTGCAAAGTAGCTTGGGAAATTGAGTGCTGACATTTGGGAGGAGTGGTCCAGAGTACAGAGCTTCCAATAAAATGGAAGGGAGATTTCAGTGTGCAGAACATTTTGGAAGGATCAGAGATAATGCTAAGTTTTAGAAGCTGTCTGATGCAGGGGATGAGGAATCGTATCCAGAAATGTAAAGAGGGTGAACATTTTTGGGATTGACAACATGCACTGTTGACTTCTGAAACAAATATGGATTTGGCTTTCATGATCCATGCAGTCAGAACTTCTGGAAACTGCTGGGAGAAATCCTTGGGAGTGAGCTCTGCACAATGACTGGGTCTTTCGTATCATGGGGTCTTCTGTATCTGTCTAAGCATGCCTTGGACATGCAGTAAGTCAGTGAAAGCCACAGCCTGTTAGGTCACACTCTCTGACTAGGCTGGACTGGCCAGTACACGAAATGGGCCTGGTGTACTGCTAACATTGGCTCCCGGACTGCATGTGTGGAATTGCTGCACTTGGTGTTACTTATGTGGGGTAACGTCGGCAAATTCCGGCAGTATCACCAACGTTTCCCTGCAAAAATTCGTGTGTTAGATTGGGAAAAGGGATAGTCTGAGGAGATTGTGTTTGTGGGAAAATGTTAAAATTACAATTGTAACATTATTGGTGTCCATTTTAAAGGTGGTGTTCCGATCTACTTCTGCCATGGTCTACATTTTCATCCAAATGAGCTGTGAGATGTGGGACTTCGACATCTATGGTGAGAAAAATGTGCACTAAAGTTGGGAAAGAAATGCCCGGCAGCATCTGTGGAGAAGCAGTTTAGGATTTTTGTTTAACGATTTGTCAGCACAATAATAGTGGTTCAGTGAAGGCTGAAGTCACTTGTGTTCTCTGACTGCATGTGCAGTGTGGTGACTCTTGCTTCAAGGTAGGCCAAGGGTCGTGAAGTTAGGGGTTGACCATTCAGATGGGAAATACCTTCCCCCAGAGGTAAGTGAATCTTTGGAATTCTCCACCCAAGAGAAGTGCAGCTGAGACTATTTGAGAGGGAGATTTTTAGTGACTATCTGAATAGTCACTGGTGGAGGATTTGATATCTTTATTAGTCACATGTACATCGAAACAGACAGTGAAATGCATCTTTTGTGTCGAGTGTTCTGGGGGCAGCCTGCAAGTGTCGCCACGCCTCTGGTGCCAGCATAGCACGCCCACAACTTCCTAACCCGTACATCCATATGTGGCACTGAGGTGAAATATCAGCCAAAAGCTTCATGAATGGAGGAGCAGATTGAGGGGTTGAGTGGACAAGTCTGCTTCTATTTCACATTGAAATACTCATTGATCCAATTTTCATAGCTTAATTGGACATAATGTGAGCATGTTATATATGTAGCATTGTGCTTTAATCTTGCTGACAGCCCTGGTGAGGTCATTTGAAAGAGGAAACCCTAACTGGGAAACTGAAAATTGAAGATGAATGCAATTGTTTGAAGTTCATAATTCTATAATCTCTTGTTTCTATTTTGATATCCTGTTCTTGAAAAGCGCAGTTGTTATAAAAAAAAGTTTCCTTTGTTAGTGTGGTGTCTCTAAGCCATGACTTCTTTGTGATTTCCTCCTCTTGAGCCATTTGTCCTGTCATCCTTGCGCCTTCTGCAAATGGGAAGACATGCCATGATGTGAAAAGGCATGTTGCTGCTGCCTCTTCCTCATTCCGTGGAAAATGAAATATTTAGAACACTGAGTTAACCTAATGCTTTTTGAAGTAGACAAGTATTCCTGAGAATATATTGTGTTTGTGTAGTTTTTAACTTGTGTAGTTTTTAACTTGTGTAGTTTTTAACTTGTGTAGTTTTTAACTTGTGTAGTTTTTAACTTGTGTAGTGTGGTATTTCCTTTTTGTTGAAGTGTTCCTCTGGTCCCTGAGTAAATGGGCCAAGAGTTGGATAGCTGTTTCAACAGTAATGCTGATAGGGCACTGACTAATTTGAAGGAAAGCTCGCTTGGGCTTGGTGAACTTTGCACTTTTCAATCTGACTGGAGAAACACAGCGAGCCGGTTGCAGATGTTTACACTCACATTTTGCTTCCTTAACCATTTTGTCATTTTTCTCCTCATTTAGGTGACTTGTACTTCGAGAAGGCTGTAAACGGTTTCCTTGCTGACCTCTTTGCCAAATGGAAGGTAAATGAAATAAGGGCAAGACGTGAGTGTGGCAACTGATTGTGGAAGACTTGGGTTCAGTTTGGAATGTAGTATGTTGACTTCAGTGCAGTAATGGATTACAGCTGGCAATATGGCGTTTATGATTTGTTTAGTCCCTACCATAGACATCCAACACTTGAAACACAAAGAGCAAGGGCACAGAATGGGTGGGGACTCCAGCTCCATCACCAAGAGAGGGTTGGTCCAACTCCAAATGCAGAAGGACGTGGCTGCCAGCCTGCATCTGGGGTGGGTAGTGGGCGAAGCAACACAGGAATACTTGGTTCACCAACCTATCTGTGGCAGGTGCATCTGTCCATAAGAACGTTATTAGTGGTGACCACTGCATAGTCCTTGTAGAGACAGAGACCCGTCTTCAGACCGAGGATACTTTCCGTTGAGTTGTGTGGAACTACAAGCATGCTTAACGGGATAGACTCAGCATATCTGGCAGCTCAAAAGTGGGTACCCATGAGGTGCTGTGGACCATCAGCAGCAGTGCTAATGTGCATCACTACAGTCTGTAACCTCGTTGTGTAATATTTGGCATCTCTCATGCTCTACTGTTACTAATAAGCCAGGGGATCGACCATGGTTCGATGCCAACCTGGTGAAGTTGCAATGCAGGACCTTGTGCGAAACAACAAATACAGCGTGTAATAGATTGAGCAGAGTGGTCTTGCAACCAGATCAGGTCAAAGCTCTGCAGCCCTGCACCATAGTTGTGAATGGTCCCAGGCAATTAAACAGCAAAGATAAGAGTAAGGGTCCAAGAATGCCTCCTCAGTAATGGTGGGACCCAGGATATGGGTGCTAAAGACAAAGCTATTTGTAGTCATGTTGGACCAGAAGGGGGGAGTGGATGCTCCACCATGGCTTCTTGCTGAGATCCATGTCATTACACAATCCAATCTACAGCCAATTTGATTCACTCCGCGTGGCATCAAAAAATGGCTGAGAGCACTGAATGCAGTATAGGTTATGGGACCAGAGAACATCCCAGCTGTAGAACTGAAGACTTGTGCTCCAGAACTGGCTGTTCCAGAACAGTTACAACATGGGCATCCACTCAGCGATATGGACAGTTGCCCAGATACGCCCCGTTCACAAGATGCAGGACAAATGCAGTCCGATTACCATCCAGTCTGTCTGCTCTCGATCAGTGGCTGAGCGGTGCAAGCTGTCATAAACAAAGTGAGGAGGAACAACACTTGGTGGTCAATAACCTGCTCTGATGCCTAGTTTGGGGTTTGTTAGGATCACTTGGCTCAACCTTGGTCCAAACAGGGACCAAAGAGCTGACTTCATCAGTTGAGAGTAACAGTCCCTGAAGTCAAGGCAGCATTTACAATCTATGACATGAAGGAGCCCTGGTAAAACTGAAGGTAAAACATGGGCATCGAGGGTAAAATACTCCAGTGGATGGAGTTGCACCCAGCACGAAGGAAGATGATTGTGGTTGTTGATCAATTATCCAAGTCCCAGGACATCACTGCAGGAGTTCCTCAGAGCAGGGTTATGGACCCAGCCATCCTCGGCTGCTTCATCAATAACCTTGTGCGGTCATCATCAATGATGTCTGAAATAGGAATATTTGCTGATGACCACACAATATTCATTTCCACTTGCAACCCATCAGCTAATGAAACAGTTCCGTGCCTACTTGCAGCAAGACCTAGTCAACGTTCAGGCACGAGCTGGTAAATGGCAAGAAACATTTCGGAGCTTTTCAGCAAAAGACAGACTAAGCGCCTACCCTTGTTAATCAGTGCCATTACAATCGCTGGATTCCTTGCCATCGACATCCTGGGCTCACCTTGTACTAGAAACTCAAGTGGACCAACTACAAAAGCAGGTCAGTCGCCTGACAGCCCACTGCCTTTCCACCATTTACAATCACAATACTTTCCACTTGCCCGAATAAGTGATACTCCAACAACAGTCATGAGGCTTATCCACCACACTAATCATTCAGTCCCTCCACCACCAGCACACAGTGTGTACCGTCTATAAAATGCACTGCAGTTGCTTGGTCCGGTTACTCCGACAATAGGTTCTTCTCCAAGTTGCACCCCATCCAGTCCTGGAAATATATTGCCAGTTCTTCATCGTCGATGAGTCTAAGTTGTGGAACTTTCTCCCCAACAGCACTGAGGGAGCACCTTCAGCAGAAGGACAGCAGTTTAAGAAAGCATTTCACCACCACTTTCTTGGGAGTAATTAGGTCTTATCGCTATGCCTCGATCTCAAAAACTGAATAAATATAAAAACAAATTTTCATTGCATTTCTTCTCTCCTTTGGCTAAAAACACTTTTATTTTTGATCTGTTAATCTCAATCTATTACTAATAAAAAGGAAAATACAAATTTATGTCACGATTTGAGTGTCCTTTCAAACAAAGACAGATTGATTGTAATTTAATTTTTTTTACTGTCCTTTAATTTTAGGAGAAGAATTGTAGCCATGAAGTGACAGTGGTTTTGTTTTCTAGAACTTTCTATGATACCAAGTCAGCAGGTGAGTTTGACATTTTAATCTGTGGCCTTGTCCAGGTGGGGCTGATGATCCTTAGAAAATGAAAATAGAGGCCATTCAGCCCATCGTGTCTGTGCAGTTGGAAAAATGCTTCTCCAGTAAATCCCACCTTCCAAGACAGCTCAGCAGGTTACAGCACTTCAAGTACTCATCTATGCATTTCTTAGATATGTCGAGGCTTTCTGTCTCTATCCCCCTTTTTCAGGCAGGGTGTTCAAGACTGCCAACCATTGTGTGGGAGAAAGCACTTTTCTTCTCCCCTCTAATCTTTTTAACCACTCAGCTAAGAGAAATATGTTGCTCTGTTGGGCAGAAGATACAAAAGCCTGAAAGTGAGTACCACCAGGCTCAGACAGCTTTTGTCCTGCTGTTATAAAACTATTGAACAGTCCCCTAATATGATAATCTTGACTTCACAATCTACCTTGTTATGACCTTGCAGCTTATTGTCTGCCTGCAGTGCACTTTCTCTGTTGCTGTAACACTTTATTCCGTGTTCTCTTATTGTTTTCCCTTGTACTACGTCAATGTACAGATGTGATTTTATGATCTGTATGGATGGCATGCAAAACAGTTTTTTTTTAACTGTACCTTGGTACATTTGACAATAATAAACCAATTTACAATAATCTATGTAGACAACTCACAATTTAATGCACGTCAATAAAGTCTCCCTCCAACCTCCTTGTTTGCAATCCAATCTTTCCTCTTGCCCACAATTTCTTATTCCTTGCAGCATCTTTGTAAATCTCTAGTGGAGTTGCATCTTTTTTCCTGTGATTTGGTGACCAGAACTGTGTGTAGTATTCAAACTGTATACTGTATGTAGTATACAGTCCTAGCATAAACCACCTGCTCATAATCAAAACCTCAGTTAGTAAAAGTAAATATTTTTTTAATGACCTTATTTTATCTGTCCTGCTGCTTCTTAAGAACATACAAATAAGTGGGAACCTTAGTGTTCGGATGATTGAGAAATGATGGTCAGAGACTTTGTAAGTTTTAACAGCCTGAGATATATTCCATCTGGGCCTGGTGGTTTATCCACTTTAAAAACATTCTAGTCCCCTTAATAATTCGTCTTTAACTATGTTTATCTCAATGTTTCACACACTTTCTCCTCACTACAATATCAGTATTGTCCCCCCACTTTCGCGAAGACAGCCAAAAAATATTCACCCACACCCTTTGCCTATGCAGAGACCTTTGTGTTTCCTAATAGTCACCCCTCTTTCTTCAGTTTTCCCCTTGCTCATTATGAACTGTGGTGCCCTCTCTTCCCTCTCCTACTTTCCCCTTTAATTTCACACCCACACTTTTTCTATTCCCTCCCAGGCTTTCTGCTGTATC
>JARFYF010000046.1:3937001-3947158 GCA_030265395.1 Rhina ancylostomus
AACCCCAAATTAACCTACCCATACATCTTTGGAATGTGGGAGGAAACCAGAGCACCCAGAGGAAACCCACGCAGACACGGGGAGAATGTATAAACTCCTTACAGGCAGCGGCGGGAATCGAACCTGGGTCGCTGGTGCTGTAATAGTGTCCTGCTAACCACTATGCTGCCGTGCCACCCATAATATTGCAGACCTATTCATGTCGAGCTTTGTAGAAAGCTAAAGATTAGCAGCTCTAAATTCAGAGGTTAGAAGGGTTTGAGATAGTGGACAGCTACCAATTCGGCACTCAATCAGAGCATGGGAGGGAAACTACATCACGTGCTGAACAACCTATCAAGGCATTGCAAGGTTGGAAAGGTTGGAGATCATACTCACAGACAAGTTCATGTGTGTTCTTAGAGATCAAAAGATCCAGCTGAAACTGTTACAGGCACAAAAGGGTTCAAATTTGATTTGCCATTCAGAATGGAACTTCGAGGAAGATGGCAGCAAGGTTCCCAGCGAATTCAGTTCCACGCCAGCCATTGATGCAGTAGCCTACAGTCAAAGAACATCCCTGTCAGTTTTGGTTCAGTAACATGTGATTGAATGGCCCAATTCAGTGTTATAGATATACCAGCAGCCATCCCCTAAGTAATTGGTCTTTCAAGGATTCTAAGTGTTATTAATGTCAGAACAACAGATACATTGTACAGGCCTTCCCCCGGTTACGAATGCCCAACTTGTGTACGGACTTGTACATACAAGCGAGCGTGTGGGAGATTGGTGGGAGGATTTGCCAGTTTCTGCAGGGCTGCAGGCATCTTCTGTGGTCTGGGATCTTGGTTTGCCACCGCATTTCCTGTTTGTGAACTGTTCAGTTTACAAACAGTTCACAGGAGCAGAACCCTGTCGTAACGTAGGGAAGACCTGTACCAGCTTGCAAAGTGACTGGGTGACAGATAAGAATGTTATTTCTAATGCAACGTCAGCTGAGGGAGAAGGTTTTCTCATAAGACACAGACAGTGAATCTGCACAATATGACAATCACTGCAGGTAGCACAGAATTTACTTTGAACAGCATCTATGCCACAAACAACTACAATGTGAGACAATGGGACTTTCAGGCCCAAGTCTTTGATTGAAGACAAGTCATTAGTGAAGCAGATTGTTCCATTATGGAGATGGAAACCATTGACAAACAGTTTAGTCACCTACCCTCAGTGAGGAACACATTCAGTCTAGGACCTACTCAGGAGAAGTTTTGAAGGTCTTAGGATGGAACATGTGGTATACGCTGATGAGTCTTGAGTTATCCATTGCTGCAAAGGACTTGACTGAATGTTTATCACAGTTGAGCAAGGATTGGCAGGAAGAAGAGCTCAGATGGGACATATTCGGTGATTCCATGGAAATGCTAAAATCATATTTAGAGACCTTGTTGTGACCTTGCACCTTATTGTACTGCACTTTCTCTGTAGCTGTGACACTTTGTACTGTTATTGTTTTTACCTGTACTACATCAATGCACTCTGTACTAACTCAATGTAACTGCACTGTGTAATGAATTGACCTGTACGATCGGTTTGTAAGACAAGCTTTTCACTGTACCTTGGTACAAGTGACAATAATAAACCAATATGAAGACATCTTCAGATAGGTTTACACAGCAGGACTGGATATGAAACCTCATCATAGCTTTGGTCCATATACAAAGAGATGAATTCAAGGAGTCAGGTGAGATTGACTGCCCATTTGATTGAGTGTGGCATCAAGAAGCCACAGTGAGACTGAGGTTAATAGGCAACCAGGGGAAAATACTCAAGTGATTGGAGTCCAGGTTAAGGAAAGGTGATTGTGGTGGTCAGAGGTCAAACATTTCTGCCCCAGGATTTCACTGCAGATGTTTCACAGAGAAACCATCTTCAACAACTTCATCAATGATTTCCCTGCCATCATAAGGTCAGACGCAGGTATGTTTTTGATGATCACGCAACAGTCTATTCCATTCATAATTTGTCAGCAACTGAAGCAGTCCATGTGTACATGCAACAAGAGCTAGACAACATTCCAGCAGGGGATGTTAAGTGGAAAATAATATTCATGCCACGGAATTGTCAGGCAATGACCATCTCCAACAAGAGAATAAGTATTTATCTTTGAAGTTCAATGACGTTACCATCTCTGAGTCCCTCACCATCAATATCCTGGGGAGGAATCAGCATTGACCAGAAACTCAACTGACATCACATAAATACCATACCTACAAGAGCAGGACAGATGCTTACTGAGGATCCCCTGACACTCCAAGGCATTTCCTCCAAGGTTCATCAGATGGAATAATCTCCACTTACATAGATGAGTGCAGTGCCAACAATTCTCAAGGAGTTCTCCAACATCCTGGATTAAGCTGCCCATTTGATTGGCACCCAATCAACCATCTTAAAACTCATTCCATCCACCACTGGCACGCAGTAGCTGCAGTGGTGTATCATCTACAAAATGCAGAGCAGTTACTCACCCTTCTGTATCTGCAATACCAAACCTAATACCTCTACCAGCAAGAAAGAGAGGGGCAGCAGGCTTATGGGAACATCACCACCCACAGGTTCTAAGTAACACACTATCCTGATGGAAGTATATCGCCAGTCCTTTATCCTTCATCATTGCTGGGTATAAGTCCTGTAATTCCTTACTCAACAAGATTGTGGGAGTTTCAAGAGACTGCAGATGCTGGAATTTGGAACAAAGTTGGAGGAACTCAATGGGTGAGGCAGCATTCATGGAGGGAAATGGACAGCTGACACTTTGGGTTAAGGCCCTTCATCTCAACCTGAAACGTCAACTGTTCATTTCCCTCCATAGATGCTGCCTGACCTGTTGAGTTCCTCCAGTTTTTTGAAGATTGTGGGAGTATTTTCACCAGAAAGACTGCAGGAATTCAAGGACTCACCACCACCTTCTCAGAAGCAGTTAAGAATTGGCGGTAAATGCTGGCCATATCAGTGACACCATTATTAGGAAAATGAATGTAAATAAATATTTGAAGTATGCCCACATGCAGATAAACCTGGATGGGGACGCAGAAGTTCCTCACACAGTGGTTTACTCCTACACTGTGTTCCCATGCAGAGCCAAGTCAACACTAAATATGCCTCAGTTTATCATGGACAATACTTTCCAGGACTTGGTCAATTGTGCACTGAAATTGATCTTCTGACTGAACAGTTACTGTGGAAGATAACTTGTGTGTTTCAGAGCAAGTATGAAAGTGAGTTCACCATCACAATGTGAAATTGTGTTTAAGTGTGCTTTTGTACAGCTGGAGGTGGTTCGTCTCAGAGTGAAGGCCAATGCTTCTGAACTCAAACCTGTTAAAAACAAGGTTAATGTTGTCTTGTAATCCTTGCATCCTGAGCATGTATTGAAGCTTTGTCCTTTCCCAAGAATGAAGGAATATTATTCCAGATTCTTACCTGGTTCAACCATAGTGTAAACACCATTGCAGCAACTTCATGGGAAGAACAAGAAATGGAATTGGAATGATGTGCAACTGAAGGTATATGATCAATGTAAGCACAGTTTGATTGGTGAATCTCAACTAGTTTATTGTGATACTAGGAGATCTCTAAACCTGGCATTGACACTTCTAATTACTGCCTGGGTGCTGTCATCAACCACACTGTGGATAATGAGCAAGATTAGTTGATAACAGTTGTTTTGTATTCTCATAACAAAAACAAATAAAACTACACACAAAATGAAGGGGATGTGTCGGCAATGATCCTTAGAGTCAAGAAATGTCATCATTTTCTGCTGGGATGATCCTTTGATCTTGTTGTTGATCCCAGGCTGTTAACCACAATCCAGATTCCTAAACCACCAATTTAACAATGGAGATTTCAGGATGCAAGAGAGAGCAATTGTGTTTTCACAGTATGATTATATATTTGAATGTTGCTTGTCAAAGTGGAATGTGACTGCTGATGCTCTGTTGAGCTTACCAGACAAGTTGTCTGTTATTGACCTTGAAAAATTGACTGTGGATCGATTTCCCTGCTCAGGTGAGATTGTTCAAATGGATCAACAAGTCCCATATTGAAACAAATCTACAAACACACTTTGAGATGATCAGGCAGACTGGACATGATGATTTACAGCCATCCTATAACAAAGGGTTTGAATTATCAACAGGACATGGTTATTTAAAATAGGGATATTGAGGAATTATCTTAAGAATCCTCAGAAAAAGAATTAACCGAGCTACATGGAAAATATAATGTGATCGTCAACATGAAAGCCAGTAGCAAGGTTATTTTAACATACTGCCAGAATGGTGATAAAGATGTGGAAGAAACTGTGGCAATGTGCAGTTTGCTGGCAATGAGAAGCAGTGCCACTGAAGTGGACCACTTGTCTCTTCCAATGAGTCTATGTGGATATTTTTTTGACAACAAGGGAATTTCTTGTTCTTGATATGCCCTCAGAATGGATTGGTCAGATATTTTATGATACCAGAATGTACCACTGAAGTGCAGAAGTGGAGCTTCGTCGTGCAAGGATGGTGTCTGAGAATGGGTGACAGTTCCCCTTGTATTTACTTGGTATCAGGTATTCATTACTTCCTCCATATTATGCTGCTTCCAGTTGGTGGAAGAGAAGCCTGTGTATCTGTTAAAAGAAACCTTGAAGAAGCAAGTGTTCCAAGGTTACTCTGGCTTCACAATGAAGCACCCGTTCTTTAAGTACGATACAACTCCACAGAGCTCTTCATGTGTCATTTTCTTTGCACGTGCCTGAGCTGGGTACAACCGACCTCAGATAGAAGTGCAGAGAGGAAACAATTGAAGCAGAGGACGGGGTGACAAAATAAAGGAAAATAGAACATACAACAGTACAGCACAGGAACAGGCCCTTCGGCCCACAATGTTGTGCTGATCCAATTACGTAAGTAATAAAATGCCCAACTAATCCCTTCTGCCTACATAATGTCCATATCCTACCATTACCCTCACATTCATGTGCCTATTTAAGAGCTTCTTGAATGCCCCTGTTGTATTTGCTTCCACTGCCACCCCAGGCAGCGCATTCCAGGCACCCACCACTCTCTGCATCTCCTTTGAACTTACCCCCTCTCACCTTAAATGCATGCCCTCTGGTATTAGACATTTCAACCCTGGGGAAAAGATACCAGCTGTCCACTCTGTCTATGCCTCTCAATCTTATAAAACTCTATCAGATTTCCCCTCGGCCTCCACAGCCCCAGGGAAAACAACCCAAGTGTGTCCAGCCTCTCCTTATAGCATATGCCCTTTAATCCAGGCAGC
Organism: Rhina ancylostomus; assembly: GCA_030265395.1. Classification (NCBI taxonomy): domain Eukaryota; kingdom Metazoa; phylum Chordata; class Chondrichthyes; order Rhinopristiformes; family Rhinidae; genus Rhina; species Rhina ancylostomus. Next base: position 3,942,312 of record JARFYF010000046.1, read on the forward strand.
ATCCTGGTAAACCTCTTCTGCAACCTCTCCAAAACCTCCACATCCTTCCTATAATGGGGCGACCAGAATTGAATGCAATACTCCAGATGTGGTCTAACTAAAGTTTTTTATAAAGCAGCAGCATAACTTCCTGACTCCGGAACTCATTGCCTCGACTAATGAAGGCAAACATGCCATGTGCCGCCTTTACCGCCCTATCAACCTGTGTAGCCACTTTCAGGGAGGTAAGAACTTGGACCCCAACATCCCTCTGCTCATCAACGCTGTTAAGGGTCCTGCCATTAAGTGCACTGTCCCTTTACATTTGATCTCCCAAGGTGCAACACTTCACATCTGGCCGGGTTGAACTCCATCTGCCATTTCTCTGCCCATATCTGCAACTGATCTATATCCTTTGCTAGTCTTCTGCGCTATCCACAACACCACCAATCTTCGTGTCACCTGCAAACTTACTAACCCACCCATGTACATTTTCATCCAGGTCATTTTATATACGTCACAAACTTGCACTGACAGCATTTTCAGTTGTTGCTAGCCCTAAGCTCTGGTCAAACTTTTCAAAGTCCATTTGACTTCCTTGTGTATGATTTGATCTTTACAATTCCTCAGCGGGGACTGGCTGAAAACTTCAGTTGCGCAGCCCTTAATCCCAAACTCCAGTAACTTCCCAGTAATTTAAATAACCTGCCTATAGCCCTTACTTCTCTCAGTAGCAAGAGTGATGCGCACAACTTTCTGATCTAAAGAAATGGTTTCAAGTCAGACTTTGGAGCTGCTGCTCCTACAGTCATCCAGCGCTCCCACCTACCTGCTGTAGCCTCTGGGAAGCAAATCATCTGGCCCTAAAGAGACGTAGACCTTTTTATCTTTTTAATCATTTTTATTTTTTGTGTTAACTTTGAAAGGACCCTGACCCTGCTCCTGATGTGATCTCCTTCCCACTTGGTTTCAGCAGGAACCACAACTGCTGGAGCCTCCACCTCCCACTCCAATATCCTTCCAAGTTGGTGTTGGATATTTCCTACCACTGTGCCAGGTAGGCACGTACCATACTGGGGATTTGATAGTGCCTACAACGGATGTATTTGTGGAGTATCCTCTCACTGTACCATCCTTTCAGGCAGCTGCCTGTTATAAGGTGCATGATCAGCATTCTCCCTGACTCTTCAACAACTTTACCCTTGTCCTCACAGTTAGCTGTTGTACTGAAACTCCCTTGCGTTCCCTTTCACCGTACACTATCAGTCACACACCCCTGTTCTCCTCGTGCACCTTTTGAGGAGTGACCGGGCTCCCAGGTTGTCTTCCTCCCCCTTCTGTGTTAGAATGTTGCAGTCCAACTCGATAATTGAGCCGGAGAGGTTCAAGGTGGAGACATCCTTCCAGCAGTCTCCCGTGTCATACGCTCAGAATCTGAGGTCCCGACACACAACCCACACTGCCATCCTTAAGTCTGTTTGTTTTTTTTTAGCCTGTTATAAGTTTTATTTCAATGAAAGACATTAGATTTTACTAGGCACTGACACTCTCAGAACTTTAAATTCAGCTCCTCCATCAGAGAAACAAAAATCAGTCAAGTTAGTCAAACACTTTGCCTTCTACAAGTTATGCAGGTTGGTCCTTAGTTAAAGTAGAATTTCTGCTTTTGGGCTCACCAAATATAAATTGGGTCTGTTTTGGTATTTTTGAAATTAGAATAGTATAATAGATCACCAAATACGAAGCTGTCAATGTTTTTAAAAAAAAGTCAAAAGGTTGCTTGTTTTTGAGTGAATAACTTGATGCCTTTTCACAATTCAGAATTTATCACAAAAATAAGTATTTGTAGGTGGTAGATTAACCATAGCTACAGTTAACTTAAAAATTAATATAAAACAAACACTGAACTATTTGGTACACGTGAGAATTATAGAGTGGGTATGTGAGAATCATTTTTTACTAATTTTTTTTAAAACAACTTTTTTCCTTTTGAAGCGTCACTCTGAGGGCAGAGTTTCCTCAAGTCCACATCCAGCCCTGTGTGCACTCAGCTGGCTTGAGCGGTGAGTAGGCAAATCTTTTCATAAGTTATAATATTCCATCTGCAAAGTGTAGCTTGACCCCAAATAGATTTCGTGCATTAAACCTCTATTAAATTTAGGGGCAGGTAGCTGGGATGTTACCCTCCTCAGTGTGATGTACAGGAACAATAAAGGACACGTGAATGTCACACCCAGCATGTGTAGATATCTACCCAAGTAGTTTTTTGCAAATTTGCAGTTGCCTTTGGACTTATGTTTTCGTTCAGTTGTCTCAGATCCATCAACACTAAAGGTAAGTTCTACCATTGCTTCAGACATTCAGTGATGGAGAGTTTGCCGGTGTAATTGGACAAAAAAGATTCTCGTTGAAGTAGTCGTGGCATTGATTGCCAAGTGTGAGATCCCACTCACCCCGTGAGCACCAACCAATGTCCTGACATTGGCAATGCAAACACCGAGTTGTCTCACTCCATTTCTATTCCACAGCTGTAGATCCAAATAAGGTATGAGCAGGTGTTTTGGCACAGACTAGAAGGGCCAAATAGCCTGTTCTCTGTGCTGTAGAGTTCTATGTTTCTATTGGATAGGCTGAAGAACTGCTTTTTGAATCAAAACTTGGCTGTTCAGATAGAGGCTGAAGATCTTCAAGCATTATTTGAAAATCATCAGTGAGGGAGATACATTGCCCAAGGAAGATAAATTGAGGGTTCAAATCCCTGCTCTGCATTGCATTATGTGAAAGGGCTTAAGGATCGAAGGCCTGTTCATGTAAGTAAGATCCTGAGGCACTTTTCCAAAGGGTCTAACGAGGGGACCTGGGCAAGATTTCCTTTGTCGACGTCTTTAAAATGATTGGTGCCTTTCTTCACTTTATTGTGGAGCTGCACTAATACACTCTGACACAGCTATCTACCTAAATATTTTTGTAATACAGCCATAAGGATAGCTGTGGGTGCTTTGGGGCACTGTCTGGAGCTGCTGTACGAATCCAGATTCTCTCCATGCTGGTGAGCTGCACCATCTACAGCTTTCCCCAGGGGTTGGATGTATCTGCACTGTGAGGTAGGAATGAAGTTGGGAGTCTGTTGTAATCCAAAGGCTTCTCAGAGTATGAGAGGAAAGAGCAAAGTGATATTACAAATACCAGTTTTGCCTTTTTTTTAAGATAAATCTAGAATTTATAAGGTGCGTCAAGTGAGCTGGTGTGACCCACCCATCTTGATCAAGAACTTGCTAACAAATGCCTTTAAATGGGCTAAGACATTTTACTGGCAAACTAGTATTACAATATTGTTCACAGAACACTTCAATAAGGGCAGGAACCATTCAGCCATTCAAATTTGCTCTCTTGTTTTGGAAGCACGACCCAAATACTCGGTCTTCCCCATATCCTTGCAAATATCCTAGTTCTTGTTCCATGGCCAATTTTTTTTACTGCTGCCTAGGTTTTTAAGATGTTCCAATTGCAGTCATTAATGTGTTCTTTTTTTACTCTTTAATTTTGTCTGTAATTAAAGTTTAAAGAAAAAACCTAAAGAAAAGATGCTGTGAAGCTGTACCAGGATTCTATCACCTCTCACTTGCCAGCCCCTGTCTCGGTCCTCCCCCTCCCCTCTTTATACTGGCTGTCTCCCCCATACACTCCTCAGTCCTGATGCAGGGTCTTGACCCAAAACATTGACTATCCCTCGGCCTCCACAGATGCTGCCAGGCTCCAGCAGTTTGTGTGTTGCTCCAGATTCCACCATCTGCAGTCTCCTGTGTCACCAGGATACTAAGCAGAGGCTTCAATTTCAAACTTGGGTCAGGATTCCCAGACTTGCGTTGAATTGAGCTGCTGTAGGTCTTCTGAGAACAATAGGAATTGTCCCTTCCCATTCTTGCTCTGGGTTATTTTCTGTTTCTCATGAGAAAGGATGTCAATAATTAGTTCTGGTCCCCTGCACCAGGGCAATTCGCAGCCAATTAACAACCACCTTTGGGATGTGGGAGGGAACCGGAGCTCCTGGCGGAAACCCACGCAGTCACAGGAAGATCCTGCAAACTCCACACAGACAGCAGCACAGGTCAGGATCAAATCCGGGTTGCAGGAGCTGTGAGCAGCAGCACTAACCACTGCAACAGCAAGCCAACCTGGTTAAGTTAACTAAGCTCAACGTCAACCCATCAGATTGACTAGGATAAAGGGAGATAGAGCTAGATTCCATTTGTAACGTGTTTCCATGTGCTTGGTGAACTGCTGCTAATTGTCCGTCTCATGGCAGGTGAAGATGACTCGAACTGTAGAACTACCCGGTCAATTAGTGAGGGAGCAGCAGATCGCAGTGTGATGGATAACTGCAAGGGAGGAGTCCCTGCCAATGTTCACCGAGAAACACAATCCGACTCTCCGCCGTGCAGCACTGAGCATTTGTTTACAGCGTCGGCCAATGAAATGTGTACAGAAAATGGAGTGAGCAGTGATGCGTCGGAAGAAACTGCGTGCCCAAAGATTCCGCAACGTGAAGCTCCAGCAATGCCTGTTGGAGTAGGGGAGGCCAGGAGGGTATCTGGAGAAGGCAAGAGTACCGGGGAGGCACTTAAAGGGATTGTGGCACCTCTCCCGGCAGCAGCCTCTGAGAAACACCTGGGGATTGATTCAGTTCACAAAGTGCCTTTAAGAGGTATAGTGACCAGTGATGTGCCTGACTGGATGCCTTCAGCTGCCATAGCAACCAACCACTTGCTTACAGGGGGTGATGTGACTGATAAAGCGCTTGTTTGTGGTGGAGCAACCGTTAGGACTCTGGCACGCAATGGGCTGCCTCTGAGTAAAGCGGCTGTGTA
>JARFYF010000046.1:3956708-3967642 GCA_030265395.1 Rhina ancylostomus
CAAAAAAAAACAAAAAAAAATTAGTAATGATAAACAAAACCTAACCAAGAACTAAACAGAATCTGGGCTATTGTATTTCTTTGGTTAAAAGCATTATTATGTCACTAACTCGGCTCCTCTATATTGGAATAGAAAATTATCGAAAAGGATTTGGAAAAGGTCAACTTGCGTCATGTGAAAGTGCTGGATAAATGGGCTCCAAGTTTCTTCAAATTTAACCAAACGATCAATAATACCACTCCTAACTTTTTCTAAGTTTAAACATGTTATAGTTTGGGAAAACTATTGGGATGTAGTAGCGGGTTTAGGATCTTTCAATTTAAGTAGAATGGATCTCCTGGCTATTAATGTAATAAATGCAATCATACGACAAGCTGAGGCCAGAATCCATCACTGGTAACCCAAAAATTGCAGTATAGGATGAGGTTGTAAATTGATACTCAATACCACTGAAATAATATCAAAAATGTCTTTCCAATATTTTTCCAAAAGGTGGCAGGACCAGAGCATATGTGTCAGGGAAACCACCTCCAAATTACATCTATCACAGATAGGATGTATATGCTTTTAAAAATGAGCTAACTTATCCTCAGACATATGGGTCCTATGTAACACAGGATTTCAAGAGACTCATGTATATTGCCACGTTGCTACTTGCCAACACCAACGTTAGCTTTAGCTCTACCACAACTTTTTTTCATTCATTCTGTTCTTTCGTTTCCTTCCTGGAGACTTTTTTTTCCTCTCCAGTAGACCATGCCTGTGCTTTGGTTCATCCTTCTTGGTGTAATCCAAGGAATGGTAGACCATGGCAAATCCTGATCTGCCACCGCCAAACTGTGTCTTGAAGCCAAAAATGAACACAACATCCGGTGATGTCTTGTGTATTTTTGCCAACTTTTCCCTGATTTCTGTTTTGGGAACTGTAGGTGTGCCAGGGTGGAGGACATTGGCCATTTGCTTGCGTTGGAGCAGGCACTTTGCCACCACTTCCCCTTTTGCTTCCTGTACAGTTTACCTTCATTAGGCGTAATCTGCAGCAGCCAATTACCCCCATGGCACCTTGTTGGGATGTCGGAGGGAATGTGCAGACAATGCCCGGCGTCAGGATTGAACCCAGATCACTGGAGCTGTGAGGCAGCAGCACTCCCTGCTGTGTCATGCCCAAGAGAAATGAGAGCCTGATATCCATGCAGTTCTGAGTGTTGCATTAATCGGGATGTGGATGTAAACGCTCCCAGGGGATTATTTCCAAGAGAGTCGGGAGTTATCCCTAGTATCCCGGCCAATGTTCGCCCCTCACTCCATAATAGTAAAAGAAGTTGCGTGGTGGTGGTCTCGCTGCTGTTTGTGGGAGCTTGCTTTGCACAAATCAGCTGCTGCAGTTCCCCCTCAGAACAGGGGATGTGCTTCTAACGCACTGGACGTCCTTGGGGGGATGCAAAGATACTTCATAACAGTTTGACATTTCTCCCCCGTGATTAATTCGTGTGGTCTCTCTCTCTCTCGGTGCAGCAAGTACCTGGAGACTATTTTCGAAGAGCCCGTTCTGAAGAAGGGCTCGTTCGTCTGCACCAGCCTCCAGAAACGCAAGCGCCTGTTAGAGTTCCAAGACTACACGCTTCCCCGCAAGCGGCGAACTCACGCCGGCGTGAAGGTCCCGAGCCGTACCCGGGGCAGGAAGGCCAGCACGCGGGAAGAGGAGATAGACTCGCTGCTCGTCCAAAAGCTCACCGAGCTGGAAGCCTCCCTGGCTGGGGAGGATGAAGGCCACTGATGGATGGAACCCGCTGGGTGCGGCACCACCGTGTCCAGGTCTGTCTTCACCACGGGAGGTTGCACTGTGTGCCTGCCTCTTTAGGTTTGACTCTGGGGGAAGAATAGTGTGTGGAGTTTGTCAGCTGCTGCGTTGCTTTGTTTTAAATGAGATGTCACAGAAGGGAGGTGGCAAGTCTAAAAACAGCCTCCTGTGCAAATAGCACTGCCCCACTTGTGCTGAGAGTGTGCGGAGGAAAGAATATCTTTATTCAGAAGGCGTTTGTGGAGAATTGGAACTAAATGGGACATCGGTGAGATGAAATACAGCTTGCGCTGGCAATCAAATGAAGCTGCTTCACCCTCCGACCAACATTTGATTTGCTGCAAACCAACTTCTTATCGCTCTTGAGAGAGTGGCTTAAGCAGAGAGCATCTTTTAATGTTTACAGGACAGTAGATCTGAATTTCACTGGTTTAGGCTGGATCCGCTGTGCTCTGTAGGGCACCACCTCCTAAGTGTTTTCTAGTTGAGTGTGGTTTGACACGGGATGGATGCTGATATTTTTTTATATACCCAAATATCTAAGCAACTTGAGCCTGAAGTGCTAAAAGTAAATATTCCAAAGTAAATACTGACTGTGTGTCTGTGTGCCCGTCTGTCAGCTCCAGAAATGCAAGTACAGGTGAAAATGACTAGCAAGAGGACCGAACCGGTCAACCGGCAGGCTTTTCCCAGTAAGAATGAGCTTGGGGTCAGCATTAGCCTTTAGCTGTGGAGGGTGTGCCTCACCAGAGAGTGGTGCTGCACCATAGTGTGGGGTGTGTGGGTGTGTGTGTTTTTTTTACACTGGCAGAATACTTAATTTACATCAGTCATATGAATCAAATTTACAATAACTGCAGATTTAATTAACTCTGCTGTATTTTGTTAATGTCTGTAATACTTCGGTCTTCAACCACATTGGCAATGACCGACCTAACTAGAGTTAGGTGGATGTGTTGTAGATCTCATTAGTACAAGTGAGGGTTTGTAATCCAGCATGTGTAGAAAACGGAGGCATTTACTGTATAAACCTTGCACCTTAACTCCCGATAGAGGCCTGAATGCTCACTAAAACTTACCATAAAATCGCTGCGTTCTCAGCTGCGCCGTGTTCTCCTTCAGAGGTAGTGGACTGAGGGTCTGACTCTGCTGGTGCTGCACAAGCCCCCTTATTGGAGATGGTGACATCTGAACAATGGTCCTGGGGTGGGGGGGCGGGTGAGAGATTTCACAGTTGTCAGAAACCTGTGTCCTGGTCAGTGTTCAAACTACAGCCAGCAGGTGATGTAGCTGCTGAACTTGCCCTGGCATTTCATCCAAGGGAATGGGCCCGAGTTGTGAAAGGCACCAGTTAATCCAAGTCCTCCCTGCAACTGCACCAGCTCGCGCTCTCCCACATCAGACGAAACTATTCTGTGTAAGATCAGCCCCACTGTGAGTGGGAGCTTGTCCTGACTGATGTCTGAAGTATGCCAGGGAATTCCCTTAAGAATGAATGTGCGCTCTGATCGAACAGCCTTTCAGCTAGGGTCAGCCTTGACTTGTGCTGTGCTAGTACTGTGGGCTGCTGAATAAGCTGGAATGGGACAAGACCCCATCCCTCCACAGAGGTTTCAGGTGCTGGAGACAGTGGTTGCCTTTTGGGCTACTTGTAAAACTCCCTCCCTGCAGTGAGATGGTAGGAGAACAGCAGTCGGTGTAAAGCTGGAATGTGATTCTCAACTCTGGGGCTTGCTTCCAGCTTGAAGAACTCTCACTTATGCAACTATTGTACTCCTGGGAGTGTCCTGGATCCTTGTGGCCAGTTGATGTGTGGCCCCTGATGTAATGTGGGAATGGCGTGCCCAGCGAGCCGTAACTGAGAGATGACTGATCACCTGACATTGAAGCAGGAGCTCGGCATCAAATGCAGTGAGCTGTAACGTGTGTGGCTGCAGGAGGTGCAAGTTGATTCAGTGATAAATAATTGTCATGAGAAATCTTAAAAATGCCTTTGCATCTTCGCACAAGAGAGTTCTGATGGTCTCTGTTTAGTGCCGCTCAAAGGCAAGGTATCTGAGAGTGCGGTACTCCTGCACTGCAAGGAGCACCAGCTTGGCTACGTTCTGGCCTCTGTGCCCCAGTTGATGCCAACAGTATCTTTGCAGTTGTGGACACCTGATGGTGGGAGATCCCCACCTCCCTTCTCCCATCCCCATCTCCTGCTTTTGTTACCAGTTCACAAATTGTGAGGTATCGTTCCCCCCCCCCCCCCTCCTCCGCTCGAGTGCAAGGTCCACCTGGCGTGGTCTTTCAGTTGGGGGTTGGCTCACTCGGACGGTCGAATGGTTTACGGAGCAGAGGGAGTGAGAGCACCGCTGACCCTTCCTGCACTGACTCCATACCTGAATATCCGAACATCTGTCCGGAGCACCTGGGCCTTCTTGGGGAGAAAATGCAGGAGGTTCTCTCCCCTCTGGCTGAAGAAATGTCTTCCTCAGTGTTGAATGTTCAGCCACTCTATTTGGGACTGTGACTCCTGGTTGTAGACAGCCTGGCTAGGTGGAAACCTGTCAATCCTCATCAATTCCTCTTTTACATATGAAAGTCCATGTGGAATGAGGGGAAACCTTTAACGTGAACCGGCAGGTAGCTGCTGAGAAGTGGAATGGACACCCTGTCAGGAGACAATTAGTTTAACTGTTACTTCCCTCCGCTGAGTTGCATCAGTTGCCAAGTGGGTGGTCGCCAGTGATGTGAGATTTCCTCTTTTTTTCCCTCACTGAGGTCATTAGCCTTCCTCTGTTGACCATCTCTCCCCAGATGCTGCTTGACTTGCAGAGTATTCCCTGCATTCTTATTATCTCCGAGCAGCCTGGGTCGAGAAGGGGATCGCGCCTATATCGAGGCGGTTCATTTACGGAACGATGTCCACGTGCTCCGGTGGGAGCGACCTGTCAAAGCAGGAGTCTATTTCCACATCACTGACCAGTCTTTCCAAACTGCCTCGTGATGCATCTGGAGCACACCAACACTAACCTTTTTAACTTTGTGTGTAGTCTTTTTAAAAAATTAAAGTACACTGTGAACCTGTTTTTGTTTCAATAGCAAACACTTCCTATTTAATGTGTGCATGGAATGAAGCTGAGGGAAGCCGATAGAGTTTAACCATCTCTAAAGTGCTTCTGTTTACCCCTTGATGTTTCTCTGCCTCTTAACGTGCCCCAAGTACCCCTGGAGGGAGTCGGATGCACCAGGTTTTGAAATAACTCTCTGCTTAGCCCCTAGACCTGATGCCTCCAGGAATGGTGGTGTGTGTCACCTTCACCCTGCCTTCTGACCTCGTGTGCCCTCTTCACATCCGGAACACGCGGTCACTCAAGCGTTTGAATGCTTGCTGACCGTTTTGCCAGCGGGGTTCTGAGCTGCCACGCCTGCTGTACCTGTCCAACTGGAGCTGCGAAGCGGGCGCTGTTTGATTCCCGGCCCGGGGAAACTTGGGGCAAGCGTGACATCTCCAGTGCAGCCCTGGTGCAGGTCAGCTCGCACAGCGGAGGCTGGGACCAGCCAATGCAGAGACTCACTGAAGTCAGCGGGAGCCTTTTTCCACTTGTACGCACGTGCATCTCTGCTAGATATCGTACTCCATCTCTTTGCTGCCTTTTTGATGCTGTTATTGGAGGTTCTGACCTTTGGTTTGACACCAGGGACTTCATACCTCACGGATAGTGCTGATCAGAATGTCGTGCATTTGACCAGCTTCTAATGCATTATACCGCTTTATTGTAAATGTAATTAACTGGTACCTTTTGAGTACCTGAGTGATTTGTGCACCCTCTATGTAGATTTTCTATTTGTGTTCTGTTCAAGAGTTCTCCTGTATATTTTCAATGACACTAATAAAAATGTTTTTTTTAAATTGCCTGTCTTGTTTGGAGGGTGTGGCCTGTGGCCAGGGAGGTTGGCACTGGGGGTGCCCCTCAGGGTGGTGTGGGGGGCGCCTCTCAGTGGCAGGGTTGGCATTGGGGCCCATGGTCTGGGTGTAGGAACGACTGAGGAGGGTGCCCCCGCCCACAGATCTGCTCTGAACCACACCCGTGTCCGGGGAGCTCTGTCGACACCAGCCTCCCTGTGGGCAGCTATTACTGGACACGTCCTGCCTCTCGGTATAAGGTGCCCTTGGGTTGCGAGTGATGGGGAAGGGAGGGTGGGGAACGGGCTGGAACCGCTAAAGTCGGAAATCCAATGTGGTAAAAGTTTCAACTCGTTGTGGGAATACCGAGATGTCGTGCGTTTGCAGCTGGTTTGGGAGGGAGGGTGGTTCTGCTTTCTTGTCAGCCTTCACCTGGAGCTGTTGGGACCATGGGTCCAACAGTCTAGATGGTGGTATAAAGTTATTGCATTACACACTGCTTGGCTAACAAGCTGGGTGTGAATCAGGATGCCCAAGGCTTGTGAAACCATGAATTCCTACAACCAACATGAATCATGATGCGGGGTTCATTCACTAACATGATGAATGTGTTGTGACTGTGGGCACTAGCAGCCCCACAGTATAGCCCTTCATTGTAAATACCATCCCCCTCGCAGAGTGGGGGTGGGGGATCCCTGGTGCAGAGAGGCAAAACTGGGCCTTTAATCAGCAGTTGGGGGTCGATAAAGTTCGTCATTGATCAGCCGACCATGGGCGTGGCAGTGTCCCTGGAGTGTATCAACGACAAGAATGTGTGGGTCCTGTGGGACGGAGGGGCCGCCCGTTGCAGGCAGTCATCCCAGCAATGCGCCGATCGCAACTAGCTACCCTTGATGGTGCTGTCGCGTGAAACGGTGTAGCTGCAGTACTGTGTGTGAAGGTTAAATAGGACTCTCTTTATGGATGTAAAGGTCAGGAATTACCCCTGAAGCCTTGCTCCTTTAACATTGTGGGAGCTTGCTATGTACAAACGGTATTAAGCGCGTCATTGGTTGTAAAGTGGGACCCTGGTTTCCCGAAAGGTGCACTACGAATACAAAGCTTCCTTTCACACTGTCCTGTGAATTGCGTAGACCGGGCTGAAACCAGTTACTTGGCCGAACTGCTCTGTGTACCTGCCCCTTCCCAACCTGTGGAAACCAAGGTTTGCTTTCCCCGTCCGTCCCATCGAATGTACCTGGGCTTCGGCTGTGACCGTGCTTGTGGTGGTGAGTTTTGCATTCTAACTGCTGCCTGGTTACAGAAGTTTTCTGCAGGTTTCCTGCAGAATTTACAGTGACGGTCTGAAGAGCCCCCTCAGTAAGTCATTGTCCTGGGTTTTGTGAAGCACAGAGTGCTAGCTAAATGCAGGGCTTTTATTATAGTTGTATATTGGGTTAATTTGGGGTCAGACTCAAAATTCTGACTAGTCTGAATACTGCATTTGTAAGATGATTAAAATATAATTTATTCCACCCAGAAGCAAATGGAAGGCTATCGATCAATTATTTTCAGTAGTGTCGTTCAAAGATGTCTCCTGCAATGCATGGCCAAGTTTGGTCATGTGGTACAAGGAGGTTAAAGTTACGTCCACCACCCTTAATCCCGGGAGACCACAGTCAGTGCAGATCAGTAATAACATCTCCTCACTGACGATCAACACAGGCACACCTCAAGGATGCGTGCTTAGCCCCCTGCTCTACTCTCTCTACACTTATGACCGTGTGGCTAGGCACAGCTCAGACACCATCTATAAATTCGCCGATGACACCACTGTTGTTGCAGAATCTCGGACGGCGACGAGGAGTGAGGTAGATCAGCAGGTTGAGTGGTGTTGCAACAACAACCTCGCACTCAACGTCAGCAAGACCAAGGAAATGACTGTGGACTTCAGGAAGGGGAAGTCGGGAGAACACGCACCAGTCCTCACTGAGGGCTCAGCAGAGGAAAGGGTGAGCAGCTTCAGGTTCCTGGGTGTCAACATCTCTGAGGATCGATCCTGGGCCCAACACATTGATGCAATCACAAAGAAGGCACGCCAGTGGCTCTACTTCATTAGGAGTTTGAGGAGATTTGTTATGTCACCAAAGACTCTTGTAAATTTCTACAGGTATACAGTGGAGAGCATTCCGACTGGTTGCATCACTGCCTGGTATGGAGGCTCCAATGTGCAGGATCGCAAGAGCTCCATCATGGGCACAACCCTCCCACCATCTTCAAAAGGACATCTTCAAGAGATGTTGCCTCAAGAAGGGAGCATCCATCATTAGGAACCCTCACCATCTGGGACATGCCCTCTTCTCGTTACTACCATCAGGGAGGAGGTACAGGAGCCTGACGGCCCACACTCAATGATTGAGTAACTGCTCCTTCCTCTCTGCCATCAGATTTCTGAATGGTCCAAGAACACTACCTCGTTATTCTTTTTTTTGCACTATTTAGTTTTATAATTTATTGCAATTTTTGTGTCTTTGTATTGTACTGTTGCAATAAAACAACAAATTCCATGTCATTTAAGTCATTGATAATAAACCTGATTCTGAAGCTCCTTGCATTGTTATATCGAAGCCCAACAGAAGCTTGAGGAAGAACACCAAACCTTCCAGTTGGGCACGGTGCAGCCTTCTGGACCAGGTTTGGAGTTCAACAATTTCAGGTAGGTCACTTTCTCTGCATCAGAACAGGCCATTTCTGTTGGAGGTCATTTGTGATATTAGCTCAGATTCTCTCTCTCTCCATTAACCCATTGTTAACTCCATTCTTTGTCATTTGTATTAACAATTGGAATGAGAATGAAATTTGTAGATGACACCAAAATTGTTGGTATAGTGGACAGTGAAGGAGGTTGTCTAAGATTACAAGATCTGGATGAACTGGGAAAGTGGGACAGGTTGGATAGGCTGGGGCTATTTTCCCTAGTGCGTATAAAGGTATATAAAATCATGAAGGGCATAGACATGGTGAATGGTCACAGTCACTTTCTTCCGAGTAGGCAGTCTAAAACTAGAGGGCATAGGTTTAAGGTGAGAAGGGAAAGATTTAAAGGGAAAGGAACTAGCCATAGGCGAGGTCCCTGAAGACTAGCAAACAGCTAATGTTGTTCCATTATTCAAGAAGGGAAGCAGGGATAATCCTGGAAACTACAGACCAGTGAGTCTCACATCAGTGGTAGGGAAGTTACTGGAGAGGATTCTTAAGGATAGGATTTATGAGAATTTGGAAAACCATGGCCTAATTAGGGACAATCAGCATGGCTTTGTGCAGGGCAAGTTGTGTCTTACTGACTTGGTTGAGTTTTTCAAGGAGGTGATTGATGAAGGTGGAGCTGTGGATGTTGTCTATATGGATTTTAGTAAGACGTTTGACAAGATCTCTCATAGTAGGTTCATCCAGAAGATTAAGATACGTGGGATCCACAGTGTCTGGGCCATTTGGATTCAGAATTGCCTTGCACATTGAAGACAGAGGGCAGTGGTCCATGGGTCTTATTCAGGCTGGAGGTCTGATATAGATCAGTTGCAGGTATGGGTGGAGAAATGGCAGATAGAGTTTATTCTGGCCAAATGTGAGGTGTTGCACTTTGGGAGATCACATCTCAAGGGACAGTACACAGTCAATGGCAGGACCTTTAACTGTGTTGATGTACAGAGGGATCTTGGGGTCCACGTCCATAGCTCCCTGCACAGGTTGATAGGGTGGTGAGGAAGGTGCATAGCACGCTTGTCTTTATTAGTCGAGGCACTGAGTTAAGTTGGAAAGTTATGTTGTAGCTTTATAAGACTCCAGTTAGTTCACATCTGGAGTATTGCATTCAATTCTAGTCACCCCCATTATAGAAAGGAAGTGGAGGCTTTGGAGAGGGTGCAGAAGAGGTTTACTAGGATGCTGCCCGGATTAGAGGGCATGAGCTATAAGGAGAGGTTGGACAAACTTGGGTTGTTTTCTCTGGGGTGGCAGAGGCTGAGGGAAGACCTGATGGAGGTCCTATTAACATGATTGTCCCTTTCTTATTCCTCGGTTCCACCCGCATTGCTTTAGTAATTGAGCCCTCCCTACTTATGTCCTCTCTGAGCACTGCCGTGACATTTTCCCTGATCAGTAATGCCACCCCTCCCCTCTTTCATGTCCATAACATCAGAACCCTGGAACACTGAGCTGCAAGTCCTACCCCTCCTGCAACCAAGTCTCACTAATGGCTACAACATCATAATTCCACATGCCGATCCACGCTTGAAGTTCACCTGCCTTACCTACAATACTCCTCGCATTGAAATAGATGCACCTCAGAACATTAGTCCCACCACACTCATCAACCAGTCGATTTCTGTCTTTACTTGTGGGCTCAACATTCACCTTCCTCACAGCCCCTCCATTTGCTGCCCTGTCACTCTGGTTCCCACCTTCCTGCAACTCCAGTTAAATACACCCCGCCCCCCTCCAACCAAGCAGCACCAGCAAACCTCCCTGCAAAGATATTGGTCCCCCTCCAGTTCAGGCACAAATCGTCCCATTTGTACAGATGCCTGCCCTGCCCTTGGAACCCAATGATCCAAAAATACGAAGCCCTCTCTCCTGCACCATCTGCTCAGCCCCATGTTAAACTGCACGATCTTCCTACGTCTTGCCTCACTAACACATGGCATGGGTCTAACACTAGATGCCATGCACTTAAGGTGAGAGGGGGTAAGTTCAAGGGAGATGTGGGGCAAGTTGTGGGTACCTGGAATGTGCTGCCAGGGGTGGTGGTGGAGGCAGATACAACAGAGGTTCTTAGACACGTGAACTTGCAGAGAATGGAGAGATATGCACATTGTGTAGGCAGAAGGGATTAGTTCAGTTAGGTGTTTAACTACTAGCTTAATTGGTGCATCACGACAAGGTGGGCCGAAGGGCCTGTTCCTGTGCTGTACCATTGTATGTTCTATGTAACAGGGACCCCAGGGGCCACGTCTTCACACAGAGGGTGGTGGGTGTGATTCCACCCCTCATGACCTCAATAATGGGCTCAATTATCAACATCCCAATGCCACCTCCTCTTGCACACCCCCGTGACACTGCGATGATGATGTTTCACTGAGCTGCCGAGAACCAGGATTTATGTCCCAGAAGAAGGGGTTGGTCACTCAGCGGTGAGGTGAGAATTCATCCAGAATCTCTGCCCAAGAGGAACGCAAGGCTCAGTTGTCAAGTGCATCCAAGGCC
>JARFYF010000046.1:4005599-4017132 GCA_030265395.1 Rhina ancylostomus
ACCAATCACACCCCTGAACCCCCAGCAAAGCACCAATCACACCCCTGACCCCACCAAAGCACCAATCACACCCCTGACCACACCAAAGCACCAATCACACCCTCCTAACCCCTGACCCCCACCAGCTACCAGTTTGCCACAATGTTCAGACCAACGTCTCACCTGAGACATTGCAAGCTGAGAAATACCAACTGCAAGCTCATGATCATGTTCTGGACCTTGTGAGCTCATCGAGCTGTGTGCTTTCACCCAGAGAACCCCAGCACTGACCCCCGTCCCACTGCACTGATGTTTCACAGTTATTGGTTCCTACTGAGTTTAGAAGAATGAGAGGTGATCTCACTGAAACGTGTAAGATTCTGAGTGAGGGTTTCTAAAGCTGGAGCTCAACGTTTCAGAAAAGGTGGTCGCACAGACTCTTAATCTACTGGGGTCCTGTAAAGCAAAGTTAACGCAATTTCCAATCTGTGTACCACTCGAATCTCAGACCTGTTGCTCTCTGCGGGAACTTGGAAACAACTGGATAGTCCACCCCAGTCACTGAAAGAGAAACAACTTCCCAAAATACACATAACAACGTTCAAAATAGGAGCAGGGATGAGCCTGTAGGATTCCACAAAAAATCAGATTAATGCAGGATTGGTGTGAATGGGGTAGGATGGACACAACGGACCAAAGGGCCTCTCTCCATGCTGTGCCTCTCTATTTCAGGCAGAGATGAGGAGGATTTCTTCTCTCTCAGAGGCTCATAAATCATTGGAATTCTCTAGCGCCAGAGCACTGTGGACAGGGATTGTGAAGTGTATTGAAACTAAGATTGACTTGTCTGTGATCTCATTGAATGTTCGAGGGCATCAGCAGTCAACAGCACCCGGGACGTGCCCTCTGCACGTTACTACCACCGGGGAGGAGGTACAGGAGCCTGAAGACCCACACTCAACGATTCAGGAACAGCTGCTTCCCCTCCGCCATCAGATTTCTGAACGGTCCATGAACCCACGAACACCACCTCATTATTCCCCTCGCGCACTATTTATTTATTTTTGGAACTTACAATAATTTTTACGTCCTGCTGCCGCAAAACGACAAATTTCATGACGTACGTCAGTGATAATTCACCTGATTCTCCCACAATAAACATGGGGAATGCTGGAAGCGGTCAGCAGGTCAGGCAGCAGCTATGGAAGGGCAAGCAGAGGGAACAGCGCAGCTCGAACACCCTTCACCTGAACCACTGCTGCCCCTGTTCCTTAAGTTCTTTGACTGAAAGTTTTCTGGCTGGAAGCAAAGTGAAGTGCACTTCAGCACAAAATGTGCCAGGATGGTATCCGTAACTGATGGAACAGATGTTGAAAAGAAGCAGTCAGGAGCTTCACCTTAGGTTACTGTGCGTGGGGTGATGGTGAACCAAAATTGCAATTTCACCCCTTTCAATGCATTAATTTTGAGAAAGAATATCATTAAAAGGGCAGAATTAAAAAGCAGAAAACAACATTTCAGGTCAGAGATGGAGCACGGTTTGAGAACAAAAGGCAGAGCCTCGAGGGACGGTTTCATTCCCAATTTCATTCCATCGACAGGGAGGTTTTTCAATGCAAGTCCACTTGCTGGACACGCAGAGTCATAGAATCTGGCAACAGGCCCTTCGGCCCAACTGGTGTGTGCTGTCCATTGTGCCCATCAAGCTAGTCCCATTTGCCCACGTTTGGCCCATATCCCTCTAAGCCCCTCCCGTCCATGTAGTTATCCCAATGTCTTGCCTCACCCACTTCCTCTGACGGCTCGTTCCACATACGCACCACCCTCTGCGTGAAAAAGTTGTCCCTCAGGTCCCTTTTCAATCTGCCCCCTCTCACCATAAACCAATGCCCTCTAATTTTTAGTTCCCCTTCCTCAGGAAAATGTCGATGTGTGTTCATGCTGCTGATGCCGTCATGGTTTCATACACCTCTATAAGATCGCCCCTCAACCTCCTACGGTCCATGGGGCTTTCAAGAGGGGCTTGGATGAGCACATGAATGAGAGGAAAATAGAGGGATATTGGGCATTCTGTGGGTAGGAGGGAATAGTAACGTTGGCACAACATTGTGGGCTGAAGGGCCTGTTCTGTGCTGTACTGTTCTATGTTCTCTGAATGAATTCCTAGCCTGCCCAACCTCTCCCTATATCTCAGGCCCTCAAGTCCTGGCAGTATCCCCGTAAATCTTCTCTGCACTCTTTCCAGTTTAACCACATCTATCCTATAACAGGGCGACCAGAACTGTACCAGTGCTCCAAGTGCGGCCTCACCAATGCCTCGTGCAACCGGAACATAATGTCCCAACTCCTAAACTGATGAAGGCCGGCCTGCCAAAAGCCTTCTTCACCACCCCGTGACACTGCTTTCAACGAACTGTGTACTTGTACTCCGAGGTCCCTCTGCTCCACCACGCTCCACAACACCCGACCATTCACTGTACGAGTCCTACCCTGGTTTGACTTCCCAACGTGCCACGCCTGGCGCTCATCCAAATTGTGAGCCATTTGCCGTTCCTCGGCCCACTTACCCAGCTGATCCAGATCCCCCTTCTAATTTTGGATAAGCTTCTTCAGTGTCTACAATACCACCTGCTTCAGTGTCATCTTGCCTGAAGGGCCTGAGGGGCAACCTCTTCACACTGAGTCTGGTCAGTAGATGGAACGAGCTGCCAGAGCAAGTGGTTGAGGTACATCAGCAACATTTAAGAAACATTTTGACAGCTACATGGATAGGGAAAGGTTTAGAGGGACATGGGCCAAACATGTGCAAATGGGACTAACTTAGATGGGAATCTTGGAGGGTATGTAGGAGACGGGCTTGCTTCCTTGCTGTGTGACTTTGTGAGTCCAACAACTGATTGTAGCTGTTGATTGAAGGGTAAATGATGGTCAGAGCACAAGGGAGAACATAAGAAACCAAGCATGAGGAGCAGGAGAAGGCCATTCAGTCCTCCGTGCCTGCTCTCCCTTTCAATATCATGGACCACCTCCGAAACTTTCCGCACTGACTCCATATTCTCTGACCCCAACAGTACCCAACGTCAATCAGTCTCTGTCTTGAACATACTCAGCAGCCAAACCTCCACCATCCTGTGAGTGACGGCTGATCCTGGACTTTGAGACTGTGATCCCTGTTCCGGACACACTGGTCTGGGGAAACGATGTCTGTCGGGCGTCGCAAGAACTTTGTACCTTCCACCTGACGTTCTTCTCAACTGCGGAGAGCATGGGCCCACTCCGCTCGATCCCTCCTAACGGAACAAGCCTCCCATCGCTGGAGGGAGGAATCGCTGCTGCACTCCCTCAATGGAGATCTCAACCTTTAAGTTCTCTGCAGTTTTTCCAAACGGTCCACTGAAACTAAAATTATTTCTTGGGGAACCTATGAACAGGGTGAGACTGCAAGCCTGCATCTATACGGCAGCTGTGGCCTCCACACAAGGGGGGTTTGCTTTGCAATGAGGTGGGAGCGTTAGTGGTGAGTGGGGCCGACCTCAGCAGCCACCGATAACTGTGACATATTGGCATAGTGGGTGGAGGTCAAAGCTGGGATTATCGAGATGGAGTTTTCCTTATTAACCTGGTTCACTGGAAAATTTATTACCTGCTGCATGAAATCTAAAAATTCTGAACTGAAAGTATGTTGGTGTATTATCAGGAGAAATAAATTGGTAAATTGGTTTATTATTGTCACTTGCACCAAGGTACAGTGAAAAACTTGTCTTGCATACCGATCGTACAGCTCAATTCATTACACAGTGCATCGAGGTAGTACAGGAGAAAACAATACAGAGTGCAGAGTAAAGTGTCCCAGCTGCAGGGAAAGTGCAGTGCAGGCAGACAATAAGGTGCAAGGTCATAACAAGGTCGATTCTGAGATTGAAAACAAATACGTAGACGCCTCAAGCAGTTAAGAAAGAAAATGAAACACTGGCATTGAGCACTGGAGCAAGGAGACCTTACTACAACTATGCTGGGTCTTGGTGAGACCAGATCTTGACCTCTTAGAGAAAGGATTCAGAGGAGGTTCACAAGGACGATCCCAGGAATGAAAGGCCTAACATATGAGGAGCATTTGATGTCTCTGGGCTTGGACTCGATGGAGTTCGGGAGGATGAGGGGGGATCTCCTATCGGACACTGAAAGGCCTGGACAGAGTGGACTTGGGGAGGATGTTTCCATCAGGAGGAGAGTTCGGGATCCGAGTGCACAGCCTCAGAATAAAGGGACGTCCCTTTAGAACTGAGCTGAGGAAGAATTTCTTCAGCCAGAGGGTGGTGAATCTGTGGGATTCGTTTCCACAGAGGGCTGTGGAGGCCAAGTCATCGGGTACAGTTAAGGCAGAGATTGATAGGTTCTTGATTGGTGAGGGGTTTGAAGGTTACTGGGACGAGGAGGGAGAATGGGGTTTGAAAAACAAATCAGCCATGATTGAATGGCGGAGCAGACTCAATGGGCTGAATGGCCTCATTCTGCTCCCATAGTATATCACGGATATACTTACCACAGAGAGAGTGCGGTGAAAGTTTACCCGACTGATCCCTGGGCTGGTGAGATCAGCAGGTGAGGAGAGATTGGGTCGACTGGGCTTGTATTCACTGAAGTTCAGGAGATCTCACTGAAAAGGACCACATGCTGACGGGGCTGGACAACATGGGTGTTGAGAAGATGCTTCCCCGCGCTGGGGATCCAGAACCAGGGGTCACCGTCATAGGTTAAAGGAAGGGGGATTCGGGACTGAGATGAAGAAACACTTCATCACTCGGAGGGTGGCAGCCTGTGGATCTCCCTCCAGCAGAGGGCAGGGGATGCTCAGCTGCTCAACACGTTCAACAGATAACCTCCTCGGTGCCAAAGACACCAAGGGGTATGAGGAGAGAGAGGGAAGGCAGGACTGAGATTGGGGATCAGCCATCGGCCAGGGTATGGAAGGGGAGGGCAGGCTAGTAGGGCTGAATGGCCACCCCACTCCTGTCTCCCATCTTCCTGTGAGCCCAGGGCTCCCATCCCGTCACCCTCCACAGCACTGAAAGAGCCTTCGTGAGGGTCTGCTTCCTCCGGTTATCACGGGGAATTCGGGGCCATCGGCGGTTGTGCCTCTTTCAGTGAGAGGAGCATTGGTACTGGAATTGGTTTATTATTGTCCCTCGTACCGAGGTACGGCGAAAAACTTCTCCTGCAAACCGATCGTACCGGTCAATTCATTGCACAGTGCGGTTACATTGGGTCAGTACAGAGTGCACTGAGGTAGTGCAGGTAAAAACAATAACAGTACAGAGTGAAGTGTCACAGCAATAGTAAGTGACATAGAATTGAAATTTAAAAGTGGAGACCGGTTACAGTACGGGTGATGACTAGATCTGTAGGGAGCAGCTTGCAACGAGTGGCCACGCTCCGGTGCCATCTTGCTTCATGCAAGGATTAGGAAGAGATGCCAATGCACCACGTTGTCGGACGTCAGTGGTTCCTGGGCTCTCTGACTTGGTGGACCCTGTGCCCTCTGTCAGCTCCACCCAAAACGTTGAACCTTGGGTGGTCCGGGCGCGGGTCACGCTGTTGATGAGGTGACAAGGATGGTCGTCGGGGATTCTTGCCCGGCTGTTCCTGCCCTCACTGGAGAGCTATTGCCCCTCTGCCGGGCTGTCGGTGTCGGGCCTGTGAGACGTGAGCCAGGACGACACTTCTCCTCATCGTCCTGTCCCAACATGTTCCTCCCCCGACTGCTGCCGGTGGGCTTCAGGCGAGGGTTCGGTCTGACCACACGAGAAAGCACCTGCCCCTCTGTGCGGGGGAACGGCAGGGGAGCCCCAGGGCGTGCAGGCAACAGGAGTACGTGCTGAGGGGCGCACCGTACCTTGGTGCAGCCAACACAGAGGCTCTGTGGGGGAAGGAGCGCAGTCCCAGGTCTTGTCGTCACTGGACACTGAGGATCTGGCCTTGAGTAACAGCCCCACCAACACCCAAAAACAAAGTATTGTCCAAAGGGGCCTCGCGAGTGACACTGGTGCTTTGTACGTACAATGGTCCAGCCTGACAGCACAGTGAATGTATTAATTTGATGTAAGGAAAGATGAGGATTGAATTCATTGTATTTTCTGTCGATATTTCAAGAATAACGTTTCTTTTTGAAATCAAATAAAACCTCCTCTTGAGGAGACACAGATCGGTGGAACCCAGAGCCACAAACAATGTGCTGGAGGAACTCAGGGGGTCGAGCCTCATCTGTAGGGGGGAAGGAATGGCCAACATTCCGGGTCCACACCCTGCGTCCTGGGGGTTTCAAGGTCTCGACCCGCAACGTCGACAGTCCCTTTCCCCTCCACAGGCGCTGCTCGGCCCGCTGAGTTGCTCCAGCAGATTGTTTGTTGGTCATCTCGAGCCGTCTGACGGCCCTGGGGTTTTCGGTGGCCCGCGGTTCTGGCTGTAACGCCGCACCAGCAGGCGCCTGGGTTGGCTGTGGCGGGGAGGGTGTGCCGGGGGGCTGTGGCTGAATCCCGAGAATGCACGAGCGACTTCTTTCGGCGAAAATAAACTCCCAAAAACTTCCAGAGGACTTGATTCAAGAGTAGGCCGGAGACAGAGAGGACGCCTGTGTCACCCTGCTGGGAGAGTGGGGAGCTCGGCGTATTATGTATCAGGAACTCACCGCCCTGATAGATTTCTTTGGCCACGACAGTGAGGTGATAAACCGTTGCAGCAGTGTAGATTTCGGCAGCATCCAAAGACATCGCATCCGCCACATTTCCCTGCAGAAGGAACACTTTGTTTCGCCCTGTCGGTACGCATGTCCGCAGGAACTCAACAGCAGCAGGAACAGGCGGGGATCCAGCTAATCAGGGTTAAGTTTTACAATCAAATAAACCTTTCCTAGTGACTCAGATCCACTCTATACACAGGAGCAGGAGGCCACTCCGCCCTTCAAACCTGCCCTGCCATTCAACGTGACCACGGCTGACTTGTGCTGCCCCCAACTCCTCTCCTGTGCCAGTCCCCCTTGGCCCTCAGTTCCCCGATCGCCTGAAGAGTTATTTACTTCCTCTTTAAATATTTATAATGATCTAACCTCCACTGTCCTCCGGGGGTGGTTGGGGGTTGGGGGACAGCTCCAGAGATTCACCAAGTCAAGTCGAGTTTCTTGTCCTGTGTACAAGTGCGGTGAGGTACAGGTACAATGAAAAACTTGCTTGCAGCAGCATCTCAGGCAGCTGGGTACAGACGACACACAGAATGTAAATTATATATAAAATTATCCCAAACAATACTGTGCTGGAGGTGCGAGGTCAAACAAGGTAGATCGTGAGGTCAAGAGCCCATCTCATTGTGTAAAGGAACCGTTCAATAGTCTTATCACAGTGGGGTAGAAGCTGACCTTGAGCCTGGTTGTACGTGCCCTCAGGCTCCTGTATCTTCTGCCCGACGGGAGAGGGGAGAATAGAGAATGTCCCGGGTGGGTGGGCTCTGTGATTATGGTGTGGAGAGTCTCGCTATCAGTTCAGCTGTGATGGAGACGGAGGAACTGGGAGAATGGAATGGAGTCCGTATGGGAAGCAGCGTGGGAGGATACCTGTGGGGGTCACTGGGCTTGAACTAGAAACCTGTCCTCTGGGGTAGAGATGGAGTCAAAGTAGGGAGGGGAGGAGTCAGAGCTGGGCCATGTCAATGTGAGAGCAGAGTGGGAACTGGCAACAAGGGTGAAGATATCGTTCAGCCCGACTCAAGTAATCACTAGATGTGCTGGGCAGAGAGATCTCCCTTTACTGACGGTCATCCGGTGGGGCGTTCTGTCCCAAACTCCATCTTCAGTCACGGGAAGCAAGTTTTAAATCCATTATCCTTGGCGTTCTGTGATCCTCTGTGCAACTCATCGGACCCTGAACACCCCAGTGTGTGCCTTCGCCTTGAGGATCCATCCTTCTGGCTGGTGGGTTTGGCACGGTGTTTCTCTCTGTGGGGACTGGTGGCAGAGGACCGTCAATGGAAAACCCTGCTGGATCCCAAGTCCCCCGTGCGTACACTTGGACCCCCAGTGTCAATCCTTGCCCAGACATGTGAAGAAGTGGAGTTTGTGAACCAGAGCTGTGCTGGTTCTGGTGGTGAACCTCATCTCCTGCAATAGTTGGAGTAAGGCTCCCAAAGGATCGTCACGCAGATTGGAATTGGTTTCTTATTATCCCTTGTACCGAGGTCCAGTGAAAAACTTGTCTTGCACACCGACCGTACAGTTCAATTCATTGCACAGTGCATTGAGGAAGTACAGGGTAAAACAGTAACAGAATGCAGATTAAAGTCTTACAGTTACAGAGAAAGTGCAGTGCAGGCAGACAATAAGGTGCAAGGTCACGACGAGGTAGATTGTAAGGACAAGAGTCCAATGACAGATGCCGTCCTTGAGCCTGGTGGTACGTGCTTTCATGCTTTTGTATCTTCTGCCTGATGGGAAGTGGGAGGAGAGAATGTCCCGGGAGGGTGGGGTCTTTGATTTTACCGGCTGATTTACCGCGGCAGCGAGAGGTAAAGACAGAGTCCATGGAGGGGATGCTGGTTTCTGTGATATGCTGGGCTGTGTCCACAACTCTCTGCAGTTTCTTGTGGTCCTGAGCAGAACAGTTGCCGTACCAAGCCGTGACACATCCAGATAGGATACTTTCAAAGTGCTTGAGGAACTCAATGCGTCAGGACCCAGTCCAGATCAAGGGTCTCGGCCCGAAACGTCAGCTGTCCATTTCCCTCCACAGGTGCTGCCTGACCCCCTGAGTTCCTCCAGCGCTTTGTGTGTTGCTCCAGATTCCAGCCTCTGCCGTCCCTCGTGTCCCATAGAATCATTGTGGTTTGATTTGATTGGAATAATGGCTGTCCAATAAGCATCATAGGCTTCACAGACCATAATGCTCATACCACCTTCTCGGGCTTAAAGATGAGGCTACTAACGGTGTTACGTGTGTGGGTTCAGCTCCCAACTCAGCACCAACCCTAGAATGGCTCTACATGGCGCTGAGAGAGGGAGACATCTTCCATTGGCTGGCGGAGATCTCCAGGTGGACACGGTTCTATTTGAGGGACCTTCCCAGCAAGCTTCCCCATAATGGCCACCAACACCTTTCATTGGCTGCAAAGCCCTCTGAAAGGTCTTGAGCTTCTGTGTGTGCGAATTATTTCATTGTCCCTCAGCGCCCAGCCCATCCCACGGAGTCTCAACCCTGCCGCCAATAACTGGTGAACTGGTCACACTGCCACACTTCATATGGATGATCCCCCTCTTCACTGCCAACGCCAGGGGGTGCTGAGAGAGGAGCATCAGCCTGCCACGAAGGTGCACCCACCCTTGTACCCACCTCTCCAGCCCCAGGACAGTCCAGTGGAAGACTGAACATC
This sequence comes from Rhina ancylostomus, assembly GCA_030265395.1. Classification (NCBI taxonomy): domain Eukaryota; kingdom Metazoa; phylum Chordata; class Chondrichthyes; order Rhinopristiformes; family Rhinidae; genus Rhina; species Rhina ancylostomus. The sequence goes on from JARFYF010000046.1 coordinate 4,014,990, forward strand.
GCCTCACCCTGACCCACAATTTGCACGTTCACATTAATGCAGTTTGTGACAATGTTCTCGGTGTTACTTTGATGACATCTGGTGCCTGTGCTGTGTTAATACAAGAGACCAATGCAGGTTCACATCCTCCTTCCTGCCCGCTGCCCACGTCCCCTGATTCCCAATCTCCATCAGGTGGAGAGTTCTGAAGGTTCGCAGTCACGAGTCCCAGCCCCTAATCCCAAGACTATGTCTCTTAACCAGGGGGAGAAACCTTTCAGCATCGACCCTCCCAATCCACCTCTCCTTCTGCTCCCTGTGAATACAGAGCCTTCCTATCCAACCTCGTCTCATGGGACAACTCTGGAGATGTACCACGTCTGACCATCTCCTCCCCAACATTTCCCTGACGGATGCAGAGTCATCGGACTGATTTCAAGCCCCCACCCCAACCCCCACCCCCACCGATGACACTGCCGAACATAACACCCACCGACTGAGAGCAGTGCCGTTGCAGAGAGGCCGTGCCAGATCAGCAGTCAAAGTGCATCGGGGTAGAGCCAGCGCACCGGGAAACCACCCGGAGACCTGGAGCACACCTCTTCCTCTGTTCCCCTCTCTGGGAAGATGCTGCCCGGCCTGATGAGTGTTTCCAGCAATCTTGCAGCGAGTTTTCACAATGTCGATTATGTGTTGATCATGTGACTGGCCAGAACCTTTCCTGTTCTTCTCAGGTTTATATCCCTCAAGGGGAACGTTCCTTCACAGTTAGCATTTCCTCACCACAGATTCTACCTCGTACTTAACCCGTCTTCTGCCCCGTCCGTCCCAGCAGAATAAACTTCACCCTCTCCCAACCCCGTGCACTCTAAGTGTCGGTCCCTGAACTCCTGCCATCCCCAGCTCCATCACCACAGTGTAACTCTGCCGGGCCGACTCTCTCCATCGTGGACTTCGGGAACTGCTGCTGGCACAGGGTGTCGTGCAGACATGGAGCACACTGTGACATTCCTGAATAACGCTGAAAGAATCCGATTGGCTCCAATCACCAGGACAGTTTGCGAAATAACAAGGGGCATAGACAGGGTGGATGGTCGAGTCTTGTTCTCAGTCCAAAACTAGAGGGCACAGGTTTGAGGTGAGATGGGAGTAGTTCAGAGGAGATGTGAGGGGCAGGGTTTTCACCAAGGGGGTGGCAGGTGTCTGGAACAAGCTGCCCTGGAGGGGCGGCGGAGGCAGATACAATTATAATGTTTCAAAGGAGTTTGGACAGGTTCTTGGGATAGGAAAAGCGTAGAGGGTTACAGGCCTAATGCAGGCAATTGGCACAGCTGGAGATCATGGCCAGAATAAAGGAGATGGGCTGAATGGCCTGTTCCTGTGCCATACGACTCTGTGACTCTATAACCGAGTGAGCGCTGGCTTCAACAGTCCCGTGGACTGCTGACGACTGGCATCTGTTCCTCCTTCCGTACCGAAGCCCACTCCACATCTGCACAAAACGACAAATTGACTTTGAGTCCGAGCAGATGGAGCAACGCAATTGAAGGGGGGCGCTTTTGGCTTTGCTTTCAATCTGTCTCCTGAAGCTGGGTGTCACTGGCAAAGCCAACGTTTATTGCCCATCCCTGGCTGCCGGTGAGGAGGTGGTTGTGACTCGCTGCGTCCTCAGGGCAGAGGTGTTCTCACCCTGCTGTTGGGGGAGTGAGCTCCGGACCCAGGAACGTCGCCAAGTCAGGATGTGACTCGGAGGGGAACCTGCTGCTGGTGGTGGTGGTCCCCACGGCTTCAGAGAGCTCCTGGGCTCCGGAAGGACTGGGTGAGTAATGCCCTCACACAGACACACAGTGAATATGGAAACGGATAAGCCTCCTCGTGAGACCTGACCGACCACAGCAACGGTCAGTGTTTAACTGGTTACATTTGGGAAAGGGGAAAATTTACTGGGAGACAAGGCAAGGCGGGCTGAGACTAATTGGATAGCTCTTTCCCAGAGCCAATGTTGACACAAGTGATCAAATGATATTGGTTTATTAGTGTCACTTGTACCAAGGTACAGTGAAAAATTGTCTTGCACACCAATCGTACAGGTCAATTCATTACACGGTGCAGTTACATTGGGTTAGTACAGAGTGCATTGATGTAGTACAGGTAAAAACAATAA
>JARFYF010000046.1:4104929-4115515 GCA_030265395.1 Rhina ancylostomus
GATTTATATATAACATCAATGTTTGTACATGTAATACAAAGATCAGGAGAACAATCATGGCATAGATAATCATAAAGTACAATAAAATAAAAAAAAATTGTAGATCCCTCTATCTTGGTAAATGAATACAATATAAAAGAAAGGAGAAAAAGATTTCTTGTATATAGAAAAGAAAAAAATCGCCAAATTAATAAGAAAAATTATAAACAATATATCAAACCAAACTAAACAGAAAAATTTCAAAAAAAACCCTGAAAAAATTGAACTGAAATTTCTCAGTAGAAATAGAGCAAATATTATGTCATCATTTATGCCAGAATTAATGTCAGAATTGCCTCAAGACAACAAAAGTTCGGCTCCTGTGTTTCAAAATGAATAGTTGCTAGTTCAGTCATTAATTTTAAATGCAAGGTTGACTAGCTAATGGTTTTAAGAGCCAAGACAGGTCAAAAGAGTTGGGGGTAAAGATGCCCATAATGTTAGAACTGCAGTGTTGTGTTGAGCTGGATCTCCACCTGTTCCTATTTTCCTAATAATTGGAATTTCAGAAGAATTTAAGGTGTGAGAGTTTGTGTCCAGCCACATTGGTGCTTGTTGGACCTATCATTAACCCATCTTCATTGGAAGAGAAGAGTTAATTCATCATCTGGTCCTGCTTGAAATGAAACCCAAGTTCCAGTTGTAGTGCCCTTGTACTGGGTTTGATTATTTTTTGGTCACTGCATGCTGGAGAGGTCTTGAATCCTAGATCACAATCCTTTTAGGAAGTGGTATAAACCTTGGAGTTGTCTAAGAATTCTCATACTTTTGGTTATATTTATGTGATACCTGCAGTGAGAAAAGGTGAATAAAATATATATGTAACCTGGAAGAGTTTACTCAACTCAGACCAGAAGGGAGTGCTTGTAGTCAGGGGTGTTCCAGGATGTGAGACTGGATGTCAACCTATTTCGGGACACGTTGGTACTGAAAGGGAGAGCTTATGAAACATGAGCTTTTTAAAAAATCAAATAGAGCACACTGCCATTTCTGAGCTGTAAGTTCCTAATCACAGTGGGCAGCTGCTACAGAGCTGTTCTTGGCATGAGGGCAGAACTCAGCTGTGGAACTGTCTACAGTTATTGAAGTGATATTTGCTGTGCAGACAAGGAACTTTCTGCCTTAGAGCAGTGAGGCAAGTTTCTGCTGAAATGACGAATGTCTCTAGAATAATAGAATTCTTGGATTTTGAAGGATATGCTGATGGATATAAAACTTTTCACCTCCAAGAACAGGATTTGCTTCTTTTGGAGGACATGCTGACTGTAGCCGTGCAAGAGGCCTCTTCTACAGTAGCATTTTCTGGCTCTTTGATGGATTGCTGATGACCAGCAAGAATTTGCATCATTGAAGCCACAATACTTGGCTTTTGGAAGATTCCAAATTTTGGAACAATTCCAGTTGTTTTACTGGAATAATGAGGTACTAATCCCAATTAGTTAGTAGAGCAGAACATATGAATGGCATTGAGCCACGTATGCTTGGCACCCAAACATGTAACAATTATGGTTTTGTCCTTTGCAAATCTTCAGAGGTCAACTTGAAGTGCTTCCTGATCCAGATTGGGATGATAATTATCCCAATTAGGCAGGCAGATATTACAGGACGGATACTGTGGGGAATGAGGCTGTTCAGACTGTCAATCCAATTAATCCAACTCCCCTGCTCTCTCCGAGTGCTGCAAATGATTTCCATTTCACGTACTATCCAGCTCCCTTTTTTGAATGCTACATTTGAATTTATCTTCATTGCTACCTGGGATGCGCTGTTCAGGCCCTAACCGCTTGCTGTGTTTGTTAATTCTTTGTGACACTTGGTTCTTTTGCTTTAGTTCTGTGTCCCCGGTTCTTGATTCCTCTGTCAATTCCTCTCTGCCCATACCTTGCGTGATTTTAAATATCTCCTGCAACAACCTCTTGTCCACAGAGAGCAATCCCAGCTTCTCTAGTTTGTCCATGTAACCAAAGTCTCCTATCATTGGAATCACTTCTATAAATCCCTTTTAAGGCAAAAGCATCTTTCTGAAAGGGTAGTGCCCACAAATGTTCCAGGCTGTGGCTAAACCAGCCTTTTATAAAGGTTCATCAAGGCTTCCTTCCTCTCTTATTCTCTACGCCTTTATTTATAAAGCTCATGAAGCTTTATTTATAAAGCCGCCTTTTAATTCACTTCCTCCACGTGCTCTGCCACACTCAAATGAACTATACATGTACCCATTTAGACTCGTGCCCTCTCATCTGCATAGCCTGCCATCACATTTCTCAGCATTAACTTTCATCTGCCACCTGTCCACCCATTCCCCCTGCCAGTCTGTATCTCCTTGAAGCCTGTTACCATCCTTGCCTGCAGGTTTTGTGCCATCTGCAAATTAGGAAATTTGCACTCTATACCCACGAGTCCCAAATCATTGAAAGTGGTGATCCTAGTCCTGATCACTGGGGAAGTCAGCTGTATATTTCTCTCCAGTCTGGAAAAACAGCCTTTCACTACTAATACTTCTTATTGCTTGAATATTTTCACCTATGGTCTTCAATCTTCATGACAAGCTGTTGTATGGCATCATAACAAATGCCTTTTGGAGGTCAGTATGAACCATGACTTGTATTTTCCTCATCAACCCTCTCTGTTACTTCATCAAAAGGTCAGTTAGACTTAATTTGCCTTTAACGAATCCATGTAGTTTTTCTCTAATCAATCTGTACTTGTCCAAGGGTCTGCTCGTTCTTTCACTGATTTACGGTTTCTAAATCTTTCCCCACTACCAAGGCTAAACTGGTCTGGAAGTACTGGGTTAATCCCTTCATTCTTTGTTTTTGAACAGCGATGCAGCATTTGCAATTATCCATTCTTCCGGCACCCAACCCTGAATCTAAGGATGTTTGAAAGATTACAGCCAAGGCCTTTGCAATTTCCTTCCTTCTGTCACCATTTTACAAGGTATCTCCCCTGTACTGGATGATCCATCTGCTTTAATCACAGCTAACTTTTCTATTCCACCTATGTCAATATCTAGCCCATCCAGAATTTCAACTGCAACCTCTCGCTGCAACAACAACGGCTCACTCTACGTCAAAGCTGTTGTAGTCTGCAGCAAAGAAGCTTAATCTTAATCTTAATGTCATTGTTTCAGCCTATCAGAGATATTGTCTTTGTTCCACCTATCGCCCTTCCCTGCCTTCTGTGCTAGATGCACTAACTTGTTTCTCTCTCTTTCAGTTCTGGTGACGGATCCTGAACCTGAAACATTAACTGCTTCTCTATCTACAGGTGCTGTTTGTCTTGCTGAGTTTTTCTAGCATTTTGTTTTTTATGTTAACTACGGCTTCCTCTGCTGAGACTCTAGCAGCGCCATTTTACTTGGAGAAGACTGCTATCAAATACTCTTTCAGTACTTCAGCTATGTCTATTGCCCATAAGTTTCTTTCCTTGTTCTCTGATCAGCTCACTGCTCCTCTTGTAACCATTCTCCTGTTTACATGCCTATTTCACTGTCTCTTTGGTCATTATTGGAGCTCTGACTTTAATTACCCTTCTCCCACCTGTGCACGTACCTAGCCGGTATTGGAAACTTCGCACTTTGAAAGAGCGCCGTTGTTCGAACAGATGTATGGGCTGACCGTTCCTGCACCAGTCCAAACCTGGTGCAAGTTTAGAGTGAGGATTTGCTAAGTTAATTGCTGAAGAATTGCAGCAGCTTTCTTTTCCATTGCTGGATTGGTTGGATTTGGAACACTTGAAGGGGAGTCCCAAATGTTCTGAGATTTACCGTGGAGTAGCACGGAATTGCTGGTATTTTCCATCAAGTTCTGGCCCAATATTGTGGCAGCAGAAACTAAGAACTCAAACAGGGAAATGAGAGAGATTCATATGGAGAAAATGATAAAATTCATGACAGTATATTACATAATGAAAAGTAAAAGATGAGGAAATTGTGGAAAAATTAATTTGTACCGAAAATAATTTGAGTAGTGGGAAACTTCAGTTGTTTAAAATTAGACTGGGTCAGAAAGATTTAGTTTTAATCTTATTGTACTCAAAACTACCACCTCCAGTCAATATGTTTCTGCTCTAACAAGGAAGGGAGGACTGCCTTTCATGCTTGCAGGACACCTGACCAAAGCTACCAAATGCTGCCATTCTTACCAGATTATAACCAGGTCCAGTGTGTGCACAGCATGAGAGGTGCTGAGGGAAGATGCAGTGGAGAAGTAATACAGGGAGGCAAATCACTACTGTGCATTCAATACTTACTCACTTAGAAAGAGAACTTGAGCCTGACGTTAAAGATTATGGATGTTGTACAAGTTATTACAAAGGGATGTACAATTCCAGTACAGTATTGATATAAAATAATGAGGAGCTCGGTTAATTGTCTTCCTTTGTTATTAAATTTTGATAGTCATAGAGTAATACAGCATGGAAACAGGCCCTTTGGCCCAACTCCTCAGTGTTAATCAAGATACCTATCTAAACTAATCCCATATGCCCACGTTTGGCCCATCTCCCTCTAAACCTTTCCTCTCCATGTACCTGTCCAAATGTCTTTTAAATGTTATTGTACCTGCCTCATCCACTTCCTCTGGCAGCTTGTTCCATATACGCACCACCCACTGCATGAAGAACTTTCCCCTCAGGTCCCTTTTTAAATCTTTTCACCTAAACCTACACCCTCTAGTTTTTGATTCCCTTTCGCTGGGAAAAAGACTGCATTCACCCTGTCTCTGCCTCCCTGTGATTTTATACACCTCTATAAAAGGTCACCCCTCAGTCTCTTATGCTTCAAGGAATGAAGTCCTAGCCTACCCAACCTCTCTCTAACTCAGGCCCTTGTTCTGGCAATATTCTCGTAAATCTTCCTTGTACTCTTTCCAGCTGAATGTTTTTCCTATAACAGGACGACCAAAACTGTACACAATACTCTAGGTGCGGCCTCACCAACGTCTTGTACAACTGCGACGCAACGTCCCGACTCGTATACTCGATGCCCTGACTGATGCCGCCTTCACCACCCTGTCTACCTGAGACACCAAATTTCAGGGAACTATGTACTTGTGCTCCTAGGTCCCTCCGCTATATTCCCCAGGGCCATATCATTCACTGAACGTCCTACTCTGGTTTGTGTTCCCAAAATGCAACACCTTTCACTTAGAATGTAGGACAGCACAGGAACAGGCCCTTTGACCCACCATGTTGTGTCGAACTAATTAAGCTAATGACACCTATTGCCTCATGCCTGCATGTGGTCCATATCCCTCCATTCTCTTCATATCCGTGTACTTATCGAAGAGCCTCTTAAATGCCTCTGTTGTATTTGCGTCCACTACCACCCCTGGCAATGCATTCCAGGCACCCACCACTCTGTTTTCAGAAACTTGCCCCGCACTTCCTTCCCTCCCCGCCCACCTTAAATGCATGCCCCCTAATATTAGACATTTCAACCCTGGGGAAAAAGATATTGGCTATCTATGCCTCTCATAATTTTTATAAGTTTTATCAGGTATCCCTTCAGTCTCTGCTGTTCCAGTGAAAACAATCCTAGTTTGTCCAACCTCCCTTTTATAGCACCTGCCCTCCTCTAATCCAAGCAGCATCCTGATAAACCTCTTCTGCACCCTCTCCATAGCCTCCACGCCCTTCCTGTACTGGGGTGACCAGAATTGAATATAATCCTCCAGTTGTGGCCTAACCAGAGTTTTATGAAGCTGCAACATAACTTCCTGAGTCTTAAACTCATGCCTCGATTAATAAAGCAAGCATGCCATACGTCTCCTTTATTACCTTGCTGACTTATGTGGCCACTTTCGGGGATCTATGGACTTGGACCCCAAGTCCTTTTGTACAGCAAGACTGTTAAGGGTCTTGTCATTAACTGTGTACTTTCCCTTTACGTTTGATCTCCTCACATTTGCCTGGATTAAATGCATCTGCCATTTCTCTCCCCATATCTGATCTCTATCCCACTGTATCCTTTGGCAACCTTCTACACTAACCACAATGCCACCAATCTTTGTGTCATCAACAAACTTACTAACCCACCCATCCATGTTTTCATCCAAGCCATTCACAAACAGCAAAGGTCCCAGTATGGATCCCTGTGGAACACCACTAGTCACGGACCTCTAGCCAGATCAAGACCCATCAACCACTACCCTCTGTCATCTTTGGGCAAGCCAATTCCAAATCCAAATGGCTAAGTCACCATGGATCCCACGCATCTTAATCTTTCTGGATGAGACTACCATGAGGGACATTGTCGAATGCTATACTGAAATCCATGCAGACAACATCCACTGCTCTACCCTCATCAATCACTTTGGTCACCTCCTTCAAACTCAGTCAAGTTAGTAAGACATGACCTGCCCTGCACAAAGCCATGCTGACTGTCCCTAATTAAACCATCAAATTTATCTGAATTGAATGCCATTTGCCATTCCTCTGCCTATTTACCTAACTGATCACAATTGCCCTATAATTTTTGATGACTTCCTTCATTGCCTACGATTTCTCCTATTTTAGTGTCATCTGCAAATTTTCTAGCTTTGCCTTCTACATTTTCATCCAGGTTGATTATATGCCATAAAAAATAAAGCAAAATATTTTGGTTTTGTAATCCTCTTTGGAGCTAGCCAGGTATTTCAGTTGATCCTGTTTATCAGGGCATTGCTTAGTATTTTGTCACAGTTCTGTTGACCTGGAATCTGACTGTGAGCAGGTTTAAGCCAAACTCCAGCCTGTTTTATAATTCAGTAATATGATTGGTTAGGGATGTAGGTTCCAATAGGTTTTGACTTAACCTTCCATATTGTGACAGCTATCAACTCTCAGCAGAGTAATTTCATACCCTCCCTCTAATGTCCTGGTAACCATGCCTCTTTCTCATGCCCATTAATTTATTTTCTTCTCCACCCCCCCCCCCATTTTAATTTGCTACCTGGGTAATTAACCTACCAGCATATCTTTGGGATGTGTGTTAACCCAATTTTAAGTTCCCACTCCTGCCTGCTGCAAAATCACACAGTACCACAGATTAATTCTGTTAAAACGCATTTATTAGCAATATACTGCCAGGGAGAATTCTCCTGACTCTCATGCAGAGTCTTATCGGAGGTCTCCACAATACACAGGGGCAGGCATGATTTATACAGTCCTTGTCACACACTTAAGCAATGCGTCTACACCAATTTCAATTGGGGAGCCTAAGATACAAAGACAAACTCATTGTTCAGGACAAAACCTCACACTTATTGTTTAGTATAATTGGTTTACAATCAAGTTTCAGACACAGTAATCACCACCTGGTCTTGAGTCAGGGACTTGCATGTGTGGTGTTTTTTTTCGTTAGTTATATGTACAGTCACCATTTCTTAACCCTTTACTTCCTCGGTGGGAGAGCACCCACAGGGAGAATGTGTCGATTTTAAAGAGACCCAGCAGTCAGAATCGAATTGGTCACTGGAGCTGAGAGCCAGTAACAGTGACTGCTGCGTCATTATACAATTTATTGCTCACAATGTACGACCTTGTATCTAACAAGGAAAGACTGTGGGATGCTGGGGCACAAGGTTGTTGGTGCCAAAGAACTAGCGAATGTAAAAGATTTGCATCCATACAAGGTGGTACATCCTATGGTTAGGAATCTGAGACTCAACCACTTGCCTTCAGTTGGGTCACATGAACTGAATGGTCAAGGTTTGTAATGATTAGTTCTAGCTTTTGTTTCAGAAGTAGGGGAGACAAATTTCAGTATTACGAAGGTGTACCTGGGTTGCAGGCCCTGAAAGTTTGCTTAATCTGTTTTCTATTTAATTCCAGCAAAAAAAATGCATATCCTAGCACTAATATTCTCAATCACATAGGTCCAAACTGGCTGACATTTTGTTAAGTATGCAGAGCTGGGAATATCTGCTTAAATGCAATGCCTCCAAGCAAGAGTACTTTCCTGAGAGGAGACAAAAACTGTTGACAGTGCTCCAGGTGTGGTCTCAGGAAAGTGCTGAGTAAATGCAGAAAGCCTTGTACTCCGGATAACTTGCAGTGAATGACAACATTGAGCTTGTCTTAATAATTGCGTACCAAGTTTGATACAAGCAGGGAGGCAACTGAATCTCTGAAAGCCAATGTTTAATAGTTGCTCTCCATTTCAAAAATATTCTTCTTACCAAATTGAATAACTACATTTGCTCCTGTCTTTTTTTGGTGATGAAGATCATAGGTTTACGAGGTGTTGATGGAGTAGCCTAGGCAAGTGACTGCAGTGTATTTTGTAGACGGCAGACATCAAAGCTACTGTGTGATAGGAGTGGGGGGAATTAATATCTAGCTTGGTGCATGGAACGCCAGGAGGTCAGATTGCGTTATCCCAGGTGGTGTCAAACTTCTCGAGGGTTATTGGAGTAGCATTCATGCAGGCAAGTGGCGATTATTCTATTAAGCTTCTAACTTGCACCTTGTAGATTGCGGATAGGTTTTGGGGTGTTGGGTGGTGAATTGCTCACCCCAGAATACCCAAAGCTTATCCGGTAAAGCAACGTGTTCAGTGCATCAATGCTCTAGGTTCTACCCAGATCACTCCACTGCAGACGTTGATACAGGCCTGGACAAGCATAAACAAAAGAGCGTGACTTTAGAGTTTGGGTCAGAGTGACTACCCCAAGGATGAACTGTTTCATCGAGTGCAGCACAAAGGAGCTCTAGCAAATTTGAAATCAGTGGTTTTGGGTAAACTCTTCAGTCTGGAGTATTGTCTAACACAAAGGAAGATGGTGTGAACAGCCAGTCCACTCGCGTTCAAGACCTTACAATGAGGGTTCCTCCATTCATTATCGTTGGTCTAACCATCTGCTTCAATGACCACTGTAGGTCAGAATTTGAGACGTTGCTGACAATGTAAAATGTTCAATTCTGTTCACGGTTCCTTAGATGATCAAGCAGCTTATGGCTGCGTGCATCGAGATCGATGTAGTATTCAGGCTTGGGCTGAGAAATGGCAAATAAAATTCACTCCAGATATCATTACAGGCTTAGCCAATCATGGTCAAAGGTGCAGTATTCCGGAAGTGAAGTGAGTGACTGTCTGATCCTTCAAGGAATTGACAGTGTGCAACACAAAAGAATCCTAGCAATTATCATCCCCAAAAGAGTTTTGCTACCTCCCCTTGATGTTCAAGAGCATTGCTGCAGTTGAATTCTTCACCATCAAATTTCTGAGGAATGCCATTGACCAGAAAAAGTGGGATCACATTTCAAAAGGTCTAGCAGTTCCAGCTGTGTGCAGAGCCTGGGTCTTCTGCAAGGAGTGACTTGCCTCCTAACTTCTGATTTTTCCACAACTTACAAAGCACAAGTCAGGGGTGTGATGTACTGGTTTCTCCTTGCAGTAAGGGGGTAAAACTGCTTGGTTGTTGAACAGTACATCCTCTGTCTTAAACATTTGCAGCCTCTGGCATCACCCATCTGCAAGGCTTACTCCAAACCTTAATTATTAGCAAGCAACAGGGCCAACAGTTTCTAATCCCACCTCAACGGACAAGGGCAACTGGCAGTTGAGAAAACCGCCGTCTCCATTGTCCTGTCTGATTCTCACACGTCCTTTTGGAAATGTGTTGGAGTTTGTTTATTGTCACTGGGTTTAAATTGTGGAACTCCCTCACACATTACCTTCAACAAAGTGACTCACCTGACCATCTCTGGCTGAGAAATAGGTGGTGGCCTGGCCAGCAATACCTTCATCCCATGAATAAATAGAGTAGATTTGAAAGAAAAGGGAGATCATTGAGAAATCATAGTGCACTTGGCAACCACTGAAATGGGAAGGTTGCTCCTGCAGTAATAGTTCACAGTCTAAAGTAATCTCCAGTTGTTTCTAGTGCTATAAGCTGCTGAGTATAGGAATAATGGGATAAGGCAGGAAAACTTGGGCTGGAGAAATGATGCGGGACGGGGGCAGTATTAGAAACGTCATGTGGCTGGGTTTCATCTCAATGGAATTGAAACCTGTGCCCTTGTGGTAGGGTTAACAAGGGCTCTGGGGGTTATTTAAACCCAGCAACAAGAAACCTGGCAGGGTGATGGGCACTAGGATGACAGGAATAGTGCTACGGTAAAAAATGTGAGGAAATAGGATGGGGGTAAAGTTTGAGAGAGAATGTTAGGCAATCTAAAATGGGTCTGAAGTGCATGTATTTTTGTGCTGTGTTAAATGAGGTTTATGAGCTGCAAATACAGGTTGCTACAGTGACATAGTTGCAACCTGGTTCAAGTAACTTGTAATGGGAGCAAAGACCAAGTGGCTGGTGGTGCTTGCGTTTCCTTACGACATATCATTTTGGCCGATCAGCCCATGCTGGGATGCAGAGGCTCCCATCCCATTCACCCGCTAATTTCTCCTACAACCTACTTTCTGCTGCTCATTTAAAAAAAAGCCATTTTGCTTTGGAAGAGGGGTGAACTCCACCAACCCTCTCCCCCAGTCCCCACCACCTCCAGTCTGGTGAGAATTAAGGAACAATCAGTGAGTAGTTGTGCTGCTGAGTAGATGATATGTACAA
>JARFYF010000046.1:4523718-4536376 GCA_030265395.1 Rhina ancylostomus
AACCCTACCTTCCTCCTTTACTGCCGACCTTCCCAACCATTGTGCCCACCAGAAGCTAATCTCGCCGATCTTTTCTGTGTGCTAATCAACCCACCCACCATGTCCTGATGCAGGGTTTCGACCCAAAATGTCAAAAATTCCTTTCCTCCCACAGATGCTGCTCGACCCACTGAGTTCCTCCATCAGATTGCTCCAAATTCCAGCATCTACAGTCTCTGGTGTCACCATGTCCAAATGCCCTGCTTACTGAGAACCCCTCTGTCTCTCCACATTTATTTCCACAATGTCCATTCACTTATTCATTTGCAAACATTGGCATCTGTTAGCATGCAGTATGTAATACAAGTTGTGAACAATAATTGTCATTTTAAGTTGCCATTCCTTTAAGGATTGTATCAGATGTACTTTTAACTCAAAGTCTTTCTGTTCAATAACACTCTCCAGGGTGCTGTCATTCACTGTGTATGTGTTGGCCTGGTCTAATTTCCCAAAACTTCACAAATTAAAAGTTAAATTGCATCTGCCATTCCTTTGCCCACTTTCCCCCATTTATCTATATCCTATATCCTTATCTACAACCTTCTTCATTGTCCACTATTAAGTCTCTGAGCATTAATCATTTAAAAAAAACGTTTTAAAACTTTATACAGCATGGTACCAGGCCTTTACAGCCCAATGAGTCTGTGCTGCCCATTTAAACCCATGTTAACCTACCTGTACGTCTTTGGAATGTGGGAGGAACCCAGAGCACCCGGAGGAAACCCACACAGACATGGGGAGAACGTTGTTTACAGAAGTTTTTTTACACTCACCTCTTTGGGGTCTCCTTGGCTCATGTATCAGTCTGTACAAGCTGATGAATTTCACTGGTGTATGAGAACACACTCAGTGCATTGTACAGGAGAATGGGATGGTCATCAAAGCCGATACTTGTTAAGGGTATCAAGGTGCCATATAACTGTGCTGCTGGAGTGAATCTGAAGAGTTCACAATTGTGAGGTGCAAATTTGAGCGCGACAGAAAAAGAGGCAGCACTTGCAAACTGGTTGCAAATAAAACAATAAGGTAACTACTGAAATGTAGGACTACAGGGCAGTCCCGTTCCAGATCAGTTCTATTGGAAATTTCAAGAGTCATGAAAAACTGTCAGAACCTTTATGTACATAGACTGAATGGATGGAAATAATTTTCAGGACAAATAACGTCATTGATGTAAATGGTGAGACTAGAAATGCTCAAGATGACGTCACAATAAGGTTTACAATAAGATGTTAACAGAAGTATGCGACATTGGCAAACTTAAATGGGACAATCAGTGTGCCAGTTAACGAAGCCACAAAACTGGGATGGCATGCTGGTGCAGCAGGTAGTGCAGTTACCTCTCAACTCTAGTGTCATGCATTCAATCCCAACCTCAGCTGCTGTCTGCATGGAGTTTGCACGTTGTCCCTGTGACTGTGTGTATTTCTCCCAGATCCTCCAGTTTCCTCCCACAACACAAGGACGCATTGGCTACGGATAAATACCCCGAGTGTAGCTCGGTGGCAGGGGGAGGAGTGTTAAAGGCCATGATGTCGTCCCGATTTTAAGTTTCCACTCTTGTCCGCTGCAGAGTAACACAGTGCCACCTGGTTGATTCAATAAAATGCGTTTATTAGCAGTATACCACTAGGGAGAGGCACTCGTTGAGAGCCACTACTCGAGATCTCCACAGTACAGAGGAGCAGACAGTAATTTATGCAGATATTGTCATGCACACTTAATGAATGCGGCTCTGCGAGTTTCGGTTGGGCATCAGAGATCCAAAGACAGACATCGCACCTATTGTTCAATATAATTGATTTATAATCAAGAGATTCAAAGACGGGTATCACCCTCATTGTTTAAGACAAGCTTCCCACTCGCTGTTTATTGCACCCACCACCCTTATTGTCTAGTATAATTGGCTTGTAACCAAAGTTCCGGATGCAGTAATTATCACCTAGCCCTGAGTCAGTGGCTTGCTTGAGAGGTATTTTTTCCATCAGTTACATGTACAGTCGCAGTTTCTTAACCCTTTACTTAATGAGAGAGGGAATTCGTCACAGGAGATCTGATTGATGGCAATGCTCTGCTGGATGCTGGAATGGCCGAGATGGACCAAGTGGCCTCCTTCTGCGTCATAGTTTGCAAGTTACCTCCTTCAACCAGTGCCATCAGAGAGTGCGAGTGTTATAAGCCGAAGTCAGGGGGAGACAATACAGACATTCCAAAACATCTTTGCGGTGTTGCAACTCAGTCATTTTCTTGGATTGAAAACTGTGAGATGAGAGCGATGGCAGGAGCTCTAACATCAGGTCAGAGGGTCTTGTAGAAAGTGGGTCTGATCCAAAGCTCTGCTACTGTTGCAAAGAAAATCATTCAGCACAAGTGTGTCAGTTCAGAGCAGCAAGATGTTTCAATTGTAGAAAGCAAGGGCACATACCTGAAGCATACAGGACTAGACAATGAATAGCAAGTGAAAGAAGTGGGAGTCAAGCTGTGCTCCAACAGAAAGGGAACAATTAGAGCAGAAGATGTAGACCTGTGCCTTGTGCATCAAGAGCCCATGTTGAAGAGTTAAACAAACTGGAGTGACAGAGAGCGTTGATAAAAGTGTCGCAGAGTGATTCAGCAACACCATTGTGATCAGAGCTGAGGTGGATTAAAAAAAATCTGGCTCTGTAGATGTCACACAATAACCCCTTATGAAGTAGTGGATAATGAAGAAAACTCTGCTCACATCTCGAGAGTTAAATATTGAAATGGCAGGGGCAAAGATCTTCACTAAATTACACCTGCCTCACCCACTACGTCTAGCACAAAGAAAGCCAACAATCCTTGACAATTAAAACAGTTGTACTAATATACCAAGCTCCCATATGAGGCCAGATAATCAACACAAATATTCCAGGCGACTGTTGCAGTTGGTCCACCAATACTTGTGCAATCAGAATGACATTCTATTTACAATCACCGCGTAAGAAGAGAACCTTTGGGTACCAGAGGAAGTGTTCAAAAGACTTTATTAACATAATGTCAAGTTTAAAGAAAGCAAATGCCTTTGTGCAGAAAGAAGTGATTTATTTAGGTCAATGAGTAGATGAAAACTGGCTGCAGCCAATTAAAGTGAAAGCTAAGGTCATCATCAGAGCTGAAAATGTTTCTGATACCCAGTCATGATTTAATACCCTGCTAAATTTCTAATCAACCTTGCCACAGTATTCACTCCACTTCATTAACTATTAAAGAAAGACAAAACATGGTGTAGGAGAAGAGAAAAGCAAAATATGTATGGTCTGTGAAAGATCCTATTATTGAACTTCAACCATGAGCTAAAACCTGCTTGCTTTTGCAATGCTTCAGAGTCAGAGAGACAGTCACCCAGCACAGAAACAAGCCCTCAAACCCACCATATCCATGATGACCATTGAGTACCCATTGATACTCCCATTTACCTGCACTTGGCGATTCAAATGCTTGCTTAAATACTTCCTGAATGTTGTGAGAACACCAGCCTCGACCATGTACTCAGGCAGTGCACTCCATACTCTAAGTATCCTCTGGGTGAAAAAATTCTTCCTCAGGTTCCTTCTAAACCTCTTACCCCTTACCCTAAACCTGTGTCCTCCAGTTTCAGACACCTATATTGTGGGTAAAAGTTTCTTTCTATCTTGCCCATTTAAACCTCTCATAATTTTGTACACCTCTATCAGGTCATTCCTCAGCCACCTTCCACTGCAAGGAAAAAAAACCCCTGCCTATCCAGTCTTCGTCACAATACCCCATCTCAGGGAACATTCTGATGGATCTCCTTTGCAGCTCTCCAGTGTAATATAGTGTGACAACCAAAAATGTACACATTACTGCAGCTGTGGCTTCACCAATGTTTTAGTAACGTTCTCCTAACCTATGAGGTTGAGGCAGTAATTATCCACATCATGGGAAGACTCCAACTGACCAAACATGAAGAGTTGCACTCCGACAGAGAAGAATGCATTGCTGCTTATATTTGGAGTTGCGAGATTTTACTGTTTTTATGGGAAGACCATTCATACCAGTTACTAACACCAAGTCTTTGCTGAACATATTGGGAGCGAGGAGTGTGACTCACACAATAGTGGCATCAAGGATGGGGAGACAGACAATGCTCCCATCGCAACATGACTATGACATTGAGTATAGTGCGTCCCAACAAAATAGTATGCTGGATGTCCTGTCAAGACTATCTTATGAGGAAGCCATGGTAAACAAAAAAAACCAGAAATTATACACTACAGATAGTAAATGATGAAGTCCCTGTGGAAACAACGAGAACCATGGACAAAGACAATTGAGAAGCAGGTATGCGAAGACACATTAAGTTGAATACAGGCCTGAATGGGGACATGAAGCCACTTCATCACAGCCACTGTGAATTATCCACCAACTATGTTGAATGGGTGGTGAAACCAAAGGCATTGCGAAGTGATCTTATGTAAAACTCCATGCAGAACACTTAGATAAATCCAGTAGCCACTGCCTTCTTTCTCACAATAGGCCAGCACAGACAGATGTTGAAGATCTTGTCTGTGGATGTATTTTGTGTCGGGATTGCAGAACATAACCTTTGAAAGCTTCAGTCCAGGTGTCTCAGTGGCCTACAAGATCATTCCTGTGTATCCATGTACTGTGAAAATGGTGCGGATAACTGCTCAGTATTAATCAACAAGCACTCAAGGTCGTTAGAAGTATCTTGGGTCATGAACCACCACAAAATCCACAATAGAAAAATTAGGATCAATTTTTGCCTCACACAGTCTTCCGAAAGAAGTTATTTCAGAGAATGGTCAACAGGTTAGATACTTTGAGTTTAAACAAGTTATGAAAAACAAAGGAATAAAGCAATGTTTCACTTCACACTCATCTTCAAAAGGAGCAGAGAGGTCAACTTGCATGGTGAAGAGAGCATTGAAGAAGCAAGTGATGGAAGGTCAATCAAACATTATAACGAAACATCGACCTGTGGTATTTCCTTTCAGCCACAGAACAATGCCACACTCCCTATCAGGAGAAACTCTGGCAGAACTGTTAATGCACAGGAGACTCGGGGCACAGTTCAGTCTTGTTCAACCCAACTTGGAATCAAAGGTGAAGGAAAAGCAATTAAAACAATTGTATCTTCTCCTTGTGGCTGTGTAGTTTTCCTCCAGTTCCCCCTGCATCCTAAAGACATGCTGGTAGGTAGTTTACTGTAAATTACACCCACCCCCCCCCACCCCACCATATAGTGGGTGGTAAGAGAATCAGAGAGGAATTATAGGAATCCCAGAAGAATAGGCTACAGGGAAATAAGTAAAGGAACGTGATTGTTCCAAGCTTTGGCATAAACCCGATGACAGAATGGCCTCCTATATCAGGAATACTATAAATACAAAAAGATTGAGTAACCATTGCAACAGAGCCACAAAAAGAAGAGGATCTATTTGTATGACGGAGTATGTGTGCTGAGATGCTTTGGATGGTTGGAGATGGGCAATTAGCAAAGAGTAGAAGACTATGATTCTAGGAGTTGTGAATATTGGTGAGAAATTCCAAAGAGTCCACGTAGACCACTTGCACCTGGTGCACAAAGCCAGGAAGAAAAGCAAAGATCGAAGGTGGTTCTGAAGTGAATTTATGAAGAACTAGGATATAATATTTCCATATGAATCAAGATGAAACAATGTCACTGAGCAGCAATCGATGACACTCTAATAACATCTGGTAAATCCAGGAGTTCAAGTAACACCACAATCTTTGCCAAAATCTCGAGTATACAAAATTCAGTTGAATTATATTAAGTCAGTTTATGTTTTCCTTTTTTTTTAAATAGGGAAGCAGTTTAGTAAAATATTGGTTGTGAACAAAAGTTGTTACTTTAAGGCTGTCATTGCTTTAGGGATTTCATCATGTTTTCTGGACAGCTGCAATGTTTAAAGAAAGTTCCTGAAGTAGACAGTGACAAGCTTTTGAATAAACTACATAAACTTTGCCCTCCTTTTATCTCGCGCGTAAAAGTCAGTACATTCTGCAACAGGCTTGGCTAGGGGTTACAAACCCAATGAGCATGCCTACGTTACAATTCTAACATGGTTTTCACAGAAACGTGTACGCCATAAATGAAACCTTCCCACCCATCTGAACCATCTATGGCCTACCCAAAGGCAGTAAGGCTTGGCCACTTCTCTGGTACCTTGCTGTCCTTTAAGCACTGCGCCTTGTTCAGTCCTTAGGTCTTTAAATACCTCACTTTTTTCTTGTCCTGTGCCAAGACTATTTGTCCAACTTTCCTTGTCCTCCAAATTAAACAACTGCCAATATTAATGTTAATGTCAATTTCATCTTAACTCTGTTCTGGTTTGAATCCCCTCTTGTCCTCTGTAAATCTCTCCATTCAAGTAAACTCTTCCAGCCATATTCATGGCCTCAGCCACTAATTTGTCATCTCGCATGCCCTTTCTTCCTCTACCACTTAACCACAGACAAATTACTTCTGTCTTCGATCACCCATATCCCTGTAAACTCTGCCAATCCCACTTTCGTCTTCATCCTTCAGAGGAGAAAATTTCCCATTACCTCCCTAGCCTTTGGCCCTCCATCCTCGAAGGCCAATTGTGGAGAAGTTGATCTGCTCACTCAGTTTCACCCTTTCCTGCACTACAATATCATTGTCCCTGGTAAAAACTTTCACTCTCACCCCTTCTCACCATTATCATTATTGGACATGATGCTTTTTAATGGTAGGCAGGGCTAAATGGGCCATATGTTTCTGTTCCTTTTTTTATAAATATACCATCAAGTTCTGGGGAAGCAGATTTAAGCACATCTACCACACAAGTGGTTTAACCGTCATAACCACCTTTCCAAGATGACTAAAGGTAATACACCCAAGTAACCTGGTAAGCCTCTTCTGAGGGTAATTAAGGGGGTCACTGGAAAGATACTCTTCTTCCTTGCAGGATGCCAAGATTTCTTTCTTACGGTTCATTAATAAACCAGTTGGAGATTTACAACAATCTGACTACTTTATTCACACCCACTATTTAATTTCCAGATTTTTCAGACAGAATCCATATTCTCCACTTGGGTCACATTTCGTGCAATTGGATCTTGCTGTTAGCTGCCAAAGCTACTCACTACTCCAGAATCATCTTGGAGAGCAAAGAAAATCTAGTCTTCCTTTCTCTTATCTGCCTCTCTACACTCATCTTCAGCAAGTGCATGAAGCTCCCCTGCCAATCACGTTTGCCTCATTAAAGCCCAGAATCCACATCATTGGTCTTTCTCGACAACCACAATGTGTATTTATGTAGGATCTTTAACATCATAAAACCAACAGCTCTTCAGAGACCACTGTCCTTCAAAATTTGATACTGAACCATAGATATTAGAACAGACAACCAAGAGATCAGTTAAGGTGCTAGTGTTAAGGAGCATCTTAAAGATGGGAAGAGTAGCGAGCTTAGGGAAGGGTCTATGTATCTAAAGGCACAGCCATCAAAGTGAAACAATTACATTTTAGGATCTCCCTAGAATTGCCAAAATTGGAAGAATAAAGATATTGCAAAGGGTTCCAGGATTAAAAGAGGTTACAAATAGATGGGCGAGGCTATGGAATGATTCAAAAACCAGGATGTATTCAAAGATTTCAGAATCAAGTCACTGCTTAACCGTGTATTGGGTGAATAGAACTTGGTATGCTGGAGAACATGTGGTATAGTTTTGGATGTTGTTAAGGCTACAGATGGAAGAATAAGGAAGGCCTTTCAGAAGTATACGTATTGGAATAGTCAAGTCTACAGATAACAAAGGCATGGGTGTGTGCAGAAATCCACATTTGTCAGCTTTCAGAGGGGTGTGCACATGCCCTTCACAGAGAGGCCATTTGACCCATTGAGTCCAAACAGGCTCAATGTTATCAATTCTGCTTGTCCCCTCAGCTGTGCTCCCCTATAGACAGGCAAATTCTTTTCCTTCAGTTATTGGCTCCCTTTGGAACACCACAATTGAGTCTGCCTCTTTTACTTTCCTTGACAGTGAATTCCAGACCATGACTACTCACTGTGTAAGAAAAATTCGTTGCTCATGTCACCTTTTGACTATGTCCATTATTTCTTAACCATTCTGTCAATTTGCTATCTGAAAATTTGGAAATTGTGCCCTGTACACCTAAGTAAGTCCATGTTATGAACATGTATATTAGGAAGAGCAGTGTTTGTGGTATCTGACCTCTTGGGACTCCACAATATACTGCCTTCTATGGGAAAAAATGCCTTTCACTTATTGTTTTCTGTTGCTTTGCCAAATTCCTATCCATGCTGTTATAGCATTAGAGGAGAATGGTGTAGTCAAAGATTACAGACAGGTGGAGTAGAAGGAAGAATAAATTATCTTTGTCATAAAACAGCCCCGAGAGGAGGAGGAGGGATGAATTATCTTATCATCCACAGAGTTGCTTGATGACAATTTCCAAGGGGCAACATTAAGATGGATGCTATCTTTATCTGCATGGGTGTAATTGGGTGGCGTGGGCTCATTGGGCTGGAGGGGCCTGTTACCGTGCTGTATAAGTAAAGTTTTAAGATGGATGTTATAGGCAAGATGAGCACAGAGGGTGTGATAGCAGAAAAGAAAAACAAGAGAAAGATGCAGTTTGAATCCAAAGCTGGGCGGAGCATCAGGGAAGCAGCAGTTACAGATGATCAGATGATCGTAATCTTGGTAGCAATAAGTCCTTGTGCTCTTTCCGTCTTGTTGGAGTTGCAGTTGTGGAACTTGGGGATAGAAATTAAAGACATATCTCTTATGTTTGCTTCTGTTTCCTCTAAACTCATCTTCCCCATGAGACCATATTTTTATTTCCTTGACCTCTTTCCTGCCAAGTAGCTCATTGCATAACTTCCACTTTTGGGCCCCATGTTCGCTAGTTTTCTAAGTGGTTCACACTCTTCTGGTACTATCATCCCTTTCATTCAGAACTGTTGCCCTAATATATCATGCCCTTTTCCTTGTCTCTTGCCTACCTCATTGAACATATGAACATACACACACTTTTCTTTGTTTGCAAGAGTTTTACCCATTCATTTAATCTTTAAATTATTCTTTGCAATTCAGTACTTCATCGACCTTCCTGCAAAACCACCTATCTTCCGTTATCAGCAAACAGATCTATGGTTTTTCATGCCATTATTTAAATGATTTATTATATAGCAAATGTTTGCATCCCAAGGACAAGTTATTTGAGGATACTATTAATCACATCCAACTAACTTGACTGGCTGCTAAGTTGCTTCACTGTCTCCTTGTCACCCAGTCAATTTCTGAGCCAGGTCAATAATTTGCCTTCAATTCCATGAAGTTTAACTCTAGTAATTAGGAATTTATCAAGTGTCTTCTATAAATCTATCGAAATAATATCATTAGAAATTATTGCTCCACAGTTCATGGCAAAATATCACAAAGCTATTTATGATAACATGGTTTGCAATCACTGGTCATCCCAAAGTGTTTGCAGCCAATGAAGTGCTGCTTAAAATGTAGTAACTGTTGTGATTCAGCAATTAGGGCAGCCAATTTGTGCATGGGAAAACTCCCACAAGTAACGAGGAGGTGAGTGGTATTGGTTGAGGGGTAAGTATTGGCCAGAACACAGGGGAATTAATAGCGGAGAAAGTTGTTTTCTAAAGCTAAGGATTGAGTTTCTCTTTACGCAGACCCAGGCTGAGTTATATCAGGGTGCAGTAGGAACCTCTTTTCACAAAGGATGGTGAAACTGAAATCCTCTGGAGAGTTGTGGAGGATGGATCTCTGTAGGTATTTGGAGAGAAAGCAGATAATTCTTTTGAAAGATCATGGAACTGAGGGATATGGGGAACTGACATGCAAGAGGAGATGAGGCCTGGGGCAGATCAACCATGTTAATGTCAAAAAGCAGGGCAAGCTCGAGGGGCCAGGTGACCTACTCCTGCTCCTGTTTTCTTATGGTTTTATGGGTCAT
Organism: Rhina ancylostomus; assembly: GCA_030265395.1. Lineage (NCBI taxonomy): Eukaryota > Metazoa > Chordata > Chondrichthyes > Rhinopristiformes > Rhinidae > Rhina > Rhina ancylostomus. Next base: position 4,533,755 of record JARFYF010000046.1, read on the forward strand.
GTCCAAAAGAATGATCTTGGGCAAGAGAGACCATTTGAACCATTAAGACAGTATGTGATCAAGAAACTCTGGTAAAACTGAACTCAACATGCATTAGAGTGAAACACTCCACTGGCTGGACTCAAACCTAGCATAGTTGTAGATTATTGTCATCCCCAGAACAAGCACCTTGCTCTTAGGACATTGCTGTAGTCTGGGCCCAGATACAAGACTAAGACAACATTTATATACAAGATGATTAGTGCTAATTAACATTTGGGTTAGCTGTGCCAGGCATTGACTATCTGCAGGGAAGAATCCAGCCACCTCCATTTGTTATTTATCAGTATTACTATCACTGGGTCCTCAGCTGTCAAGGTACTAGGGTCATCGATCACCACCAACTAGCTCAGCTAATTGAATACTGTGGCTATGGTAGCAGGTTGGAGGCTGGATGTCATGTGGTGAGTGACTCTTCCAGCCTCCCCAAAGCCTTCCGCAACCTATTAGGCACAAGTCTGGAATGTGAGGCAATACCCTGGATTTGCCTGGATATGCAAAACTCCAACATTCAAGAAGTTTGACGCTATTCAGAACAGAGCATCATATTTGACTGGCACCCTATCATTTACCCTAAACGTTCAATTCCTCTGCAACTGACACGGTGTATCTACACGATATACGATCCAAAAGTGCGTTGCAGCAGCTCACCAAAGCTCCTGCAGCAGACGAACCTGCAACTTCTGTCGAAAAGGAGAAAGATGGCAGCTGGATCGAGGATGACTTTTACTCTGGGTTCTGAGGTGACAGATGAGGCCACTGTGGGACCCACAAATTCTACCACAGGTGCCAGACAAGATCAGCAGGTGGCTGGTTTGTGAAGTGCCACTCATGCAGGGCCTCTGTGTGCTCCCAACACATGAACCCGAGGCTCTCGTTGCCATCCCAGATGTTCTTTCTCCACTTTAAACAGCCATGGATCAGGAAGTTGGAAGGGATGTTGCATTTTTTTTCAAGGACGCTTTGAGTTCATCCCTAAGTTTTTTTCCCTCTGTCCACCTGGTAATCTCTTGCCATGACACAGCTCGGAACAGAGCATCCGTTTCAGGAGTTCTGCTGTCAGAAATGCAAGCAATATGGATTTCCCAGTGGAGCTGACTGAGTGTAATTACAGCCTCGATTCTGAGGATGTTGGACTAGGAGAGGATGCTGATGTTGGCTCCCTTATCCTTCTGGTGCCCCATTCTTCAGACAGATCAGCTGTGATTAACAAGCCCTCATCATCCTCTCTCAGCGGGCATAATCACCACTTGTGTCAGACTCCCTTGGTCTCAGTCCTATTACAAACATCCCTTTTATTCTCTCCAAATGCATGCTCTTAACTTAAGCATGTCTTATTTCTAACTTTTCCTATTCTGATGGAAGGTCATCAATCTGGAACATTAACCTAACAGTAAACCGATAGGCCAGAATACCCTTGGAGCTGCTGCTTTTCATCTCTATAACTTTTCCATTTGCACCTCTGCAGCTGGTGGACCAAAAAGAGGCAATCACTACTTACTTTGATAGATCAGCTTTTCTCAATAACTTCTGACTGTGTAGAACTACTCCCAGACATGAGCACATAATTTAAGTTGGCATTTCTGTGCTTGGAGTTCTGTATTATTTAAGAAACTATTCTGTAGCTAGGCTGTTATCCGGCTTCGTGACTTGCTGTCAGTGGGTCAGGTGGGCATTAAATAGTCCGTAACAAAATTTAAAGAGCTTATTCCGAGACCCAGGCACCAGCACCATTATTCAATTAATTGTAAGGTATGGAATTTTAATAGCCACAAGATTGTTGCCCTGGTTTCCTACATTAAATGTATTTAATTCCATGAAACATTGGTCCAGAATTTGATATCAGAATAATAGCTAGGCTAACGGTGTAAGTAATACAGGAATTTCACATGAGGACTTAAATTTTCCTGCAGTTAGGCTGACAACTACTTTAACATTATACACTGGGACACTCAGCATCCAGGCAACTTTATGGGTGGGGCTTATTTTGGCTCCACCATGTGAAGGTTTTGAGATTCTGGAGGTCCTATTGAGAGAAGGATTCTCATACCTCTGATTTATTTTTAGCTTTGTTCCCTACTTCAAATCCTACTGCACATTTAAAGTCAGGTTGCATCAGGTTTTAACATTTATCTTCAAGATAATCAAAAGGGGGAAAATATCTAATGTGGAAATTTTAACATTACTGTCTTCTGTAGATCTTTTGACATTATATTTAGCACTGAATGGCTATGCCACAAGATGTTATGGAATATAAGTATGTCTCTAATCACATTAGATGTAACTAGAGTTAGTATTCACAGCTGACTTAGGTATTTAGTACTTCTATTTGCTTGGCACCACCAAGTGCCAAGGAACATGCCTGATGTAATCCAACATGCAGTATCTAATCCACGTCCCAGTCATTCCTTTGCATCAACATCAACAGCACTCCTTGGAAAAACAATAGTAGAATCCGTCCTCTCCTCAGAGGGGTTCCTGATGTAGTGGTGAGTGGGCCCCTATGTGCATACTGGCAGCAAGGAAGTTTTCATTGGTCTGGCATTGGTTATAACACCACCACCACCACCACCACCAACCCCC